>CM073124.1:19689009-20106509 GCA_037039145.1 Fundulus diaphanus
TGTCAATATCCTCCCCATGAGGAGCACAGGATTCTTCCCACACAGCGAAGCTGAAAAAGTCCCTCATAGCCTCAACACTCTCCTAAGGCCATATCTCTTCATTGTGTGTCTTACAGCTGGTTATTAAGTAAGTGTAAGTGTCAATTACTGTAAGTTATGTGGGTCAAAACTGTGCAGACAATCTTAGCGGTACACAATAGATAAGAAACATTTTTACCAAATCTCATGTTTACAGTTAACTGAACACAACATCAGGCCCTATCGCGCACAGTGCACAGCTACTCAGAAACCTGTAACATTTGACAACATAATAATTTACCATCGAAATGCCAGTGTAATTGTTAAAGATGTTTAATGAAGAATTGATTTTATGCCGGGAGGAATTTAAAACTGCTACTCGTCCATTAAAGTGGACATCACGCATCAATGGCTATATTTGACCTGAAATTTAGACCAGAGCCGTCTGTGAGTTTGGTTAAAAGGTAAATGTTTCTGCAGTTAAAAAAACTTCTTGACTGAATGAAAATAATTCAAAAATCCATATCTGCAAGGGGTTTAAATTATTCTAGGGTTAATTGTGTGCAAACTGTAGTTATTAGCCTGCAACTGTGTAAAGCACTTTGAACCGTCTTGCTGCTGTGACTTGACTTACAGGGTTTTTTTTGTTTGTAATAGAAATAATATATTTGCAGATATGTTTAATAACGTGAGTTGGTGCCTTTTTTCGGGTAAATATAAAGATAAGATACTAACTCCACTAACCTGCCCGTAGGTAGGCTGATGGAGTTTTTATGTCAAGTCATATGAGGATGATGCTAGAGGCAGGCAGCTTGGGAAAGGCTTCAGTGTGGTAGCTTTGTCTTTATGTTCTTTATTTGAACTGAGACATTTTGATGATTGCTATTTCCTTTGTGATTAGTGTCATGAACACATTTATCTATGCATTTATTTCTTTTTGCTTTTGTAAAAACAGTTTCATTGCTAAAATATACAGTGTAACAAGGGTTCAAAGAGGTAAACACACTGAGCTGAAAGAGTCGTGGAGGAGACAGGGGTATGTAGAGAAAAGAAGCAGAGACAAAGGTCTGTACCCTGTGGCTCCTGAGCCAAGCGTGGCTGCTTAGTTCCTCCACAGTAGCTTTTCATAATTTTACCCCAAGATAATAAATAAAAAACAATCAGTTTTTAAATATAAAGGTAATTCAAAGGCTAGTTTTGGCAGTTTATGCTTTTTTAAAATATATGACTCTATAGAATTTCCACAGCAAACTTAAAAATTATGCTATTTTGTTTGTTCACTTGTTCTTGTCTTTATATTACAAAATATATGTTGTTGATTTTTCATGAAAACATAATTTAACAATATATATATATAAATATATATTTTTAAAGGTTTAATACTTTCTTTACTTGAAACATTCTTTCACTGAAACACAGAAAAATAAATCTTACAATGTGTACTTTTTGGACCGGTTTTGGCAGCTCCAGACAAATTAACTTTATAGGACTAGGGGCAAAGCTTTGGGTTGCAAAGGTTGCCGACCCCTGGCCTGAGTAGTCTTTTCATTGTATTGTTTATCTTTCTGTATATTTTTATATTTTACTTTTACTATAGGCGTTTGATGTGGACAGCAAAATAAGAATGTCAGTGTACAGGGAAACTTGAACATCTGGCAATAAACACTGTGACTTAAATCCCAGTTTTCATTCAGTACAGTGGCTCTCAATGGTGAACATACCTTGACGTATTTGTGATGTAAAAAATAAAACCGAGCTGAATAATTTCAAAAACAATTTCCACAGTTTATGTGTCTTTTATACTGTACAATTCAACTGAAAAAGGTTAGAAGGAAATAAAAACTACAATTACTCAGTTGCATAGATATGTACCCTCGGGCTAAAACTGCTAAAGCAGTGGCAGCCTTTTGTTTCAAATCCAGCGTTCAGTCCTGACTTGGTAATATTTACACCTTCTACTTTGCAAAGTTCTTCAAATCTACCAGATTTTGGAGATAAATTTTTTTATTTATTTTTTCTGGTGAACCCACAGATTTTCTGTCAGGTTTTAGTTCTGAAATTTGATGGCCTATATACATTTTTATTCTCATATCTTCCTTATGACTTCCTTATGTTGATGTGGATGTGGGCTATACTTGGACTCATTATGATGGAGAAAGTAATAGCAGCCTTCAACTGACTGATACCTTTGTACAATTAGACCATTTGGGTTAGAGAAATTGGTCCCTTGAATTTTTTGTGGATGTGCGTCACTAAATATCCCAGCTATGTCAGCTTTATTATATAGCTAGCTATATTTGCAGATTCGATTTCAGTTCACCTCTCTGCAAACCAGCTTTATAGATAAAGGATGCAGATGAGGGAATGTCAGGACAGCTTCTTTATGGTTGAGTCAGATTTAGAATGAACTCAAGAGCACAAATCATTAGTTTGCAAAAGCGTGGATATTATTCAAATCAAGTTATTGGTGCTTTTTAAATAGGTTTTCCTTTTATATTTTCACTTAAATTGTTCAGCATATGTCATCTTATATGTGCAAAATGTTTTGAAAGGATTGCTTTTTTAACTTTATGATAACCAGGCATTTTTAACACAGGCGTGTTCACTACCAAGAACTACTTGTATTATTGATCTGTTTTTGTTGCATAAAGATGAAGAAATTAATGCTCTCCATGTGAAATACTATTTGAAAGAATATATATTTTAATACCTTGAGATGACTGTAAACGCTTTTTGAGGGAAAAAATCCTGAGTGAGGTTATCGTCGGACATGAGTGAAAGGGTGAAATATTTTTCCTCGTTTTGTAAACTTGGTGCGTTCAGCAGGCGCGCCTGTCGTTACCACATGTCACCACAAGGCGGAGACACAAACCCGGCCCTGCCTTTGAACGTCCCTCCCCTATGAAGGCGGGCCCTGGGACGCGTCGAGAAAATGTCAACAACATGCCGGAGTCTTCCAGAGAAACAGAAACCGAAGGGAGAGGGAGGGACAGACAACAAAGAGACCTAGAAACCCAGAGGTCTCGCAACGTCGTGTCAGTAATATCCCAGTTAGCGGACGATAATCTGACACTTGTGCGGGTAGGACGCTTTGCTTTCGGTTTGTGTGGAGGCAGAAGTGGATGTAGCGCTGTTACGAAACGGGTTTTGCTTTTAAAGGGGGTACACGTTTGTGGATTTCTGTGCATAAAAACACGTCCAACGACCTCTAAGCACGTCCCCCGTGGAACGTGGTGTCAGCGCACAGGCCCCGCCATCAGCAGAGCTGCAGCTTTTACAGCCACTGCTGTCACTGCCAGACAGCAGGCTGTGCTGCTGGGTGGCAGATTTCTCCCGTCCCTGTCACCCCCTGCACACCCCTCACAGATCTCTCCTGTCTCACACAGAACATTAGCACTGGACTGGCTGCTGCTGGCGTGCTTGTAATCGCAAGGAGCATCAGAGTGGTAAGCTCTAGTCCACAGAACTTCTGTCAAATGTGGACTGAAATGTACACTAAAACACAATCTGGGTACAAAAAACATCACGCTGAATGTGGCAAAGTGTGCAAAAACAACTTGTGCGGATGTTACAGTGCCTGGCCAAAGCGCTCACACCCGTTGAATCTTTTTGCATTTTGCCAACATTGCAATTCAAACCTTTAATGTGTTTTGAAAGGATTTCTATTGGTTGACCAACAGCACAAATCCAGTTCATTGTTGTGATGGAGAAGAAATGCATTAAATGGTTTCAAAATCTTGTTTACAAATAAAGATTATAATAGTGTGCTGATCCCTTTACTCCGATCCATCCTGAAGTCCAAGGTACACAGCCGACAGTTCAGGGAGAAAGTTGTGGAGAAGTTCAAATTAGGGTTCGGTTATAAAACGACGTCTCAAATAGCTCTGTTCAAGCCATCATTTGACAATGGAAAGAGGAAAGCAAAACTGCAAGGCTACCAAGATATGACTCCACCTAAATTAACAAGCCAGGCAAGTGCTTTAGTTTAAAGAGCAAACATATGAAAGAAGGCACTTTGGTCAGATGAGATAAGAACTGAACTTTGTGGCCTACATACAAAACGCTGTTGAGGAAGATACAGAATGTCACCCTACCATGGAACATGGAGGTGGCAGCATAATACCGTTGTAACGCTTTGATTCACTCAGAGGTGACGTAGCTTCACCTCGCAGCTGGACAATGAACCCTAAACACTAGGGCTGAACGATAATTCAATAACAATATATCGATCGATAGATGTAAATCAATAATGGAAAAAAGGGTCAATAAAAAGTTCAATAGAATAAGAATTTTCCTTCCTTTTGCATTCGAGTCATGTAGATTAATATTACAGTCATTACATCCTCCCAACCAATCACAAGGCAGACCCAGGAGTCACCAAGCTCCGCTCCTTTAAAGAGTTCAGAGAGCACGCCTTCTTTTTTATTTTTTAAAAACTTGCAGTTTCGCTAAAAAGTTGGTTGAATAAAGAGTTGAGTTTGAATTCAGTGTTTGTGTGTCTGTATCTAAAAATAGGTTGCTAAGCAACAGCATAAAATAGCCAGGGCTGCACTTTAAATATATGTTTTGAATTTGTTGATGATTATCGACATCGATCAATATGATTTCTATTTTATTGATATGCTTTTTTTCTATATCGTCCAGCCCTATTAAACACCCAACTATTATATCTAATAGTGTCTCTGTGTTGGAATGGCCCAGTCAAAGTCCGGACCCAAACCTGATTGAGAATCTGAGTCAAGACTCGTATCCTGACAAAATGTGAAAAAGTTAAATGAGTTTGAACCCTTTTCCAACGTGCTATATTACGTAACCCAGGGCTTTTTTAAAATGTTGTCGCTCTGACTATTTCCATCTCCCCAGATCACGAAATTTCGAGCTGCGGCTGAGATCCCCGTCCGTTTCATTGAGAGGAACGTCCGCCTTCGAGGAAAAGTTCATTCCATCACAGAGAGGGGGATAGAAGTGGAGCATGTTCCGATATATCTGCCCCTCATCTCGCCATTACTGTCAAAACACCGGGGTAATGTAATATTCTTTTTTACATGGGACATATATATATGCTTATGTATGCCTTGATAACTGGGGACATTTCTTCCACCCCCAAAGAAAGGTATAGCATTAAAAGGCCGATGATTTTGTTGATTCTAATACAGACACAAGCAGGATTATTGTGGGAGAATTTATTTATTTTTGCTTTATCTGGAAGGAAACACTGAAATATTTTAAATGCAATTATGTTTTAAAATAAACAAAAAAAAGATACAAAGAAGGATTGTATCATTGTGAATAATTCCAACACTACTAATAAACATTAGTAAAAACAACAAAAAAGGAATAAGAATCATTAATAATTTAATAACTAAATAAAAATAAGGCAATACATATGAAACACAAATAAGCAAAAATCAATCAAATCTTTTATGTATTATTACTACCTGCTGCCAGAAGACCCAAAGGCTGAGGAAGGCTCATACAATAAAAATATGTAATAAATGAGATGAGTGATGACCGTTGAGAGTTATGACAACAACTAAAAGTATCTAGAAATTTGTCCTACAGAGGATGCGTGATTTGCAAAGTGGCTCTTGAATAAAAATTAAAATGAAAGTCTCAATCCACCATGCTGGTGGTAATAGTGTAATATTTTACAGAATGTGCACCGTTTCTCTTGTTAGATGAAATGTTATTGCGGCATTTTTCACTTTGAAATCAGATTTAGACTCATATTTGAAGCTTATTAGATTAACATCCACTTCCTTCGGGAAAAAAAGCACTTGTGGTTTCATGAACTGTCAGCCAGAATTGACTTTGCAGGGTCTGCAGTGCCGTGTTCAACCATTTTTCCCCTTCAACTTTTTCCCCATTTGCCACATTGCTCAATAAAACTCTCCAATCATTTCCTCTCTTTTAACAGATTTTCTTCCTGTTTTTAGCTCCTTCTAGCTTCCCATTAACTCTGACCAGCTTCTTTGTCTCTGCTGAAAAAAAAGCATCCCCTCAGCATAATGCTGCCACCACCATATTTCAGAGGGGTTCATGTGTTCAGCTTGACGTACGGTGTCAGTTTGTTGCCACACACAGGGGTTTCTCGAATGAAGGCCAAAAGGTTCAGCTTCAGTCTCCTCTGCTCGGAGCATCTTATTCCATATATTGGGCGTATCTCCTGCACATCTAGTGGCTTTCGTTCACAACATTAGTTTTTTTCTTGCCACTATTCCATTAAGGAATAATACATATACGGTTATATGAACTAACTTAGCATATTACTGAGGTCAATTTATTTCAGAAACTCATTTCAATAAGTGACACACATTATTTAAAGTTATTACACACAGACTGATGTTTTCGACCTTTATTTCTTTTGATTATGAGGATTGTCTAGTTACGCCAAATGAAAACATGAATATTACATCAGACCAGTAAAATATTTTTATTAATACATAGATTGTGAGATTGATGAAAAGTTTCTTTTTAAATACCCGGTTTAAAGGCTTTGATTTTCAAAAGTTCCTTTTAATCCGACAACGAGTCACACTGGATTGCATATTCTAATTTATGGAATATGACTGTAAAGTGCATAAATAATAGCTGTCCTGTTAACAGATTCTCCTTCCTGAGCTTTCGATCCCTGCATCTCCTCCAGATCTACCTCCATTGCTCTCGTTCCCTGGCCGGCCAGTTTAGGCACACGGCCGTGTCTCGGTAGGTTTTCTCATAGTGATGGCCCGTGAGGTGTCCAAACCTTGGGACATTGTTTTATCTCTTAACCCTGTTGTTTCACTAATATCCTTTAAAAAAAACTTTTGAGTTCTTCATATAACAGCTGCATTTACACCGAGTTCAGATGACACACGTGGGGACTCATTTTACTAATTAAATTACTTCTGAAGGCAATCGGTTTCCCTGGTTTTTATCTAGGGGTATCAGAGTGAAGGGGAAACATCCATTTTGATTAACAAAAAAATAAAATCAAATTAATAAAGAAAAGAAAATCAAAAACATTTCCATTTATTTTGTGTTTTTACATGTTGATCAATCACATAAAATGTCAACAAAATGCAGTCAGGTTCGTGGCAATGTAACAAAATGTGAAAGAAGATCACATACTTCTGCAAGCCACTTGAAACTTTACCGTATAGAAATAGGCACGGAGAGGCAATGACTTATTTCAATCTCGTTA
Source organism: Fundulus diaphanus (assembly GCA_037039145.1). Classification (NCBI taxonomy): domain Eukaryota; kingdom Metazoa; phylum Chordata; class Actinopteri; order Cyprinodontiformes; family Fundulidae; genus Fundulus; species Fundulus diaphanus. The sequence goes on from CM073124.1 coordinate 19,696,211, forward strand.
GACTCTTGTGTTGTTCTTTTGCAATAGTAACATTAATTAAAAAATTACCATTTTTAGTGTTCTCACCAAGTATTTTATCATCTCCACTGTTAAAAACACTGCTTATATTTCTATAAGCATGTTAAATTCAACAAAAACTTGAATCTTGCTTATTCTTTCAAATCTTTATTTACTTGATTTGTAACAAAATGGTTTTCAGCGCCTCCAGAACAACAAGAATTGTATCCCAACAGGACACTGGACAACCGGAAGAGAACCACGTTTACCACCATGTTTTAACTGCCTTCATTAAACATTCTTCAACGCTGACACTTTTACAAGATAAAAAATATAAAATCAATTTTTGTATGCATTAGGATTGTCAGCACACATCTTTGAAAATATGTGTGCCTAAAATATAGCTAAGTTGTATCTAAATGGTTCAGGTGAACTGAGGATAGAGTAGATCAGGGATTCCTAGAGTGTGGTGGGTGAGCAAGCTGCCGCTAGAGGGTGCACAAGATAAATCAGGTAATGGTGGTCTGGCAGTGTTTTTTTTCCCCCCACACCATAAAGACGTGTAAATAAAGGATTTCCTTTGTAAAAATTTCAATCAAAAACTGTAAATTGAATAAATAAATAAAAATGTATTCACTCGAAAATGTATTTATTTAGAAGAAGTCTTCTTCTATGGAGATAATTGCAATGGATCGCTGCAGGCTGAGCCACCGATGCACCTGAAAATCCTCATGGTCTTGATGTGGATGTTGTGTATAACTTTATTGGAATTTTTTTCAAATTATGTTCTAATTTTATTTCCATAACCTTTGTTATGGTGGTTGTGCTATTGTAACTGCAACTGCAATTTTCTTGTTATGTGTGTTCTGGTCATTTGAGCACGATTAAACACATCAGAGGTTTCCAAAATAGCTTGGGAACCGCTGGAATAGATGACCAGTGATTTACTGTAACGTGGGTCATAAATACTCTTGCCTTTCCCGTGTTCAGATGTGTCTACGGCGCCGCTGGTGGTGCATCTGGCAGGAGTGGAGCTGACACCGGAGGGAAAGATGTGGCTGCAGAAGAACCTGGTTCCTCCTCAAACTGTTTGGCTACAGCTGATCAGCCGGGAGGACAACACGCTGCACTGTTTGGTGTCCCAGAGCAGGGTGAGGCGTCTAACCATTCAAGCAGATAAAGCCTGGGACGGATGTGTTATTTGTCAAAATCGAATCCAGTGTCCTCCACATTTAGAGGTGTGTGTAAAAGTCTTTAAAATTAAGAAATCTTTTACACTGTGGAGCCAAGCTGGGATTTGCTATTGTGAGCCACAATTTGCACGTCCACCACTAGCGCCGTGTTCTTTCCACAATTGACAGCAAGTTCACCTCAGAACATGTAATGTATGTGAAACGGTTTGGAGAAGTCATTGGAAACACGATTTTGCTTGTAACAGCGCTCAGGATGATAATATTGATGGTGAACGCGTCTCATTAAAATTTTGAGTGCTGTGCTTTACATGTTAGCTTGTTTAGAGTGTCTAGAAACATCGAATTTGTGAACAATAACTCGCTGCTATCCTAAGGTGTAAATATGACCTGACAGTGGCTAAGTTCTCTTAGCCTGTCTTCACAATGTAGAAGACAAGAGAACATGCCACTGAAGTGAGGCGGATGTGTGTTGAGCTTCAAAAGTATAGCTCATGACTTTACCTTTAACCTATATCTACAATCAGAGTGAAAATGTAAACGGTTTAAAAGAAACAACGCTGGAAGAGGAGCCAAGCTTGTCTTATCCGTATGCACACACTGCAAAAAGGGAACTAAAAGTAAGTAAAAGTTTCTTGAAATGAATGTATTTGCCCTTTATTTGAGCAAGTCAATAAGGTCAATAAGGCCAATGGAATGAGTATTTTTACCCTTAGAATAACATAATTATATATACTGCACTTGGAATAAGATGAGTTGTTCCTATTTGAAGTGCAAAAATTTTATTCCATTGGCAGATCATTTAAACTTGTCTGTCCATTCAAGGACAAATAGACTCATTTCAAGAAAATTCTACTTACTTTTAGTTCCTTTTTTGCAGTGCAGCAAGAAGGGTGTTAGGAGAGGCAAAAATAGGACCAAATCTCGCTGTTAGAGACCATGGGCCAAGAATCGCTCCTTAGGGTCCCCAGGTCTGCATAACGACCATTAGGCACTTTTTACATCATGCTAGCTGATTATTGAGGGTAGCATGCCTGGAAACGACTTTTCTTTCTGTTGTAAATGTAATAATGATAAACCATGTACTTCGGTCAGACGAGGCCAAGACTGAGCTTTTCGACAGCAAACACTCCAGGTGGGTGTGGCGTGAAACAAAGGATGAATATGTGGACACACACCCCATGACCACTGTTGAGTACGGTGGAGGATCTGTGATGGTGTGGGACCATTGTTCCTCTTCTAAACACCCTTGGAATATTGTTTGAGTGTGTGGCATCATGAACTCTGTTTAAAATGGAACATTTTGAAATAAAAATCTGGGGAACTGAGAACACAGAAATTGTTTTGATTGATTGATTGATTCAAACGTTTTAAAACAATTGGAACTGTGACAAAAAAGGCTTAAAGTTCATCTTGCCACAGCGTAGAGTGTTCCAGTTAGGAAACAGGGATCTCTAAAAAGATAATAAAGCAAAGAGGATCAGCTTTGAAGAAAATAAATTACCTCTTTTTATTTACATTTAGTTTAAAAATGGTATTTTTAAACTAAAATTATTTATTCTCTTCTCTCTAAATTTTTTTTTTGGCATGACAGCATTCAAGTCCTTCTTCTGAACAGCTTTTTGCATGTTTCAACTGGCATGTTGACGATTTATCATTGGTAATGAGCTCCAGGTCTTTGAGGTTACAAGGCCTCCTCGCCATCACCCTAATCTTTAGCTCCCTCCACAGATTCTCCATCAGGTCCAACACTGCAAAAGGGGAACTAAAAGGAAATAAAACTTACTTGAAATTAGTGTATTTGTCCTTGATTTGAGCTGGCAAGTTTAAATGATTTGCCAATGGTATGAGATTTTTGTCCCTAAAATAGGAACAACTCATCTCCATCATCTTATTTGAAGTGCAGTATATCTAATTTTTGGAGTCAAATACTTATTCAATTGGAATTACCAGCTCAAATCAAGGACAAATACACTCATTTGAAGAAATCGTACTTCCTTTCAGTTCCCTTTTTGCGATGAAGTCATGACTCTTCCCAGGTCACTTGTTCCAGTCAGAAGAAGCATGTTGATGTGTAGACAACAACTTTTGACTTGACTATACAAGCGTATGTTTCAAATTTTTTTCAGACAAAGTATGATAAAGGAGCAATAACTAGCTCATGTTGGAGTCGGGAACTTATTTCAGAGCGCCTTGATGCATTACAACAAAGAAGAACCCGTCCAGAGGACCTATCCAGTTTTTCTTTTTTTGGTATTATTTCAGAAGGTTTACCTGGTGAACTATGACCGTAAATGATATTATTTTAAGTTGGGTGAATTGAATTTATAAGTAGTTGTTGTTAAGGGTGAGCATTGATAGCTTTTCTCTTTGATGCTGTTTTAGTTTTGCTCGTTTCTAACCATCTGTTTCTCCAGCAGGGGTCAGTCTGGAGCTACTGCATGAACGAGGAGCTCCTCAGGCTGGGCCTGGCTCGCAGGGCACCCATCGCAGGGGTCCCGCCGGGCTCTCCCCTCTACTGGCGCCTGCACAAACGGCTTCACAGGGCCGAGGTGAAAGCTGAGAAGAAGGGTCTGGGTCTGTGGAAGAGGGAGAGCTTATGGGAGAGGGTTTCCAAGGCTCTCAGAGACAATCCTTTACTCAGACTGATGGGGAGGATCTTTAAAAGGACTCGCACTGAGTGACTCATTAATCCAAGTCAAACACTTTGTTGCTGGGAGTTTCGAAAGCCGGCATTGTTTAAGGACACAAATTAATTGTATTTACAGAGCTTAAGTAGGCTCACAAAATCTTGCAAAACCCCCGAAAGATGTGAAAGGCACCAGAGAGTGGAAGCTTCTTGTTCTTTCCTTTACATGACCAAAAGAATGCACACTAGATCGCTCGTGTTTAAAACCTTTGTGTAATTGAATTACTTTGTCAATGTTTGAAATAATAAAAAATGCTGGTAAAAGCGGCTGCTTAAATCAAGAACGTACTAATCTCCAAGAAGTTGAGGCCCATCTTTATTAGTTACAAGGTTGTGTGTTTGACTGGGACTTCTCAGTAGGGTGGGATCAGTTAATAGTGTTCAAAATAGTGCGGGATGCGGTGTGTGGGGGGAAGGGGGGGGTACACTTGTCCGCTGTTGCTATGGAAGCATTAAACGTGAAACACAAAACGGACTAAAGGCTGAACTCCATATTGGTTCCTCTCAGATCCCCATGGGAGCCTTATATACAGCATGTAAAAGGGTACTTAAAAAGCTGTTCCTTTTATGTGTAGCTCGACCGAGGCCTTGCACTGTTTAAGCTTGAATGAGACAAAAAAAAAGGGTAAATAACCTACCTTTGTAATCATAACACCGAGTTTTATAATGACAAGTATAAAATCACAAGAGGAGGAGGCCTGATAATGAGGTCAAACCTCCGCGTGCCCTGTGGGGTGCAGGGGTCCCGGTGTAGTGAGAGTTAGCTGGCCATCCAAAGGGACACAAGGAGATTAGTGCAGAAGGGAGGAGGGTCACAGCCGTGGAAGGGGATTTTGGATCTGAGCACAAAGGCAGGAGAGGAGGAGTCCCAGGGGAAGGGATAGGGAGCGAAGTAGAGGGGGTGAGGAGAGTGGGAAGGTAGAGAAAGAGAGGGAGGGGGGGTGGTGTTGATGAATCAGCTTGTCGTCTCTTTTGTTGTGCAAATATCACTAGGGTCTGTTACTGCCATAGAGGGTTGTGATTGGTGGGCAGGTTTAAATTGTAAGGTGCATTCAGGGGCAGATGGGGGTGTAGACTTTGAACTGTCAGCGAAGGAGGAGTAGGAGACAAACCACGGCTCAGGCAGAGAAGGAAGAGGAAAGTTTTTAATACCAGAGTTTATAGACAGTGTGAGCTGTTGATTGATGCACACACCGTCCGTACCTGGTGAGATATTTGGAGAGCAATGGGTGGGGAGCATGAAGTGAGCAGACGGCTGTGCTGACTTTGGACTTGATAAAACACAGCGAGTGGAGGACTAACACCAGCAGATGAAATGGATCCTTAAATCACCACCGCTTGTAAAAACCGTCACACTTCACCTCATGCAACTTGGATTCTTAGCCTCTCCACTCTACCCGCAGACTAAGGGATTTCCAAATGAAATGCAGAATTTACTTTAATTGAGAAGGAGACTTTGGACAATTGGGCACTCGTTTGTCTCCCGGAAGGTCACTTCTGACATCTCTTGTTCAAGAGCTGTTTAACGCAAGGAATGCAACAGTTGTAGCTTATTTCCTGCATAAGTCCATGTGTGGTGGGCCTTGAAACACAGAGTTCAGCTGCAGTTCATGCCTTGTGTTAATGGGCTTCACGTCACCATTCTTTCTATGTTGTAGTTTTCCCTTGTTTGTGCGCCTTTTTCTGCTGCGCTTTTTTTTTGCATTTAAATACTTGGATATAGCAACATGGTAAAACAGCCAGCTTCGTTAGCAATAACATTTGGTGAGTTACCGTCCTTGTAGAGGGAGTCACTAACTGTCAAGTCAGTAGCCTTCTAACGGATTTAACATAGCATTTATGTTTTAAAAATAATTATATGCTACTCTTATGTACTTGTCTAATTTGACCAACAAAATATTGCTTTGTGTTGAGCACATTTTTTAAATCATATTTTAATCTATTGTTTGTATTAATAAGTTATTTAAAGGTCCTTATATCTTGAAAAAGCTATTCGTTAGCCTCTGTGAAGAAAACTGTCAAAAATATTAATGTGTTGGGTAATAGTTGGCCCTGCTTGTTTCATCGTGGTTTTAGTATTGCTAGACATATTAACAAGGTGTTATAAACTGTAACAACTACCGCACCAAGTGTTAGCATTTTCTCCCGTAACGAGACACAAAATAAAGTCACTTTGGTGAATAAATCTTTTAAATGTAACTCCTTAAAGATATTTGCAGTGGTTTACTTTATCATTTTTAACACAAAGTATCATATTGTTTGCCTTTTCCTGAATTCAAACAGAAAACTTGATATTTTGTGTTATTTGCCTTTAGTTTGTTGCTCATTCCAAGGAGAGCGCGCTCCAATCCGAGATCCATTTCAGGCTTTTCCAAACTCTCTTGTCCCACACCACCAGTAGTGGCTATTTGAAAAGGCACCATGCTTGATGCAGTGGTGGGTACTCACCCACACAGTGCAGGGAAGTTATTGGGACACTCTGCCTTAAAACCAAACTACTGGAACAGATTTCAACTACTATGTCATACAACGGATTTCCTTTGTCTAACTGCTTTTACAGCCACCACTGCTGAAAGGGATTAAGTTTAGGGAGGAAGCTGACAAAAGAGTTTGAAAGGCTGAAACTGAACAAAAAGACGTAAGTAAACTGATCCTTCAAGTGCTTTTTTTTCTTTATTTAGTGCATTTTGTTTCCTCCCTGGTTCCTAGTTGTGCACTTTTCCCGCTTCACCAAGCCGCACACATCCTGTCACTTCAAATTTGCAGTTGTTAGGATACTGTATGCAGTATCCAAGCTGCTGTGCACCTGCTCAACTGTGGTAAAACAGGATCTAATGATGTTTCAGTTCTTATCTTTATTGCACTACTCCATGTCAGACAGAAGCACACTTCTATTCCAGGAGGATTTTTGTCCTCTACCAGGGCTTTTTTGCGGTTTTAATGGTACTGTCAATACATAATCAGTATGATTGACGAGGGATTTTCTGCCACAGCTGAATTTGCTGCTTGTAGCTGGGGAGCACAACAAAGGCTTTTTATTACGCTCAGCCGGTAGCCATCCCAGTGAGAAAGAGGCAGGCCCTCCCTTCCCATCTGAAAGGACCGTCCTTGGGGATTTTTCTGATTTGATTTGAGTGGCTTGAGCGTGGTTGACCGGGGTGTGAAAGACAAAGCGGCATAAAGAGACAGCTGGTGTCACATAAATGCACCCCGACATGTAACGAGTAATTTCTGCTTCGGCTCCTGTCTCACACACATGTTCTAAAATGCAGCCACTTTTAGGATACATTTATTGGGTGCTTGCTCAAATAAATCAGGTGGCTGTCACAAATAAAAACACTCCCTGGTAAGCAGCTATAACACTGGATAGCTGTTCCCTAACACGCCCACATGCACTGTGAAGACTGCGTGCGTATGTGTGTGAAGGAATGCATCAACCGTGAAGAAACTCCCTTGTTACTATGAGACTGTGAGGATTGTGAGCAGTGTATCAACTTTCTGGTGTTGGGTTGTAGGAGTGGAAACTTGACTCTGTGGGTGCTCTGATCCCTCATGAATAAGTGAACTTTCCTTTGGAGGGACGTACAGCAGGAGACAAGAGCATGGTTTGTTTAGGGCTGGATTATATATTCTCTGCATACAGAGCCTTGTGTACGTATTGTCTTCTAAACGTTTTAATATTTTGTCCAATTATGAACAAAAACTTCAATATATTTTGGTTGGCTTTTATGCGACAGACCAAAACAAAGCAGCACATCCTTGTGAAGTGGAAGGAAAACGCGACATAGCTTTCCATTTATTTATAATTTTTTTATAAATAGAAATCTCAAAAGTGTGGTGTGCGTTTATATTTCGCCCCCCCTGCATCAAAGCGTTGATGACTACATGAGTGCAATTACAGCTACACGTCTTTTGAGTAAGCTCAGCAAATCTAGACACACACACCCACACATACATATATGCATCTGTTTTCATTTCTACACTAAACCTCCGTCCCAGGCTCAAGAATATCCTTTTATTTAGCACCATCCATCTTTCCCTCGGCTTGGACCAGCTTCCCTGTCCCTGCTGCTGAAAAAGCATCCCACAGCATAATGCTGCCACCACTTTGTTTCACTATGGGGAGGATGCCTTCAGGGTGGTGTGCAGTGTTAGTTTTGCTATAGATCAAAGCCCCCCCAAAGTGTAAAAGACAGAAATAACGAATAAGACAGCAGCAGGACGGCGTAATTTGTCAGAAAGACTTTATGCAACCAGAAAGATCGACTGGCGTATCAATTTTGTAAAAGTCATATAATGTGCCTATGCACCTTTAACAATAAGCTACACTATATATGTCAGGGAAGACGTATGAAAGGCCATTTGGCTATTAGGACCAAAAATAAAATATCTCCAAGCTAGAACCTCATTCAAACTAAGATGATACCACTGAATTTCACACTTTAGCTTTACAACGTGTTACTGTGCAGAAAATAAACAATTCTTTGTGATTGCTGAGGATAGTACGAACACTTTGACTCTAATAAGGAGACCTAATAACATCAGAAACAGCAGAACATTTGGACGTATGTGACATATTACCTCAAGTCTACAGCAAAGCAGCACAACCCTAGCACACACACAAGTCAATCATACACACACGCGCACATGCCAGTCTGGGATATCCTGGTCTTGCAGGTATAAATGGACTAAACACGGACAATTAGTACATCTGCAAAAATAATGACAAAATAATAATTTCAGCGTTAAGAACAAAATCTAATTTCATGACTTATTAAATGTAAATGTTCAAAAACTGTGAGTACAGTGTTAGCAAAACTTCCTCTGTGATGGGTGTCACCAGTCGTACCAAGGTCCTCCACAGTTCTTTGTTTTTATGACTTGGTAATAGTTCTTCAAAGTGGCTAATCATTCCCCACCTTTGCAACGCAAGAATGGCCCTCTGGTAACTCTACCAGGAACAGGTTAAAATATCACTAAAACAGCAGTGGATGGAACATTTTGACTTGGACAATTTCCTTGTCTTTTCCCCAATCTAACTATTTTACTAGCATTGCTGACACAATGCAATAATTAATCTGATAGTCTGACAACTATTTATTTCTGAAATTTAATTTCTGAGAGGCTACTTCTAGATTTTTACAGTTTTGTATAATTGTACAGTGAACACAGTTGGATTATGAACCACTTAGTAACATATGTAAAAAGTTCAGTGTAAACCTTAAGAAAGCATTATCTGTATTTTTGAATATTTACCTATAAAGCTACAAATGAAACTTTGGATTCAGGTTGTAGTTCTACAAAATACTAATAAAAAATCGTTCTGCACCGTTAGTATTCCTATCTGCACAATCAAAAACACAATAGAACCAGCTATAGAAATAAACAGTTAAGTAAAAAAGTCAAAGGTTTTAATAATATAATGGCATCATTTTAAAACTACATTGGTTTTCTGTTACCAGAGCCCAAAGCAGAGCATTCAATAAGTCATTGAGTGGGTGAGTCACTCAGTGTGAAAACATTTGTCTGGCCCTCAGCGTTCCAAGACTGTTTACTCTTTTCTGATAACTGCTCAACAAGAGGCTACAACTTACTGCTTTCACCCTGGAGAACACAGAGGACCCCATTAAACTCGTTCTAGGGATCCGTACAATCCCTACAGATGTTATCACTAGAGGACAGCACAACTGGGTTGGATGTGTATGTGACTGCATTTTACTTTAACCTTTTATTAATCTGCACATGATTTAACTCAGAACTTTAATACTATGCATGGATAAATTCTATTTAGCATCTATGACTGCTGGCCACCTGCAATGAAGAAAAACAGTCGTTAAACATGTTGTTATATCACGCTGTTTCAGTTTTATTTTCCATATTAAAATACATTGTTTGATGAAAATAGATGGGAGATGTTCTCCTGTATGCTGTAGGTAGCAAACCTGACATCTCACAAGTAATAAATTGTTTAAAGGGAATGTGCACTTTTAGGTGATAAAAATGTATTTAGAGGATAGACGGCTTTTGCCTTTTTTTAAATTTTCATCTCTATAGCAGGTTCTCAGGGTTCCTTAAAAAAAGATGTTCAACTTTATTTTCTGGATTAGAACTTCCCAATATCAAATCACAATCCTCATCCATTATCATTCTGTGCAATACTGCAATCCCAAAGGACTGCTCTAATGAAGTATTTCGTAGGACACTATATTTCAACTGTCCGGCATTCACACTCTGCATACATCATCTATTCTACAAGAATCACATGTATTAGATCATAATAAAAGTCTACGCATGCTTGAATAAAACATTATTACATATCCAGCTGTTGTAAATAATACATGTAGAGAGGAAAATGGAATTTACTGAAATGCTCTACTCCTGTTAAGGTTTGTCTCATGTGTCATTTGTTGTCTTTCTTTTAAACATCAACAATGATGTAGAACAAAACTTTTCACTTATGGGCATCCTCGACCTACTTCCTGTCAGGGCATCTGATCAAGTCACTGTGGCAGGGAAGAATTTATTTTTAAGCATCTCGCCCACCCTGACAGAAGCCCAGCAGAGACAGAGAAGAACTGTGCTCCCCTGAGGTTTTGGAGGATGAGAGGACTACTAAGGTTACATGCAAATGGAAGAGTCTTTTTACTAACTCTCAGAACATGAGAGTGACAGTATGTGCATTAAACAGTAAATTATACATGTGGTTATACAGTTAGAAGGACATAAGCCAGGTTTCTGTAGATTTTCCAGCTAATATTTTTATTTGCTAAAGACCAACATTCACTGCTGTGTGCCTTTGCCTTTCCCCACAGTTTATGCAAGCATCTATTCATCTAATTGCGTTCGGTCTATAAGAATATCAGCTAATTACTGTTTACACAAGAGTTTCTTTCTGGATTAGTACTCAGACATTGCTCCTTTTCTCGTCTGTTGATGTCTACAAAAGCACCCGCTGCATGAGTACATTCAGAAGGGTGTTGGCATGAGTTTGCATGAGTAATGAACAATGGGAGACAGGGGAGGGACCTGGTTAGCTATTTAGTTTTACTATCACCTGATTCGGCTTAACTTCATTTACAGCAGCATTGGCATCTGAGACTTTATACATGGCTTTACTTGTTTATAGTTTGTAGTGGGGGTGGTGTGCTGCTGACCTCGAATCGGGACGTCATGTGTCGGTGGGCAGAATACTTTGAAGACCTCCTTAATCCTACTAACACGTCTTCCATTGAGGAAGCAGAGCCTGGGGACTCCGGGTCGGGTTCTCCCATCTCTGGTGCTGAGGTCACCGAGGTGGTTAAAAAGCTCCTTGGTGGCAAGGCCCCGGAGGTGGATGAGATTCGCCCTGAGTACCTTAAGGCTCTGGATGTTGTGGGGCTGTGTTGGTTAATGCGACTCTGCAATATTGCGTGGAAATCGGGGGCAGTTCCCCTGGATTGGCAGACTGGGGTGGTGCTCCCCCTATTTAAAAAGGGGGACCAGAGGGTGTGTTCCAACTACAGAGGAATCACACTCTTAAGCCTCCCTGGTAAGGTCTATTCCGGGGTTCTGGAGGGGAGGGTCCGTCGGATAGTCGAACCACGGATTCAGGAAGAGCAGTGTGGTTTTCGTCCTGGTCGTGGAACAGTGTATCAGCTCTACACCCTCAGCAGGATCCTGGAGGGGGCATGGGAGTTTGCCCAACCAACCTTCATGTGCTTTGTGGATCTGGAGAGGGCATTCGACCGTGTCCCTCGGGGGGGTCCTGTGGGGTGTACTCCAGTAGTATGGAGTACCGGGCCCCCTAATAAGGGCTGTTAGGTCTCTGTATGACCGGTGTCAGAGCTTGGTCTGCATTGCCGGCAGTAAGTCAGGCTCGTTTCCACTGAGAGTTGGACTCCGCCAAGGTTGACCTTTGTCGCTGATTCTGTTCATAACTTTTATGGACCCGACCCTGGATAAGCGGAAAAAGATGGATGGATGGGCTTTACTTGCTGGTTGTGGACTGCCCTTTGATCTTTTGAGTCCAATGTTAAATTTACAATTTACCAGCAAAAATAATGTAAATTGGATAGATACGAGTGACTGCAACATACCTATTGAGAGTCCATAACAGAGTTTTGCTCTCAGTTCAATGAAAACCTTGAATGTTTAACAAATTAGCTTCTGGCTTTTCCCACTAACCTCAGCAAGATTTGATGCTTGAATGAATGGGGACACCCTCCTTCTGCCAACACACGTCTAATCACACTTTATTGATAAAGCCCATTCAGTGACAAACACAAACCGCAAAACAAAAAATGTATGTAACTTTTAACCCAGGAAAAAAAGCTCAGAAATTAAAAATCTCTTTTAATGACAGACAGACAACAGAGCAAGTAAAGATAATACAAATTACAACAGCCAAAGCTGTTTTTTATCAAAATTAATTATGCAAAAGATCTATAGCCAGACGCTTCTACGTCCAAGTCATTAAGAAGTCCTTTTAAAATGTTCAGTCAGGCCAATCTTTAATTTGCAGATTAATTTGCTCGCTATTTTAGACACAAAGCACAGGCTAAATAAATATATATTTTGGCAATATCTACCTATCATTAGCACAGACAACCATAGGACAATATGGTACTGGAGACTGTAATACCTAAAAAAAGGTTCTGCAACTTTTACAATCCAAAGAGCCATTTCTGCCCTCAGTCCATCTGAATAAAACCAATTTAGAGCCACTAATGTTACTTAACTTTTTGAAATAAGACCGCTCACAAGCAACATTTCATATATACTTTTAGGGTTTGTAATAAAACATAAACCTTTTGCCAAAAGAGGATGGACACAGGTTCTTCTCTAGGATGATGATAATTGTGGAACATTATGTAAAACATAAGCACAGTTTCCAACCCACTGACAAGAAAAAAAGTTCTAATAAGTATTACTTGTGCTTTTAGAGTCATTCTGTTGTGGAAATGTAAGAAAATTGTTCAATAAAAAGGGAAAGACTGCACCGTGATTATATATATATATATATATATATATATATATATATATATATATATATATATATATATATATATATATATATATATATATATATATATATAAAATGTATAAAAACACAAGTTAATTATGTTTAATATTTATCTAAAGTTATAAAAACCCATTGTGGAAGGTCTGAAGAGCAGCCTGTGGCTCCAGAGCAACAGGTTGCAGACCTGACTTATTTGATTAGTGTAGTTCTGAAAATATGAAGGCAGCTGACCTAAAATAGCCTTTAGATTAAAATATATCAGTGCCTCAGTTGGGTATATTTGGTTATATTGTCTAGTATTTTTTTACAATAAAGTATGATACTGCTTTTTTAAAAGTTTACACTGAGGCTCTAAGCTCCATGATAAAAAGTGTTTAAGATGGCTTTAAGATGATGTGCGCATAAAAATCACATCACCATGATCCAGAACAGACAAAAATGCAGAAACAACCATTGTTTCTGATTTTCCTTTTGGGCCCCTAACCAACTCTTTGTTGCTAATATTACAGAACCATAAGGAAATCAGTTAAAGATACCCACCCATTAGATTTCCCTAAGCTGCAAATGCAAAGGGACTCTTGGACACTCAGATTCTGTAAAAAAAATGCTTACAGTGTTGCTTGAGGGGCTGTTGAAATTAATGAATCTTCTACCCCCTTTCTAGCAACGCATGATGTGTGAAATTCTCTTCTTTTTATTTGCTCCCACTTGGTTCCATACTAAGAATGCATGGTATGTATTTCCACTGTTACGCAGACGAGAATCACATTTATGTCCCACTAACAAAGAAATATGTATCCTGTGCTACATCACTGACACTGTGCCCAGATCAAATAAAGGGCTGAATGGCTCTCGACTTCCTAAAGCTCAATGAAAGAAAGACCGAAGTTATAGTTGTTGGTGGCACAGCTGAAACCCTCCCTGTAGACATCGGCTCATTGGACGACTACCATCACTAATCTTGAGGTTAAAGTCTCATAAGGAGCTTAAATTTGATACTCAGACCAGGGCAGTTGTCAGATCAAGCTTTTATCATTTGAGTCATTTTGCTAAAATAAAACCAATTCTTTCTCTAAAGCACTTTGAGATTGTTATTCATGCCTTCGTCATCACTGGTCGTGATTACTGCAATGCACTTTATGTATGAGTTAGTGGTTTGTGTATTTTCCAGCTCCAGAGGATACAAAATGCAGCAACAAGTCTTTTAACTTGCACAAGTAAAAATGGGCCATTTGCCTCATTTTAACTTCTCTCCACTTACTGTTGGTACATTTTAGGATTAATTTTGAAATCATTTTATTTGTTTTTAAAGCCCTCCATGGTCTTGCCCCCTCCTACCTTTCTGAGATGCTCCGCCTTTATACACCCTCTTGTTTTCTCAGGTCAGTGGATCAGTTGCTCCTCGGAGCCCTAAAGACCAAACATAAGCCTAAGGGGGAACGGGCCTTTTCAGTTGCAGCTCTAAGATGCGGAGTAATAACCTAAATCTGCTAATTGGACAGGCCTCTTCTTGCTTTGTTTTTTAATCAGTTCTCTTTGCTTTGGCTTTTGGCACTACTTAAGATGTTGATTTTTACACCATTTTATTTTTTTGCTTGTTTTGTATGTATTTAATGATTGCTCTTACTCTTGTTTTATGTTTCCTAGTTAGTTCATTTTGTGTTTTTTGATATGTATAGTACTTTGGTCCTGGATGGTGTCTTCAGGTGCTTTAGAAATAAAGCTAAATTGGATAGTATCCAATAAACCAATGGGTTTTCTAAACATATAAACTGCATTTTGTGCACATTTTGTGATGTTTTTGCCCAATTTATCAATCGTTTTTTGTGGTTATTTTGAACTAGCTGGATCACAACTATTATGTGCCAGAGGGCGATGGTCAGAGGGCCCGGTGGCGCCAATGTATGGCAGCCTCGCCTCTGTCAGTCTGCCCCAGGGCAGCTGTGGCTACCAGCATGTTCAACTCCTGCCTATAATTTGCACACTGTTATGAAAGCATATTGTACTTCATATAGATTGTTGTATAATTAAGCAATGAGGAACAAGGGGTTATCTTATGTGACTCCAGAGCACCTCAGAGAGGCTCAGACTGTTACCCTTTTTCCAGTTACAGAAGAGTTCAATGAAAAACCCCAAAAACAAAACCAGTGGCTTATTGGGATTTGTGTTCTTCTTTAATTTGAACTTCAGATTTGGACGGAAAACAGGAAAAATGTAGCAACATTTTTTGACTTAGTTGGTTTGATATTTACATTAGAGCAATCTATTTTTATGCATTTTTACCTCATGATATTTTAAGTTTACATCTTCTTTGCTTTTGGTTTTTCTTATCAGTTCTAAACTGCAGCGACCATTCAAGATATAATAGTTACAAGCATCCAACATATCAAAGTGTTATAATTATACAGAGGTTATACAGTGGTTTGCACTATTATTCATAAGTATTCATACACCTTGTGTTAGATCAACACAACATAGTGCTAAATAGGCAAGTAAAAGGAAAAATAAATGTGTTTCAAACACGTTTACAAATGATAATCTGAAAAGTGCGGTCTGTACTGTATATGTATTCAGCCCCTGCTAAAATGGTCCCCCTAAATATCAACAAATGTCCTTCAGAAGACAACTAATTATTTAACAAATTCCATTTCTAATTTTCCATCCATCCATCGCCTGTACCCGCTTCTCTGTGCAGGGTCGCGGGGGGCTGGTGACAATCTCCTGTGGTATCTTGTTATAAATCCTGTGAAGGCCTAATATATGAATATGAAAAGAGCATGGCATAGCCATAAACCGGCAACCAATAACAGCCAAGAGACCCATCTGGTGGAACTGCAGAAATAACCAGCTCAAAACTGGCCTCTAATCAAGAGTGGCAAGAAGGAAGCCAGCGTTGAACAAAAGCCATTAGAAGGCCCATCTAAACACGCTGCTCAGATGAAACCAAATCTTTCGTGCCATGTGCAAAAGGAATGAGGTGGAAAAAAATCTCTATGGTGAAACATAGGAGTTACAGGACTTTGAGGACTTTGGGGATGTGTTTCCCCAGCAGACACAGGGAAACTTGTCAGAGTTGATAGGAAGACGGATGGAACTGAAATGCTTGAAACAGGGGCAGCGGTTCACCATCTGGCAGCACAAAAATCCTCAGCATACAGCCAGAGCTACAATGGAATGGCCTAATAAAAGTTTACATGTGTTACAGGGAAGAGCAGAATTTAAAATGTAATCTAATTCAATCTTTGGCAAGTCTTTAAAATTAATGTTCACAGGCACTCTCCATCGGATCAGAACTAGTTTGAGCTATTTTGCAATGAAGCATCAGCCAGAATTATTGCTTCTAACTCTGAAAAGCTGAGTGAGACGTACTCCAAGGGACTTGCAACAGCGTTACAGTGAAAGCTATTTAGTAAGGGTACTGAACAGAAACGCCATGTATCATTTTACTTCAACTATACAGTTATGAGCTCCACTTTACATTCACCTTTCACACTAAATTCCAATAAAAGACATTGAAGACAGTGGCTGCGACATGAAACATGAAAAAAAAAATCCAATCCTTTCCCAAGCCTCTGTAAATATTACTCATGCATTAAACAATATAGTAAAGAAATTTTGCAACAAGACAGAAAGATCTGCATTACAGGCTTGGTTCAAAGTAATGCTGTGGCAGGGTCAAAGGAAAATACTTTCACCTCAAAGATACTTGACCCCTAATCTCTGCGTGTTCAACAGTTACTTCACTCCAAGTCACCGGGCACTAGACAGCAATAAATATCCTGGAGGCTCTGACCCTTTCCAGATCTAAGCATCTCCGGTGTGTGTGCGTCTGAGAGATAGAGACGAGGCGTGCTTGAAGCTTTAAATCAAATGGACAGATGAGCAACAGGTGGGGAATCACAGAGTGCTGGCTGTGGGAGTATCAGCAGCCGCGGGAAATCGGGAGGACAAAGCAGAAAATTCGGAGTTCTGGAATATTGCTGGATGAAACAGAAAGAAGATGAATGAGAACACCTGTGGAGAAATTTCAAAAAGGGTAAAATAGGTGGGATGTGGGGTCTGTCTTACAACTCAACTTTTCCCTTCATTGCAGCCAAGTCCTTCTTTGTTTTTTAGCATGAAAACATCTGTTTTTTTAATACTGCATTCCTATTTTAAAGCAGCATCTTGAATGGCTTCCTCTTCTCCTTTTCAGGTGGCGGATTTGTTTCCTTTCCTCTTCCTCTCACCATGAGCTCCCGGGTGGTGAACAGGAAAGGAGAGCCACAGTACCGCCGGCACTTCCTCACAGACAACAGCATCTTTCAGGGTAAATATCAAGAGACACACACATGATCCATTGCAGGAAAGACACAATCTGGATAGTTGGATAATAATGTGTTTAAGGAGTGAACACTAGAGGGAGACTCAGTGACATCTTTGTGTTTTAAAAGCCCCAGTTTTTAAGATCATATAAAACAACCTACACCACTGTGTGCTATTAAATCAGTGCGAGATGGGAGCAAAAAGCATGGACTGTAGGTCCTTGTTCAGGATACTTCCAAATACGTGGATTTCATGTTTTCATTCTAAGGTAACCTGTTACTTTTGAGTATTTCCACCTATCGTCCGATAAAACAGAATGGATCACCCTGTTAGTTGCCATCTGGGCAGATCATCTGGGGCGTTTATAGATCCTTCACGCATCTTGTTCTGTTAGATAGAAAAAAATACTACTTCTTCTTACTCTGCCACCCCCTGAAAGCTCAGCTAAATCCAGATGTGTTACAGGATCAGCGTGATCTTGATCTAAAGGTTTCGAGACCGTTAGACTTCCCACTGGCCGAGCCACTGGATAAATCTGTGACAAATCTGATAAGTTGGTCTGTCCCTGTGGGCTGTCACGCCCACTGCAGGCAGGCCTTTTACTGCCTCACCTAGACAGCCACCATCTTTTGTGTGCTTTCAAAGGTAGAAAAATAAATGCTTGAGAGCCTCTTTGCTCTTCTGCAGGGGAGGTGTTTATCTGATTATTGCACAGACTAAAGAAAAAGAGTCTGTTTTCTTGTTATTCCTGCTGAGAAATAAGGATTATATTACATGTCTCATTTTAAACATATTTATTATTATATTAACGTTCGCTGGAGGGATGCTGATTTTGATACATTTATTTGATCTTTTTTTGTAAATGTTTTTTTTTAAATAAAAAACAGCATTCCACTTGTTATCTAATAACATGCATTTACTATATTTATGCTGGATTACTCATAATTCTCACTTCATGTCACAAACAACCTTATTTTTGCCGTATTGTCCTATAGATTTGCATTGTTGCTTCAAATTTGATGAATCTGCGCTTGGGTTGATTTAACACAACAGGGTTGGGTTATGAGTTTGACCCAGCACAGGGTTAGGTTTTCAACCCAAAGAATGGGTTATATCGACTAATATTTACTGCTAATCAAGAATCAAGAATCTTTTATTGTCAGATATGGAAGAGTGAGTTTAAAGGCATTTATTCAATTCATGTCGCAATTCATATAGCACCAATTCACAGCAAGCATTGCCTCAAGACACTTTACAGAAAAAAAGACAAGAGAAAACAAAAAATCAAGTCATTACTTATTATTCAACTTTCTAAACAAGTGAAATTTGTGTTAAGATTAATTATTTTGAATCCATCCAACCTTCTTGAGGTTAATGGGTGAGAGGTTGGGTACACCGTGGACAGGCACATGAACACAGACAGATAAAGTACAACATGCACGCATAGATGCAATTTAGAGAGGCCTGTTAACCTAACATGCATGAAGGGCATTCTGCACTTCATTTTTGAAGTTCACACTAGCTGAGGGTTTTGCTTTGGCCATGGTCCTTAAATCAGTCAGGGGGCCAGAATCTTTGGTTTTAAGGAGATGAGCATTAAGTGTTTTGCAAAAGTTCTCACAACCCTTGCATTTTTCAACATTTTGTTACATTAAAGCAGCAAACTTCAGTGGATTTTATTGAGATTTTATGGTGCAGACCAATACAAAGTAGTGTATTAATTTGAACTGGAAAGAAAAATTATTTGTGGTTTTCACATTTCTGCAGACTAAGTTCTTTTTGTGGTATGTCTTCACTGGCTTTATGCGTACTTCTAGAGAATAAAAATACCTCAAGCTTAGTCAGATTTGATGGAATTTCAAATTATTGCCATGTATTCTCAATTGGATTTAGGTCTGGACTTTAACTAGGCCATTGTAACTCATCAGCATGCTTAGATCTGCCGAAAAGGTACGCCTCCACCTTAGTGTCAAGTCGTGCAGCCTCTAAAGGGTGTCCTCCAAGGGTTGATCTGTTTTTAGTTTTATCCAGTTTCCTCTGTCCATCATCCCTTTCTTTGCTGGAGACAAGCATCTCCACAGCATGATGCTGCCACTGCCATGTGTCATAGGAGGGATTGGTGTATTCAGAGTAATAGGGAGGGATGGTTGCTCTTGTACGTATTTGGTGTGTCTACTGTGGCTTTATTGTCCCAAACTGCACACAACACTTCTTATGACTTTCTTTTGGCTTCCACTTGAGTTTAGGATTTCTGCAGCATCTTCAGAGTTATCATGTCTGCTCTGGCTGAAGGTATCAGTGTAGGTGGTTGACCACTCAGCTGTTTTTCTGGTGGGAACACGGGTGGCCTTTATCAGATACTGACTGAAGGCGACTGGTTGAGCTGGGTTTTGTAGAGGAATCAGTAAAATGTGGCTGAACAAAACGTGTATCAGACTTTTCCAAAAATTGTTGTTTCTAAAAACAAAGGCACATATCAATATCTTTTTAGTTTTCAGTGATGCCCAATTTTGTGTTGTTCTGTCTCACACGATCCCAACAAACATACCCTGAAGTCTGAGGTTACTATAACGTGTCAAAATATGAACGCACAGGGCAATCATCGGGAATCTTCAGACACCTGCCTCCATGCCTGGTGCTGATGAAAACAATGAAGTCCCAGGCACGGGTGGCAGAAACAAAGGCGTTCTGGTCGTGGGGACAGTTCGCGCTCATCGATTAGGTAACTTCTCCTGCAACACTAAAATGAAATGGGCTTTCCTTGCGTGGACCAGTGAACAAGACTATAATCTAAGAGCTCCAGACTGACGAGACTTTCATTAGGGAAATGACTCAAACGGGAGTAATGGGCTACGCTCCTGGCTGGAAAGGCAGACAAACACGCACTTGCACAGTTTGAAAGCTTTTTAACACCGACTATTGATTAATGTCTGCATGCCACAGTTGGACTCTCTCTCTCTCCCTCTCTCTCCTTCTCTCGGGAGCGCCAGTTTAAATTCCCCCGCATGAACTGAAGAAGATCCGAAAAGAGACAGACGGCGCAAAGTGGGTCACCGCCGTGCAGTGATGTCGTTTTGTTTTACTCCAAAACAAAAAAAAAGAAATAAAAAAGAAAAGCGCATGTGACACCAAATAATTATGGGTGGAGGGTTTTTTTTTTTTTTTGCTGAGAATCAGATGAAATTACTAAACGGCCCGACCACCCACCCCTCTTATTTTTGCGCGCCGTATTCTCACTCTCTCCACGCCCGTCCTGAGCTGTTGCTTATTAACATTCACTCTCTTGTCAGCGCCGTCGAGCGTGTGAGAAATCGGCTTATCTTTTTTTTTTTGCCTCTGTGTTGCGCCTGACGAGAAGAGAGGATGCGCTTTGCGCAGACCGGAGGATGAGGATGGAAGGGGTTTAAGGGGGCGTCTGTAAGAAGGGGGGGCAACAAAAGTGACACACTGTCCTCATGGCGCGCTTCTTTTGAAACGCCTCATCATCATGGGTGCATAGGCATCTTTTTGATGGCATGTTGGCATTTTATCGCTGCCACATGAAGGGAATAATAATCTAAAAAAAAAGATGTCCAGAGCGCATGGAGGGACAACTCCACATCTAAATGGCGGAGCTTGAAGTTTGCCGAAATCTGAGTTTGGAAGGGGGTAAGTGAGCGTTATCAAATCTTTCGGCTCATCTTTCTGTCTCATTGTGAAGCGCGCACATTGTGGCGGCGGTGGTGGTGGGGTTATGTTGCCAAACGTGATGGAGCCCAGTTTCCCTATTGCGCTCCAGATTGTGTAGAATTTCATCACTAGCGATGCAACAAAACAATCAACAACGGGGTCTTAGTTGGACGACTAACAATTTGTATCAAGGACCCGTCATGCAAAACTGGTCCTCACAGGAATTTTTGATTGCAGGTAATGTTTTTTGTGGTATTTGCCTGATAATTAAATATATTTAGTCCGTCTATGAGATATGCAAATGATAGGAGTGGAAAACTGTCCCTGATACGGTGATGTTAAAAATGCTCCTATTGCACTTGTCACTACGGGACAGTAAAGCATCTTAATATTTCAACTGAAAGTACTTCGGTCTGCCTTAAATCCATATAGACTTGCCAGATTCTTTACATTCCTCTTAGAAATCTGTCCAGTCCTGATTTATATGTCCTGTCCTCACAGTGTCTTGGTGTGAAGATCTCTGAGAAACTGATAACGCACAAATCTTTACCGCATGTCTATTGGGATGAGCAAAAACCCTCTAGTAGCCCTGACGGTATTTTGACCTCCACTTTTGATTGCAAAATTGAAGCCCCGTGTTTCCAAAGGGGTTTACACTGATTGCTTTAATGTGTCAAACATATGAAGCATCCCTGGCACCTGAAGATATCAGGATGCGTCAAGCTGTCAACCTTCACCCATGCGCTACCCAGATTTTGTGAGCTTCTTTTTGTTGGTAACCATTGGGGTCTGAGCCACTCATTTATTCAGTTCTGGGAACACTCCAACTCGACGAGCTGGATGCAAGAGCAAAATGAGCGAGAAAATAGGAAAATCGGGAAAGGAAAAAATGTTGGAGCATCATCAATGGCAGCTAATCTCCTCCACATGGATGGAATGGTTTTTCTATGTAAAATACAACCCCCCCCAACCCCCCATGTGTCTTTATTGTGCTGCAAATGATGATGAATCTCAGCACGTTCACCCGGATTTGTCTCTATTTTGTTGTCTGTGCCAGATCCTTGAGGTAGCTTTAGGGCACAAACTGCAACCAGAAACCAGGAGGGGGCTTTCCTTTCCTTTCCTTTCCTTTCCTTTCCTTTCCTTTCCTTTCCTTTCCTTTCCTTTCCTTTCCTTTCCTTTCCTTTCCTTTCCCACTCCCCTCCCTCAGGACCATCATGTGCATGACACGAGATTTCGCACTATCTGAGTTACTCTATCTGTGCTCGAGCTATCTTACCCGCTGGAGCATCACATTTTTTCACATTTCAAACATTTCCCAGTACACATTCGCCAACTGTGCGAGAGTAAAAATTCAGGTTTTACAACCTACAGGGCTTCTGCAGATAATCATCGGCGTCAATATGCAGCTGGGCAGAGAGACACGCCTGTATCTGGGAAATAGAAAGCAAATTGTCCACGTGCATTGGAATTCTCATTTCATCTCCTCAGAATTTAATTAGCCCCACATGTTTCTGACATTTTTAGCCTCTGTTGTGTCCATAAATGAAGCACCAGACAGGCAGATGTGTTACTCATCAGGCATGTTTTTTTTTTTGGTTTTGTGAAAGAGTTGAGATCAGAAACGTCTCGTCACAACCTGCCTCTTGTTGCCAGATACTGTATACCGGATCCCGTTCTGCACATTTCAGGGTAGAGCCTTTCTTGCAGGTTAGCCATGTGTCTGGCTCTATCAACTCAAACCAGCCTCTCCCTCCCTGCTAAAGAAAGAAGGAAAAAAAAGCTCAGCACAATGCTGCTACCACTGTGGGGATGGTGCACTCAGGGCGATATGCAGTGTTGTCCCTCTGTCCAAAAGAACACATGGTATGTTGCATGTGGTTCTCATGTGACAAGAGCACATTTCCCAGTATGTGTGCTGTGTCCCCTACCTCACTTTTAACAGTGGCTCTTCTTGTGGCTTTCTTTCTACAATAGCTTTCTTCTTGCCACTCTTAAAAAGTCCAGATTTTTGGAATGCACATCAAACAGTTGCCCTGTTGACGGAGTCTCCCACCTGAACTGTATATATCTCTGAAGCTCCTCCAGAGTTACCGCAGACTTCCTGGCCGCTACGCCAACTAATGCTGTCCCTGCCTATCCTGTTGTGTCATTAAAGCACTAGAGAGGCAGCTCTAGAGACCCCCCCCCCCCTTTCACATGTTTCCTATGAAGGCGCTGAGATCAGACAGTTTGCACGACAGTCTGTCTCTGCTGCCAGAGACACTGTAGCTCATCTTGCGCAGCACTGGGAAGAGGAGAGAAGAAGCATTAACGTTGCAGGAACAGTCAGCATCAGTCTGGAACATAATGTGCACACGAAAGGCGCACATGTCCTCAAAAATGCACACAGGCTTCACTTTGCTCCTTTGATGTCTGTGCTGAGCTGCGGCAGTCGGGGGAACCCCCGGTAGCATCTCTTGTGAATGCATTATCATTCGGAGCTGTCGTGTTTATTTTCATTCTGGTGCCTCACTGCACTCTGTACCCTGGGGGCACTGAGGAACCCATTTGTAGCTTTGTTGACTCGAGTGCCGCCTTAAGCATGCTTAATTAGGCAAAGCGAGTAGCCTTCAGATAAGAGTGTGTCTTTCTCTCTTTTAGCTCATCATTTCCTTATGTTTTCGAACCTTTTATGTCTCTAATAGGTGAATGGTGTATTTTTTAACAATGTTTTTCCGCCACTCAGTTTTAGCATCATTAGTGTGCTTTAAAACTGGTTTATATTTTTATAAATTCCCATTAGGTGTCAAAGGTAAAGAGCAGCTTTCTGTTGAAGTGAAATATAAAGTCGGGAAACTGTTTGAGGAAACAGTGTGCTGGTGAACTTGTGACTTCAGCTGGGATATAAAAACCCTCATTAGGGATTTAATGCACGCATATACGGTGTAGTGCAGTTATTGACAGCCCTCGTAATGATGTGGAAAAAGTCTCCAGACGATTTTATTTTATTGCAGTAATATTTCAGAATTATGAAATAAAA
Organism: Fundulus diaphanus; assembly: GCA_037039145.1. Classification (NCBI taxonomy): domain Eukaryota; kingdom Metazoa; phylum Chordata; class Actinopteri; order Cyprinodontiformes; family Fundulidae; genus Fundulus; species Fundulus diaphanus. The sequence goes on from CM073124.1 coordinate 19,720,084, forward strand.
TGAATAATTAAAAACATCACCATTTAATTGGATTGTCGTAGGAAACAAAATCGCTGGTGAACCAAAATCAATACCCTCGTTGTAACATCCCCTCCACCAACAGGAGAGCACTTGTTCAAGGTTAGAGCACACAGAGAGGGGGATCTTAGGCTACGTTCACACTGCAGGGAAATGCGACCCAAATCCAATCTTTTTCACAGCAGTGTGTTAACGGCCCAATTTTGATCTTTTCACCCCCCAAAAAATCTGATTTGTGCCACTTCCATATGTGGTACTAATTCGGATACGTATCGGATTTCTTTCAAAGCGTCAGCGGTCTGAATGGTCATGTCGCATTTTATCCATCGTTCACGTCACTCTCCTGTCTCACTACACATCCACGCACAGCAGTAGCAGTCAGCGCTCCATAAAAACTGTTTCTTCTTACCTTACTTGGTCTTACTATGGTGTGGTCTTAATATTGTCGGTTCCCATTGCTCAACAACTTACTAATAAGGAGAGATGCTGGCCGGTCTGCGTGTTTTTAACAAAACTTTATTGAGATCTTCTAGAAACAATTACGTTGACCATTACTTCCGCAAACAGTGCGCTGCTCTGTGACTTCTCTGTTATCTGCGCATGCAGGTTGCTTTGCGGTCCTGAACCGTTCAGACAGAAGTCTGATGGCCGGATTTAATAGTAGTTTGAACGGCCACCTCAAAAAATCAGATTTCAGCAAAAAATCGGAATTGAGCATCAAGACCTGCAGTGTGAACGTAGCCTTAGACCAACCCTCTTTGCACAATCTCTCTAGATCACCCAGTCCTGTGTTCTCGTGTTTGCATTATTTATTTATTTATTTATTTTTTAGCTCACTCCAGACGTTTTGTAGAGGATTTTAGTCCGCCGATTGAGATGGCAATGGAAGAAGCTTGGTTTTGTGTCAGGCAAACCATTCTTGTGTTGATTTGGCCAAAAGATTTATATCATGGTCCTACTCAAAAACCCAATGATGAGCACTTCTACTTCCTACTACCTACTTCCTGTTTTTGGGCCATTAGATAAAAAAAATCTTCTGTTTTTAAGAGTTTACAGTGTTGTGCCCTCTTACAAGGTTTTGTGACCGTAGGAAGAGAATCAAGCCAACAGTATCACGGGCTCTCTACTGTACTTAATTACTGTACTTAATTATGCTTTTCCACCTTCAAATATGCTGTTTCATGCCAAACTCACCTGGAGTGTTTGTTGCCAGAAAGATCAATCTTTGGCTCATCTGAACAAAGCACATGGTTTCAGCTGAAGTCCTTGGAGAGTTGAGCAAAATCTACATGTTTGCATTTCAGGTTTCAAGACAGAAGCAGGTCAATATGGAGACTTAAGGCTGCTACATACTCCACGAGAAACGAGAAATTTGTTCTCGCTCCCGCTGCGAATGACGTCATTTTGCTCTCTCAGCCCCGTCTTTGAGTCTCCCTGCTTGTTCTCGACACAATGTCTGGGCAGAACTTTTTTCTCAAGGGGTGTCCGACTACTGCACTGTGATTGGACAGGATTTAGAAGACGTGTTTAAGTTGGAGAAAAGGAAATGTCTCACACATCTGTGGAACTGCAGTCTCTCAGTCTCACAGTTCAACTCTGGTCGTTTAAGCGGTCGAACATGCCAATTCCCGCCACTTACGGCGTTTACTCTATAAATTATCCAAGCTGGGCGGTCCCGCCCTCGTAGCACCACACGTCCCCAATGTTCGCAGTGTTTACAAATAGCGGCAGAGCACACCGTGTCCCTATTGTGATTAATAGTGCAATAACTTGCCTTTTCGCAAAACTCACACAGCAGCTGCCTGTGCCTGTGAGACAGCTCTGAGGGCATAGGACAGACAGATTGCTGCTTTCATGTGAAGCTGCTAAATCGCCAAAAACACAGAGAAAATTCACTAGATTTCTTTCTAGAGGCTTTTTTGAATAAAAGTTGCTAGAGGGGTCGGAAAAGTCCCCAAATATATAATGACAGAGTCGCTAAGTAGGAAGAAAGCCACGCAGCGCAGCAGCCACCAGTAGCTTCATACACTAGCAGCTTTGCAGTGAGACAGAGAGGAGCCAGACGAGTTGGTTTTTCAAAATAAATTAAATTTTAACATTTCGTGATATTTAAATTAATTTTAAGCTCTGATTATGATTAGAATAAGTGTGCAAATATACAGTAGCTATGCTATATCATACGATTTACATTGTTTTAACATATTTTTTAAGTGATTCTGAACGTGTGGCGGCTTTTATTTTGGTGTGGCGGTGCGCCACGATGTCGCGAAAACCCTCGTCTTAGGGTAAAAAAGTTTCCTTTTTTAGAGTATTTCCACAATATATTTTCCTAAACATATATTCAACATCGCAAGCTTTTACCAAAACAATTTCCCCTTTTAGGAATGATATATATCGTTACATGACGGCAAAGGGGTGCATTAGCAAAAAAACCCCCCAAAAAAACAATCTAAATTTTCCAAAAATTAAATCTTCATAAATTGCAAATTCGAATTAATCGATAAAATTGATTTATCGCCCTGCCCTAGACAGAGCCAAAATTAACTTTTTTCGTCTTCTTCCCACCCCGACTACAAGAAAAAAACTTTGTTTTCATGGAGTATGTAACAAGCTTTAGTGATCCAAGGCTCGCAATCTTCCTCACTGTACCTGGTCACTAGATAGACGTGGGTCTGAATACATTTCCAATCCACATCATACTTATACCCCAAGTAAGAGGCAGTCATGGTTTGCTAAGGGTGATTTAGGTTTTTCCCTGAATAAAAGTACTCACATGTAGCTTTTCTACAATTTTCCGTGTGACATAATTTACTGCTGCAACAAAACAATAATTTATTTTAAAGTTCTTTACACATTTTCACCAAGTAAATCATGCAGGAATTTAAAGGGAATCGCACAAAATGAAAACAGTTTTAACAATAATCATCCCTCCACCGTTATAAATCACTGTGTTGATTCAAACTATGCAGAGCAATAGGAACAGGTTCAGATTGACCCCAGATGCAGTCACGGTCTAAGATGTCACACCATATTCAAATGATCTGATCTTCACCAGGTTGTGAAATTAATTAAATCTAAAATCAAATGTGCTAAGATTCAAGACTGTCGATATTTATTAAACAAAAAAGCCAAAATAAAAGAGTTGTGTGCGAAAAACAGAAGACAGTGTAAGTCTAAGAAAATACATTGGATTCAACAGGGAAAGTGGCAGTTTGATGTTATTAAGCAAAGCAAATGAGTAATTCATCATCACCACGTCTTGAAAAGCAAGAGTTGTGGCGGATGCTCGGAAACATATAGGTTTATAACACAATGCCATTTAAGGAAAGACATAAGCAATAAACTCTATTAAAGCAATTATTGAACACATCATATGTGATTTAATGGCCAAGCAGCTGCATTCAATCCTTACACCACCAAGTGCAATGCAAACCATCGGATGCATTAGTGTAAAGCTCACCACTGCTGGACTCTAACAGAACCTTTTTGAGTGCCTTTTGACAAATGCAAAGTTTAATGGACGTTTGATAGATGGATTATAGTGTTGATTGTTTTTGGGAGTTGGCCTGTGCACTGTCCTGACATCAATCTGTTAGAAAACCTTTACATTAGGGTGGACACTTTGAGCAACGCGTTCTTGTCCCACATCAGTGAATGACCTCACAAATGCTCTCCGTTAAGAATATCCTCATATTCTCATAGACACACTTCTAAATCTTGTAGACAGCCTTCCTAGAGGAGTTGAAGCTGGTATAGCTGCAAGTGGTGAACCAAGCACGATTGCTATAAGAGTGGGATGTCCTTTAATGTTCATGTGTTTGTAAGGACTCAGTGTATGGCTTCAAATGTGCTGCTTGTGACAATGTCTAGAGATACTGAGATTATTTAGGGACTTCTTGTGTACAATTCAGAGAGGAATGCCCTTCACTGAACTCAGCAGAATTTAGTGGGTCATAAACTCAGATCAAATCAATTAAATAATTTTTTTTCATATCACAACGATTCACAACATATATCGTCTCACGGCGGTGAAATCATACAGATTCATGCATTCCAAACTGATCCAAGTTATCAAATATTGCAGTAAAGTTAAGTTTATTATTCAAATTGGTAAAAAAAACAAGTTTTCTGTCTAAGGAAACCCAGCTGATTGGATCTAGTCATTGACTTGCATCATTCGTTCCTCCTGGATCAGCATGTAGCGTCAGTGGACAGTGGCTTGCATTGTGTCATTGACTTGGCAGCAATCGCTCATACTGATGCATGTATCCTCATACTGACTGATCCTCACACTGACTCATGCATGTAGGGACAGCTGAAAGGAAAACTCCCCTTCAACAGAAAGAAATCCCCCGGCAGAATCTGGCTCAGTGTAAACGGCCATCTGCCGACTTGGGGTTTGAGAAGAAATCAACTATTGCCATGGCACATGTTCCCACCAAGTTAGAAAACTTAATTAACAAGTACTTCTTCTGTATACAGACCATTGTATTTTCACTCATGTAGGTTTTTCCTCCATTTCTTACAGTAACATAGTCATTGGATTGCCGAGTGTTTACTGTTCTCATGGACATCAATGTCAGATCCTTTTTTTTTAATCCTTTGACAACAGGTTGAGGCAGGTTATCCACTGTTTATTTAATGCAAGATGGGAAACCTTTCAGCCTTCCATCTGAAACAGAAAATAAGAAAGAGGGCACAAGGGAACTAAAATTATGCCACACCATCATCCTGTTTCTTATTTTTTTACATGATGACAAAATACGACCACCTTGTATGCGTCCCATCCTACTAGTTGAGCAAGTGACACAATTCCTGTTCTGTCAAGGGGTTAGCTAAGTACTATCACAAATGTGCTGCAGCATTCCTCCCACCATGGAAAGGCCTGATTTCCCCCACGCATTTATCCAGAAGTCATCATCTGTCACAGAGCTGTGCGCCCGACTAATTTAATTTGGTAAGCTGCCGAATGTTCTGGGAAGAACAGTTGAACAGGAAGAGGACTGGATGTCATAATCTTAAATTCAGGTCTATATCTCAGATAAATTCACTATGGGATTACACGAGGTAAAATTTGGGGTTTATCCTCTTTTACGTTGGAGTAGTGATATTAACAAATCTCTCCACTTTTTATTCACTGTATTATGTAAATTAGATTAAAACCTGGGATCATTGTTCTGATGTTACCTACTAAGATCATAAAACTGAATAAATGACAGTTCAATTAAATTTTATTTTATTTATATAGTGCCAGTTCTCAACACATGTCATCTTAAGGCCCTTTACAAAGTCAAATTCAAATCAAATCATCCAGACAGGTTGGTCAAAAAGTTTCCTATCTAAGGAAACCTAGTAGATTATATTGTCTTGACAAGCAGCATTCACTCCTCCTGAAAGAGCGTAGAGCCACAGGGACAGTCATCTGCATTGTCGATGGCTTTGCAGTAATCCTTCATACTGAGCATGCATGAAGCGACAGTGGAGAGAAAAATTCCCCTTTAACAGGGAGGAAAACCTCCAGCAGAACCAGGCTCAGTGTGAACGGTCATCTGCCTCGACTGACTGAGGATTAGAGAAGACAGAGCAGAGAGACACAAAAAGCACAGAAGCACACATTGATCCAGGAATCCTTTCTATGTTATAGGGTAATGGCAAATGATCTGCCCCCCTGGATGGTGTCACAACTAACAGAACACCAGACCAGGTGAAGAGAAAAAAGACAGAGAGAACAAAAAGTTAAAAGTTGAAATAACAACAAACAATGCAAACTGGAGAACAGTAGGAGAACTCAGCAGAGTGAGAAAAATAGACCTTGAATTCCTCCAGCAGCCTAAGCCTATAGCAGCATAACTACAGAGATAGCTCAGGATAACCCAAGCTACTATAAGCTTTGTCAAAAAGGAAAGTTTTAAGCCTAGTCTTGAAAGTAGACAGGGTGTCAGCTTCACAATAGCTGGATGGATGAAACTTGAAATCCAGTATCCATACATAAACTGAAAATCCTGTGGGGGGAAAATGGCCGTGGATAAATAAGAATAAAAAATAAGCAAGACTTGCATGCGTTCTAACCAGAATGTGAAGTTAGGATCCCTCCCTGGTATAAGAAACTCAGAGGGAAAGCACTTCACAATGAGTTAATCACTGTTGAAAATCAAAATCAAAGCACTATTAACAGAAATACACTGTAAAAGCAACTTAATATTGGTTTTCAATTAAACAACAGCTACATAGTGGAAGGTCATGGAAAAAAGGCCTGTGTGAGGCAGGGGAGCATTATGTGAAAGACAGACAGATGTTCTTTGTTTGACTTTTCTGTTATCACACAAGCAGACGCACAAGCCATTAAATCTTACTTCTGGTAGTGCATTATCACGAATGTTATGTCATCGTTCTTATCCGTGTATTCCACTGGTTGACCTTAGTGAACCTAGCTGGTAAGCTGCACTATCCTCTTCCCCTGCTTCTCATAATCACAAAATACACAACAATAACAATAACGGAGCTGCTAAATCACTGTATCTAAATCTGCACTTTAGAGCGGCACGGCTGCGGCAACAGCTGCACATGTTCAGAGAGCACTGCGAACATCAGAGAGAGGCTGATGGGGGGGAAAAACAGGAGGTGGGAGTGGAGAACAGATGACCAGGAGAAAGGTAGACGTCTATGTGTTTCCACACAGGCGAAGGCGCTGCTGCAGATCAGAGCACAAGGGAAGAGGAAGAGGAGCAGCAGGAGTTTTGATGTGTTTTCTCAACATTTGAAGTCTGAGTTCAGTCAAGTCTGATGTTGAAGGAAACACAGATGGTTCCTCAGAGGTTTCAACTTCATCTCTAGCTCCTTGTGCTGTATTCTTGGACTGAGCCGAACTCTTTCCGCTGTCTCTGGTTCTGGACGAAGAGATGGGCGAAATTTGTTCTTCGCTTTTCAGTCGCGCCGTTCTATCTAGGCGAAAAGTACGATCAACCTTTTTCTGCGGTTCCGCTGAAAAGTCTGCTGGGGCGTCCCTCCTGGCGCGTAACATTTACCACATTGGGGGCACCGTGGCGGTACCGCACAGATGCAGACTCACACAAACTGGTAAGGAGAGAAAATTGGGATTTGTAATAATAAACTGATTTGTTGGATTGTTAAGCAAATATATCTAAAATCCTTTTATTCACCTAAATCAATGCTTTCTTTTCTAGCTTTTTGTCACAGCACAGGTCAATTTCCAATGCATGTTTGCTGAAAATCATGTTGCATATTGAAGATATTTCATGCTTGTGCTATTTTTGACATCAGAGGAGCAGATACTCATGTTTATGTATAAACACATAACCAGGAAGAGCAAACCATGACTTTGAACCTGTAGAGAGCTTGTTTATTAGAGGCACTGGGGTAATTTCTGTGTAATTCACCATTGCTTGTATCACTAATCATGTGTTAATGTAATTCATGAACAGCCAGTCAACCACAGCTGAAGCACATCATGATTAAAGTTCTGCACACTATCAACCTTCAGGTCATAAGGGGCTAAACAGAGCAGCACCAACTGACAGTGCCAGCTCTCCATTCAGAGCCATTGTATTGTGTCTGATTGCCACGTTCCTTGTGTTGCATCACAGTTGAATTGTCTGGGATGCTTTTTGGCGCTGGTGCCTTCTGTCCCATGAATAGTGCATGAAGAACCAGGCAGATGCTGGTGAATATAAATGTACGTAGTTATGAATAAATTGTGTTGAGTCTATGGAGTGTTGTCCATCATGCTTGGCCTCGGAACAAAGTCAAAGCAAATATCTTGTACAGTGTAAAAGAATTGAAGCATTAGTCCTGCCTGATTTTCTGCGCTGAGAGCAATCTTCAGATGCTTTTTGTGGTTAAAAATGACAGTAGAATAAAACTGCTGTCATTGATTATGTCACACCAGGTGTTCTCTGCTCTGTGTTTTGCCTTATTATATGGATCCAAGTGAGGAAGGGCTTTCTTCATCACCTACCCTATTAAAATGTTGTTTGAATTGGCCCGGCCTCTGTGCCAAGACAAAGCTTTGATCTGCTCTGTGCTCTGCACCGACAGAGATGAGTTTTTACACGTTAACACACTTGCATGGAGTGGATCATAATCATACACTGACTATGAAGGGACAAGCAAAAGAGGGACTCTCTTGTATATTTATTTACATATTAATAGTCATATTTAAAAACAGTACAAGTCTCCGTCCCCCTTTACACAGTTTGTCACTTTGCAAACACAAACTTTGTTCTATTTCATAAGGATTTTAACCTAATAGGTCAAAAAAAGTGCTTGATTTTCACACCCTTTTAAAGATAAAAGTTGAAAAAGTATGCTATGCATTTGTATTTAGACCTCTGATACTCCTAGAAAAATCCTATCCTTCCAACATTGTTCTGCAGAGTTCTGAGAGGTTTGTTAGAGAACAACAGTAAACCAAATCATGAAGATTCAGGAACAAACAACATGTCGGAGATAATAGTTGCAAAAAAGCTTAAAGCAGGGCAAGGCTATAAAACAAATTCTCAAGCTTTGAACACCTCTTGGAAAAATCTGCAATTTATAAGTAAAAAAAATAGAACGATGCCAAACCAACCAAAACATGGCCGTCCCCATTACCTGACAGGTTGGTTAAAGCGTTGCTGTCAAAAGGTGAATAGTAACTCGGGGGAAGCTGCAGGTGGGAGAATGTGTCCACAAGACAAGTAGTCATGAACTCTGCTAAACTGGTCCAAATGGAGCAACAAGAGGACAGCCCCATATAAAGTTGGTGTGGACACAACAAATGAAAAAGAAGGTTCTCCATTGAAATAAGGCAACATTTACATTACGGGATAATACATAAAACTTTGTTTAGAGAAAATCTAACATGCCACATCATCCAGAAAGTACAATCCCCAAAGTCCAGGCCTAAACTGGGAATGTCTGGCAAGATTTCTAAATTGCTGTTCATATATGCTCTGCATACAATTTAACTGAGCTTTAACTGTGCTTTTAGTTATTAAGACCAAAACATTTATGTAAAACTTTAAAAAAAAAAACAATTATAATTCCTCCTTCCACTTTAGGTTAATGCACTACTTTGTGTAAGACTGTCACATTCAACAGTTATAAAATTTGTGTTTGTAATACAACAACACATTATTAAAACAAAACCAGAAGGTTTTGAATGCATTTGAGAGTTATCAACACAAGGATCAAGTTTCCATATATGGCCATCCTTTTTTAAATCCCCTGTAAGATTACAGACTGAGCACTGGCCAGACACAGACACTATAAAACTACAAAGGATGAAAAAGGGCTTTGCAGATCACAAACATTTGACAGGTGGGGTTAAAGAGACACTGAGTCCTCTTTTCTTTCTCTGCTTCTGGATAGCTATTGATAGTTATTCTCCAATTTTATGATCTGAGGATTATTTCTTAAATGGACATGGAAGAAGAGATTAATGTGAAAATGTTTAGGGCATTGAGCATTTAATGCAAAAACTCTACCGGTCGTTAATTCTGATCCAGGATAATGCTCCCAGGAAGATAATATCTTGCCCATGACTTTTCTTTCTGCTTTTCAGTTTTTATGCTTAGTTAATTTGAATTGAAGTGCTTGTCGTCATATTCTGATGGAGAGATATTGGAGAATCAGAGCTTGAAAAAATGTATATCAAGCATTGGTGAAAGTGTACTGGCTTTGGGCTACGTCTCTTATGAAGTTATCACTTAGAAATTCTATCTGCAGATGCTCCCTTGTTTTAGCCAAAGATTGACAAAAAAGGCCTGCTTCTATAACAGCTATGAGATTTTTCAGGAGAAAATGACACATTTATACTCAAATGAAAATATTTAAGACTAGTCTATAATCATTATTAATGAAGCTGTCTGGAAGTGGCCCTATGAGATAAATAATGCAATGTGACCTATTTTTTTTTATTTTTGAATTACAGATTTCACTGAGTAAGTTCTCTTCTCAGTGTCCTATTACTTTTCTGCAACTCTAGAAAGTTCTCTCAAGTATTTGCTCATAAATAAAGCTTTGAGCATCTATGAGGCTAGTTTAATCCCTACAAAAAATATTGGAGATTAGGTCTGCACAAGGTCAGATAATGATGCAACTTTAAGTTTTGTAGATAAATATTATGGTGGTAATATCCCTTTAAATAGGCACACATTTGTTCAAATCCTTCCTTTTTCCTCTGTGCTTTGATACCTTTTTGTGATCTTTTTTGCCTTGGGGACTGCAGCCTTTGGATCAGATATGAGCCCTAACTGCAGTCTGCAAGCTTATTATTGCACTGGCAGACAATGAGTGAACTGGTAACTCCTGAAGGTGTTCAGGGTTGATTTAACACAATGGTGTTGGGTGTAGGGTGCGACCCTGCATCCCGGTCTGCGCTTTCAACCCCAGGAAGGGTTAAAGAGCGGTTCTCAAGTAGTGGAGTGAGATCTTCTTGGTTTGTTTCCTCGAAGGGAGATAGGTCTTGTGTATTCATTCATGTCGGAATCGTTCAAAGGGCTTGCCCATTTATTTATTTATTTTAAGAGGATGACATGGGAGACAAATTTTATCAAAGAAATAATCTGTGGGAGGATGCACATTATTTGTTGATAAGACCTTGAACGTGATTCCTCTCTGGAAAATATTCCTCTTAACTTTCTTGTCAAGATCAAGTTTTCCCTGGCCCAAACTTGTGATTTTGTCCATCCCATTTGCTTTAAAACATATACTGTTCAAAATGTTAAAAGAACCATCTGTAATTTATATATGAATCAATGAAAATATGTCTGTCATGTGGTTTCATATTCATATATTGGTGATCCTCTCTCAGTGTTACTCTTACATTTTCCCTCTATTCTCATGCGTACTCACACTGCAGAGCCGTATGATGTTCTGTCCTACTCTATTCTATTCAATTAAGTTTTGTTTATATAGCGCCAATTCACAACACGTCATCTCAAGGCACTTTACTCTTCTTGACAATGTCTGGTTCTGGTACCATTTCAAAGTACTTCCCAAAGAAGGACTCCTCAAAATATGAAGATGTTTTAAGCCTTGTAGCCAATGTTTCTATCACTCTTCTGATTGGCCCTTGGAAAGTAAAAATATTCTTCAGTAAGTTGAAGAAGTTCCAAACAGTCATTTTGGTGTTTTAGAAATTGTGATAACTACTTAGGACGGCCATCGAAGTCATTTTATTGTAGTGGTGTGGCTGTCCTCTACATAAAAAGCATTTGTTCCTAACATTCATCATCTAGCATAAGTGCTGCTCTTAAATCACAAATGAGGCAGACGAACTGCTTGCATAGCAACACTGTCAGGGTGTGGTCAAACGTAGAAATGGTATCCTATTTTGCTTATGATCTTCATTTGACCTAGACGTTTCTCAAATAGGACAGATTATGACCCCATAAAAACAAGCACCTTAGGTCATATAAAATGTGTAATATGAATTTGTGAACAAAGGCATTTATTTCTTTATATATTACATATATTACTTTATTGCATATTTTACATGCATTACTTTATATATTACAATGCATGGATTCTCTCTCTGAATTGTAACTACAATAGCTTGTTATTTAACCAATTTTAATCTCAGATTTTCACATCAGTAATCCCTTGTATTTTACGTAACTTCATGCTCAGATGCTAGAAAGCTTGACCTCAGCAATCCATTATGCTTTCTCTAAATCTCATCATGCCACATCCCTTGTCAGAGATCGCTCCCTATTTTCAGTGGCAAGCTCAAATTTAATGGAATTAGCAGTGAGCTAAACTCCAGCTGCATTTGCAAAACAGATTCCCAGAAACTTCAGTTACTATACATGACAGATTGTTAGACACTTAATGGATGTACGACTCTCCTTGCACTGTGGGCGTTAATTTAAATGTCCAGGGTTCATGTGCTTTTCTGTTTTACAATATCCTTGGACTAAGCATCTGTGACTGAAAAAACCTGTCAAATATCCAAACAAAAGTCATACCAAAGCCTGTCCTCGGGATAGAGAGGCTGTTGTTTAGGCACTCTGCTGAGTGTGTGCACTGTCAAGCATGCTTAAACATGTGTTTTAGCGCCGTGAGTGGTTTGACTTTAGCTGTCTTTGAAGATAATCATCCGTGTCATCAGAAGAAACATTTTGGTATTTTTATGTGCAGCTTCTGAATGTGTGCTTTTTGCATCTCAACCAAAATCCTACTGTTTTAGAAAAACAGAAAATGATCTTAGTAGTGTTATATTACATGATGCATGTTTTAGATTTTTTTTTTCTCCATGCATAAGATAGGATTTATGTTTTTACATGTTTGTAGATTCAGTTTTAAGTTTTGATTACATCTAACATCTTTGCAGTACAGTTTTCAAAACCTTCTCACAACTGGATATCAGGAGCAAAAGTTGGAAATCTTCAAATATTCCAAAACATATAATATTAGATAATTTTCTCAGTTCTAATTGCCATACACAGTTTATTTTTGACTCACTTTAAGATTTACGAATGACTTACGCCAACACAGTATTGTGTATGTCTTTCACTTTGTGTCGTTTTCAGTAAATAAAGCTCCAGCATCACCTTTCAATGTATATCATACTGCCACTTATGTCATGTGATCTCTAGCTAATATGACATATCATGCAATGTCCACTTTTTTAGTCCTTACATACATTTTGTTGTGTACTTGGATTCTTTAGGAGTGCAGACAATTTGAATACAGTCTGTCCAGATGCTGCATAAATATCTTTTTATTCTTTTTCAGTCACATTTTTCAAGCCATTCAGTTTTCTCTGTTTGGTATTACATTTTTTGAACTATTACATTACAGTATTTGCTGTCGAACTGCTTAACAGGGTCATGGACTTCCAGCTTACCAGTCTTGCAAATCTGCCACTTTTATTTCTCTGAGCAATGTTGTAGTCCAAGCTAAAGCATGCTGAAGCTACAAGTGGATAAGTCATTGGTTGTTCATTACACCGTCCCCCAGCATCTTACAAAAGTGGCTGAATGGTATGAAGTAGAATGCTCTGTGACCTCGAGGGGGGGGTTAGGGTATGAAGGGCCTCCTTTAGATTTAAAGAGACCACACCAAAGTAGGTTGCTCTCAAACCTACTTCAGAAAATGGTTAAAAAGGGCGAACGTCGGGGTAAATTAACGAGGAATTCAGACCAAAGCATTGCTGTTCCGCTTTATATAGACCACAACTGAATGATTTTTTTAGGTGAAAAGGAAGACTTGAAAAGCATGATAAGTCCCCTTTAAGACAGGCTCCATGGATTTTTTGGGACATGTTGAAAAAAATCTGTGGGATAAGTATAACAACTTAGAGATACCATATACACTTTACACTGGCGTCATTGCTATGTAACTTACACAAGTATTGTTCAAATGTGTCAGCAATAACCGGAATACACATTAATTAATGTCACAATATGCTATGCAGACTCTGTGTCTGCTCTGATGAAGATTCACTCACCTCAGGAATCAGAATGTTCACAGGGGACCCAACTGGCTAACTTGTGTAATTGTTTAACTACTGGGGTGCCCCCGTACATCGCACATTGGGCATTTCAAGGGATCATTCAGCAGAGGAAAAAATAAGTTACTGACTCTATGATAATATTGTCCTTACTTGGTAGTATATACTATATTTTACCTCTTTTTCCCAATACATACAGAACATTAAATGGGCGCATCATGCACAACACATATATTTTGTACATGACAGAACTTGATCTTTCATTAGATATACATTTAATTTCTTCTTAAAGATGGAGGATTGTTTTTTTTTTTTTTTAAGTGCCTTGAGATGACATGTTGTGAATTGGCGCTATATAAATAAAATTGAATTGAATTTTAATATGTGGAGAGTCTGTTATTTGACCTTGAGGCCTTGGCTCCAGCACTTGTGTTGAAAGGAAGTGATGTGTGCTTGAGAGAGTTGGTGAATTTAGTTACAGCTCTAGAAAACAAAACCACAAGTTCATACTTTTGAGGACATTTCTGCTGTTAGTATTTTGACACTGGATATTAATACATATTAATATCTGCATGCATAATTGTCCTAAATAGTGGTCATGCATTTTAATGAAACTGAAGTTAAAGAGTGGAAGACTATGGAAAAAGGTAGTTTTGCTGTTTTATTATGTTAAATATGTATGGTCTATTACGGTTTCTCAAAAAAGTGAGTACACACCAAATCTTTTGCAAATATTTTATTATAGATTTTTATGGAACAACACTGAAGATACTTTTATACAGTGTAAAGTAGTTAGTATATAATAGCCCCTCAAAATAATTCAACACACAGCCATTAATGTCTAAACCACTAAAAGTATGAGAATGGAATATGTTTTGTCTTTTAATATGCCAAGTATATTTTGGCTTTTATGTCTGTACTGAAACTTGCTGATAGAGAAGTCATTCATGCTGTACTTTGTGTGCTACATTTACAGCAAGATCAATGCACTCGCACAAACAAAACAGGCTTCGCTACTGAGGATAGAACTTTCCTTTTTGTTCATATGTTTTGTTCATAAGTTGAAAGTTTTGTCTTTTATTCTCGTTTTAATGGTGGGCAGTGCTAGACAGTCAGGCAATCAAATACGTACTTTATACTACTTTATACTAAACCTCTGTGTTCTCTTCCACTTTTTCTTTTTCTTGTCATTTAAAGATCTTTGACTTAAAGCTTCACTTTAACTGCCAGAATGTTGCAGACCTGTTACAGCACCACAGTGCTTGACGAGCCACCATCTGCCTGCAAGTGCTTTGTCGGAAAATAGTTTCCACAGCGGCTTGCAGGCGTGTCATGCTGAAGCTGATGGGTAGTGAAATTTAAAAAGGCCACACTGTTTAAAACATTATGCAGAACTGTCCCGCGATGCAGTAATGAATTCATCGCAATTTACTTCCCATTAAATATAAACAAAACACCAGCAAAACCCCCGGGGGGGGGGGGGGGGGTGGGTTACAATCTACATCAAATGTTACACTGGACTGTATTTCCACAGTGAGATCTGAGGATTCTGAAGTAAATTTGAACATTTATAATTAGATTTTATTAATTGGTTATTTTAAAGCATTTATTTGACCAAAGGAAATCACTTTTACTAGATCAGGGCTTGCGGGAAATCTCAGAGACAGACATTTAAAAAAAAAACTAGAGAGTAGACATTTATTCCACCTGCCTCAGCATCGGCTGGATTTTTTTAAACACCCTTCGGGCTCTCAACAAGACAAAGAACAGAGAAAGACACACATTAGAGGAGTAACTCCCTTTGAGACATTTCTATTTTTTCATGGACGGAGCAGCAGGTCGATGGCTAATAAAGAAGCAGCCTTGTGCCTTCAAACAGTGAGACTCTGTTGAACCTTGGACATTGAGTCACATCAGCTGCTGTCTGCTGATGACAGTGCAACTCTGTGACACATCACCTTACTTCTTCCTGAGAAAATATAAATAAAGCCACACACCTGCTCCTTTTGTGTTTTAAATGAGCCCTCTCAGCATTGTTGTGTGTCTTGTTCCCCACAGTGGAGCGATGCATGAGTGTGATGCAGTCCGGGACACAGATGGTGAAGCTGAAGGCGGGATCCAAAGGACTGGTTAGACTCTTCTACCTGGATGAGCATCGCTCCTGCATCCGCTGGAAGCCTTCACGCAAGAGTGAGAAAGCCAAGAGTGAGTAGAAGGACTTTAATGCACACATCTGGCATATTAGACTAGATGCAGTCTAGCTTTTATATGCGAGAAACTAAAGCACTTTAAAACACAATCCCTTCATTTCAGGGGTTTAAATGTAATTGCACAAATTAAACAAATGAAAAGAAAATTTATTTTTCTAATACTTGGTAGAAAACTGTTTTTGACGCAATGACAGCCTGAAGTCTTAAACTCATGGACATCACCAGACGCTGGGTTTCTTCCATTTTAATGCTCTGCCAGGCCTATACTTCTGTGGCATTCAGTTGCTGTTTGTTTGTCGGTCTTTCTATCTGAAGTTTAGCATTTAGCAAGTTAAATGCATACTCAATTTGGTTAAAATCAGACAACTGACAATGCCATTTGAGAATTTTCCACTTCTTTGCTTTGATAAACTGCTGGGTTGCTTTGGCTGGATCTTTTGGGTCATTGTTAATCTCTATTATGAGATGCTTCCCAATCAAATTGACTGCATTTAGCTGGATCAGACAGACCATATTTAAACACTTCAGAACTCATCTGGCTGCTTCAATCCTGTGTGATGTCATCAATAAACACTAGTATCCCGGTATCAATGACAGCCATGCACACATAGGCCATCACACTTCCTCTGCTGTGTTTTACAGATAATGTGGTACGCTTCAAATCATGAGCCGTTTCACACTTTCTCCATACCTTTTTCTTGCCATCATTTATGGTAAAGTTGATATTGGTTTAATCTGTACAAAGAATGTTTTTCCAGCACTCTTTTACATGTATTTTTTTTTAAGTAAAGTGCAATAGGTTTTCTGTTCTTGAGACTTACAAGTGGCTTCCACCTTGCAGTGAATCCTCTTCTCTTTATGGTGAACTTGGATATTGATACCTTAAATCAACTCCAGGCCTTTTTTTCTGCCTAACTTAATAACTACATGAAGGACTTGCTCATAGCTGCACATGAAGTAGCCTTTGAGATATTTGTCCATTTACTTTTGGTCTCTTTAAAAAGAAGGTGGCACATGTTAAGGAGCTGAAGCTCCCAAACCTTTCCTACAATTTGACTGTGGCTATCCTCAAATGACAGCTGAGAGTCTACACATTGTGTCCGTGTCCATAACTGGAATATGTTTCAGTAAACAGGTAAAAAAAAAAAAATGTGTCAGTGTCCAAATGACAGTGATGTATGGTCACTGTATGGCGCAAAATGCTCCTCAACGTTGAAAAAGTCGGAATAGTCTGGTGTGAGCCACCTGAATTGGCAAAGACTCCTGAGTAGGTGTCGAAAAGTTTTCTGAAAAATACTGAGCGAAAGTCCGGTTGCCCCCGATTTAAGCCTGTTTGTGGTTGCCCTGATCCAGATAATTGAGAATCTGCACAGGCATTCCCAAGAAGGTTATGAACTGATACACGGTCTAGCACAAAGGGATCAATAGGTAAAACAAAACTGATGCATTGTTGGTGGGAAATGTTCTCAACATACAAACCGATGAGTGATTATTACAAAACATCTCTAAGGTGTGAACAAACTGATGAATTTTCTGAACAAACATCCATCCATCCATCCATCCATCCATCCATCCATCCATCCATCCATCCATCCATCCATCCATCCATCCATCCATCCATCCATCCATCCATCCATCCATCCATCCATCCATCCATCCATCCATCCAGTGCAGGGTTTTGGGTTGCTGGTCCAAAACTCCTGTAGTCATCGGATTAGGTACAACTTGGATGAGTAGACACTCTTTCACAGGGCAACATGGAGACAAACAGGACAAAGAACCATGCACACACACACTTATCCCTAACGGGGTGTTTTGGACTGCGGGAGGAAGTTAGAATACACTGAGGGAATCCATGCATGTATGAAGAGGCCATACAAAACTCAATGCAAAAGGGCCCCAATTGGGATTTTTTTTATTGGTTTGACTGTGGATTGTATTACAAGTGCCAGACCTAAGAAAAACACTTTTGTTGACAATTGTGTCAACTGACAAAGAAATTATGCATCTTCTCTCTGACCAATGTTTAGGCTTTGTTGAGGTCTATGAAAAGCATTGTGTCTAAACCTACGCTGAAAAAGCTAATTTGAAAAAAAACAAACAAAATTATGGGGTTATGAATTATGCTTTGAATTTACATAATCATGATAATCTTTGTATATGTTTTAATAGATACCCTGTTTGAAAGCACTTTACATTTCACTGCTTCCTTTATCAGTAACCCTGCTATTTTTCCTAGAGCTTCCATAGTAATATTTCTAAAATCTGAGTCCGCCACACTGCTGCGGCTTTGAGGGGATTAACAATAAACATTTCATTGCCCTGTCAAAGCATCGTTGTCGTTCCTTTATCGTGCAGGCTTCACACATCTTACCCGCTGAAGCAAACATCTGTCCACGGGCCCCCGCTTGTGTGTAGATGACAACAAATGTGTGTATGTGTGTTATTGTGTGTGCTGGTGAAATGTCAAGCTCTGATAAGCTGCTTAGATCATCTCTGTTGACATAATGAGAAAAAAGACAACTTCCTGGTTATTTACTTGAATGTGCTTGTGTGTGTGTGTGTGTGTGTGTGTGTGTGTGTGTGTGTGTGTGTGTGTGTGTGTGTGGAGGATCAAAACAAAGCTACCATATTGTTAGTCACAGCAGTATTAAAGAGCTGAGATTACGTAACAGAAAAACAGAAATTTAATGTGTTAGGAAAATGGTCATGCATGATCTCTCAGGGGATTATAACGAAATATAATATGCGATGGGTGATAATTGAAAAACAAAAGGTTTATTGTTTCAACTAGACAAATATTTCATACTAATGGGGTTCTTGTGTGTTTGAAACTGATTTTCACAGTGGTGGGCACAGACTAAGATGAAATGACACGACGAGCATCTGTGTAAAATTCAGAGCAGGACACAATTTACTGCGGGCTGTTCTTAACACAGACATAGGATCTCAGACAGCCGCGTTTATACACCAATCTCGTTAGACCGTGAAACTCTCAGAGGCCCTCAGCAGTTGTTTACAACGTATTGTTACACATGTTAGATGAAAGTAGGGGAACGCATTTTTTTTCATGGTTTATTTTGAAGTGTTTGGCTTTTATTAATTATTTAAAATTAAATTCTCTGTCATGACACTACAATATGAGCTCATGATTACAGCTTGAAAAGCACAAGCTGCAATGGTACAAGTGTATGCTTTAGTAAGGGGTTCAGCTAAACTTGAAGTTTCCTTTGCACAACTTAAGACAGTTTTTCTTAACTTTTTTTTATTTTCGTTTCTCTTAATTTTAGCTGTTAGGCATACTGTCCTGTTGCATTATGACGAGAACACTGTTGCTGTGCGTTTACAAACAGAAACAGTAATAAATCGGGACAATATAGTTACAAATGTACAAAAACGCTTCACAAACTTTTATTTAATGCATTATTTCTCCCTTGCATTATTATCTGTTATTGTGACATGGTAAAAAAAGTTTTTTCTTTTTAAAAAAAAAAAAAAAAAAAAAAAAAAAAACGTTTTTTCAGTCGAAACTATAAGGGAAATTCAATTGATTCGATTTAAGAAGTGACTGCAGTAACACCAGTGTCATTCAATTTTGAGGCTGTAAATGTGAAATTTCGCTTTCAGTGCATATTTAGTTAGCTTTTGGGAAATGTAATAGAATGAGTTATGTGCGCCCTTATTTTCTGACTTTGGCACACTGATGTCTCTTTTCTATAAAAAAGGACAAATTAAAGACTAAATAGCTTCCTATTAACATGCATTTTAGTGCTATATAAAAGAATAATGTGTAAATTATGCTGAAAATTTATAGACAGTGCTAGTTTTTCCATGTTATTTGTCTATAAAGCAATAAATGGTGTTCAGCCAAAATACATTTTATACATTTTAATACATACAGTTCATACATTTTAAAATGTGAACAATGTGGACCCCTCAAGTCATCAGATAACTGCTTACTCACCGTTTCCAGAACCAGAAGTAAAGAACTTGAGGAAACATTCAGTTTAAATTGTCTTTAGTTGCAGCTCCGTGAAACCCTGATATGCAAATACTGTTGGCTCCTTTAAATAGGGACTGAATACCTTATTGTGTACTGCATCTTTTGATCAAACAGTTTCTCTAATGAGCTGTTTACCGGGTCACCGTTGAGTGATTGAAGCATGAAATTTAAGATTAGATTAGCTTTTTAGAATTTGTTTCTTTCATGCATTGCTTCTCAAGTTATTAAGGTTTTTGTTATTTTAATGTTTTTCCTTTCATTTTGAACAAAGCGCTTCAGATTGCTTAGCATGGTGCTACAGTGTCTAACAAAAGGGAGTACTCTCCTCACATTTTAGTAAATATTTTTATTTTAGACATAAAAGCAGGGTTTCAACAAATGTGCAGTAGTTTGTCAAAAATAATGACTGGGACATTGGACATGTATGATATCCATGAAAAAGTCGATTTGGAGGTGAGAGCCTACACATTGTGTCCGTGTCCGCTATAACTGGAATATGTTTAAGTAAAAACATATTCCATAAACATATTTAAGGACAGCTGCTCAATTAGCCTTAGGAAAACTCGGCTGATGCTTAGAGGGGCTTGGATGTGTGCTGATACATATGAGACCACCTACTTCTCTCCCTATTTTGAAATCTCCTTTTAAGTCTAATTTGTTTCCTCTAAATTTTAACACCATGTGAGTCGAACTTTTATTTTTTGTGTCTGTTTGTACTTACTTTATCAATGTCTTATCTTTTTAGTGCTTTATCTCTGCATATTTAATCCTTTTTTCTATTATTCTTGTACAGCACTTTGAGAAAAGGCTGAATAATGGTCAATGACAATTAATTTAAAGTTAGAAACCCAGTTAGCTATAATTTTTGTAATACAACAAAAAATATTACCAAGCTTCTTATAATCAACAATAAAAGGGGTTTCATATCACTGATGCAAGTTGCAGAAAACATTTGGCAGCTGTCACGTTGTATCCATTTCAGAAGCTGTAAGCTCCGTGGAGATTGACGATGACGTTGCTTTTTTTTAGGGTGACTCTGCAGACATATCCAGTGTGTTATTTAAAAATCTCTTATTTACCAAACAATGTTAAATAAGAGGTTCTTATTTAACATTGTTTGTGGTCAAATGGGAGTTAACAGCTTGGAACATTTTTAGTTGAAGAGTAGAGACTATTTTGCTGTTCAATATTAAATTCAGTTCAATTAAATTTTATTTATATAGCGCCAATTCACAAAACATGTCGTCTCAAGGCACTTTCCAAAGTTAAAATCAATCAGATTATACAGATCGGGTCAGAATATACAGATTGGTCAAACAAATATCCTATCTAATACGGACTGTATCAGCACTAACAGGACTATTGATGCAGAAAAAAATATACTCTATATTGCTTATGTTTGTTATAACTGTGATAAATGTGACCAGTGTTAAAAAGCACATATTTTGCAACTTTTATTTTTTAATTGTATTCAGACTTCTTGCTCATTATAGTTCTAATATTTTCCTGACTCAAACATGTAAAAAAGTGTGAAAGGAAAAAAACTAATCTTGCACTGGGCAGCTGATAACGCTGCCGAAAGATGCAGAGAGCTGTGACTTTGAGTTTCTAATGCCAAACTCAGGGAGCAGAAAGTATGAGAAGTGACAGAAATATCTCCAGCTTAAATTTGAATCCATAAAGAGAAGGCTTATATGGTGATTTATTCAGTGAGGAGGAGGAGGTCAGGTCAGGAAATGTTGTCTGGGAGTCGTAGTTCAGACTGTTACCATATGGGGGTGGGATGGGGTGGAGTGTTTAAAAGCTCTTACCCACAAGCCTGTAATTCACTTCAGTGGCAAAGGACCGCTTGTGACAGAAACAGTAATTCAAACAAAACACGATAATAGAATATTTTTTCACAACATTTATTCATATACTGTTATTTCTGTGCTGTTTCTGACCAGCATTGATATTCTTCTGTGCACAAAAATATTTCATATTCCAACCAACATCTAGGTCAGAAGAATAGCCTAAATGTTCTAAACAAGCGTGCTGTGATCGTGCAAGTCTCACTTTTCTCCACATAATTAATCTGTTTTATACTTGTAAGGGTTCAATTATTGCCTTGTGATGGACTTGTCCAGGGTGTACCCCCTGCCTCTCGTCCCACTGGAGATAGGCACCAGTCTTTTGTGTACAGAGAGAGGAGGAGGAAGGAGTAACAAACCCCTGCAGGGTGCTGGTGCTGGTAGTTCTTGTGTGGGAGAAGATGCTCCCCAGTCTCACCTGCTGCTGCCTTTCAGTCAGGAAGCTGGTGATCCACTGACAGCTGGAGGCCGGTACGGTGAGCTGGGTGAGCTACTAGTGGAGGATGTCTGGGTTGATGGTGTTTAAGGCTAAACTGAAGACCACAAACAGTATCCTGGCATACTTTCCTGGGTTGTCAAGGCGGTGTATGATGAAGTGTAATCCCAAATAGAGCGTGTCAATTGCCGATCTATTTGGTCGGTAAGCAAACTGGAAGGGATCCGTCAGGGGGCCTGTGATCTTCTAAACAACAGTGATAACTGAAGCTAAACTTGGTGATTATAGTAGGAATGTTTAGCCAATGAACAATGTTATTTTGTCTGTTTCTGTCTTTAAATTAAACTGTATATTTGTTTTACAAACCTGGAGCAAAAAGTGTTGGATGAGGAGAAATCTTACCTCTTCACCCATTTACTTCCAGCAGAGCTCATCCACATTTACTGGTCTTTTACAAGGCTCAACTATTCGGGGGAAAGAAAAAGTGCTCATACCATCCCTTTTTCTGTGCTGCCAATAAGTGGCCATATGGTAGTTGTTTGGGTTGGCGTGACTCAAAACAATCTTTTGGTTTCAGAAAAGCGCTTTTAAACTGAGTTATATCCACTTTAACACAAACAATACAAGGGCTGATTGAGACTTATTCATGTTTCACACTTTCAATAGTTTTTGTGGTTCTGAAATATAACTATGCACTTAAACAATACCACATTTTAGTTGGCAAGAAAGACCAAAATGTTTCTTTATTAATTATTGATATTTTCTCTGTCTTTTCTCACCATGGTAGTCACCATAGATTCCCTTTACAAGGTGACGGAGGGTGGTCAGTCAGATATCTTCCACCGGCAGCCAGATGGCAGCTTTGATCAGGCCTGCTGCTTTACGGTCTACCACGGAAACCACATGGAGTCACTCGACCTGGTTACATCGAACGCAGAGGAGGCCAGAACCTGGATCACCGGCCTCCGCTACCTGATGGCAGGGATTAGCGATGAGGACTCGTTGGCCAAGCGACAACGCACACACGACCAATATCCTTCCAAATAATTTCTGCTGTTCTTTTTTTTTTTTTTTTGTCATGTTGAAACATTTTCAGGTCAATATAATTTTGCAGACAAGTTCTTCTCTCTGGTCCCTGGAAAGCATGCAATCTTTTTGTCAGAAACGCTTCGCTCTGAAGTGAATTATTCTTTCAGCTCACAAAATAGAGAAATATTGTGAAGTTTCACATATTTTATCTTTATCACAGTTTTCACTTTGGTCTAAGTGTTTGTCTCAGTGGTTAAACTGTCTACTCTTCTGAAGTGAGGAAAATGGTTGAAAATTGCACTGACAGACTTGATGATGTGAGCTCCATTTTCCTTAATGTGTTTGACGTGGATGAAGCAGACATTTGAGGAAGCAGATAAAAACGGAGACGGCCTGCTGAACATCGACGAAATCTACCAACTTCTTCACAAGCTGAATGTTAATCTGCCACGTAGGAAGGTCAAGCAAATGTTTCAGGTCAGAGAATAAGACCTGTGATTCAATTGCTGCTAATTGACTTGTAGATACTTTACAAGCTCCTGAGCTTGCAACTGAAAAAAAGAAAACACACATTAATAGTTTTGTGTGTTTGGAGAGCAAAGACCTGACAGTTGTAGCAAACATTGCACAAACTGATATAGGGTTTTTTGGGGGAACATTACCCTATTTAACACTAACTTCACATTACTACTGCAGTTTTACATGTGTGTGATACATAGAAATGTGCAAGAGATAGTTTTTATGCAGGATACCCCATTATAGAGAAAAAGAAGAAGAAATGGAAAAATAATTATTATTAAACCTTTTAAGACATTAGTCTCAGTAAGTAATGTTACATAGGAGATACACCATGCTGTATCTACTGTTGACCAAAAAGGTTTTTCTTTACCACCAAACAATTTATGAGTCAGACAATTGTTCTTATTCTCTGTCAAAAACATATTGACTATATTCTAAAGCCATTTCAGGAATCAGCATGAAGTGAAAATCTAAGTTTGGAATGCTTTGTCTCAGGGTAATTATATGTGTGAAATCAGTATCATGGGCTTACAGTTTAACCTTATGGAATGCCCTAATGAATCAGGAATAAATTATATAGAATCATCCATCTGAACTACCTGGTTTCTATCTATGAGATAATTTGCAAATCACTAAATTGGTTTTGTAGTAAAACTAATACCTGTAAGAGGATCAATTAAAGTCAAGTGATCAAAAGTAAGAAACATTTTAGAGAAGTCAAGGAAAAAGAACCCCAGTAATCCGTGTTATTTAGAGTTTTTGCAATGTCATTTATGACCTTCGTAATTGTGAAAATGCAGTAATCTTCACAAAAACCTGTCAACTGATATGCAGAGAATACATTTTAAGCAATACATTCTTTTTCTTGAGCACTGACCCACAATTCTAGCACTTTTGGCAAATAAGACAGTTTAGGAGTTTATCCATAAACATTTATGATAGTTAGGTTTTACCTTTCAGGAGATTTCCAATTTAAACAGATTTCCATTCCTTTGGAATATGCTGGTCAGGGATTCTCAGTTATCCAGGAGAATGCAAAGAAAAAAAAGGTTGGTGTTGGTAGGAGGCCTCACATTCCAGCTTTGAAAAATGAACAGTTCAGCATTAGGCCTGATGTACATTCATTTTCCAACCAATTTACACCCCTTGCGTGTGAAAAAAACAACTCTCAGTGAGCCAGGCTAACAATGGCACTAATGACGCCCTATTGTTTGGGGAGTCCAATCTACACGTGAATTTAAAAACAGAACGGCACACCTAAACAGCTTAAAAGTTTGTAACTTCTCCCTCACTAGCTTTGAATTAACAAAGCTGTTCAGATGAAGAAAAAAACATTTTCAACTTCAAGAGCTAAAGTCCAGTTCTTTTGTTTTTTTTTAAACTTTTTTTGGATAACCCTTTGGAATATATTATGACAAAATTTGATTGAAAATCCAGCATAGATCCCAAGATCACAATTGGAACCAGGTGACCGATGCACAAAGAAGAGGTGAGACTTAGATGAGTTGTATATCAATGATTTGAGCAGGAAAGAGTGTGTAATTTGAGTGTTTAAAATGGTTGAAATGTTTTCAACATTTCTGACTCGGGAAAACTGGCATCTCCTATGTGAAAGAAGCTATTGTTAAGGACTGATTAGAACCGCTGCGATAGACTGCCGACCTGCCCAGGGTGTACCCCGCCTCTCTCCCATTGACAGCTGGAGATAGGCACCGGCACCGCTCGCGACCCCACAAGGGATAGACGTGTTAGAAGATGGATGGATGAATGATTAGAACCGAATAGAGACAACCTGGCTCTACCTAGAAAATGTAAAGTCAGCTTCACCCAAAATATCCTCTTAGTTGACATTTTAAGAAAGTTATTTTGGAAAAATGTGTGAGGGTCATTGAGGCAAAATAGCAACTTTTTTTTTTTTTTTTTTCTGGATTTTTTGCGGCTCTAGTGGCTCGCTGTTTCCGAAAGTAGGCTGACAGGAAGGGGGTAGAAGAGGGGGAGAGACATTCGGCAAAGGACCGCGGGTCGGATTCGAACCCGGGTCGACCGCGTCGAGGACTAAGGCCAGTGTATATGGGTCGCGCTACCAGCTGCGCCACATGCGCGAAAAATAGCAACTTTGAGTGTTTGTGAGTCTGGATTCTTCTGAAAATGATAAACGGGAGCAGGGTTATTAGGTGTGACAGGTGACTGCTGAGGTAAACTCTTTAAACGCAGATGATTATATGTATTTTTATGTAGCAATGGTAACATTGGATAACTGAAAATATTTATAGAATATAGCTTATGTGATGACAAGCACATAGTTAAAAGTGGGTGCATCCTGACTAAAGAAACTGTCTCCACAGGTATGTCATGAAGCATCATGAGGACCAGGAAACACCCAGACAGCTCACTTGTGGAGAAGTTTAGGCCAGAGTTCGGTTATAAAACAATATCCTAAAGATTTAACTCTCCCCTGAGTGCTGTTCAATACATCGTCCAAAAATGAAAAGGCTTTGGGTTAAATCTACCAAGACATGGTGATCCACCTAAACAGACATTCCAGAAAAGGAGCAGCCAAAATGCCCCTGGTAACTTTGGAAGAACTGCAGGCTTCAACAACTCAGATGGGAGACTAATCATAAGGAAGAATAGTAGTACTACAATCCACAATCTGGTCTTTACAGAAGAATGGCAAGAAGAATGATAGATTTGATAGGTCAGAGGTTCACCTTCTATACCAAAGACCTAAACATAAAGCCAGACATTCAACTGAAGGTTTTAGATCAAAGTAAATCCTTGCATTACAAAGACTAGAACGAGTAGCTGTAATTACAACAAACAACAGTTTAAAAACCATTAATCGCTTTTCTTGCACTTCTCAATTTTGCACTCATTTGTGTTGGTCCATGAGATTAAATACCGAGTTTGTTCTTACAGTGAATGATTGTCAAATGTGGAAAAGTTTAATGGGTGTGAATACTACTAAAAATACTTCTTTGCAAGCTAAGATAAAGTTATTCTAAAAACCCTTGAAAACTTATCTGTCAGGATCACTGTCTTTTTAGAGCCCAGAGGTTTCTCAGAATCCATGTGTTAATTTTTTTTTTTTTTACATTTGATGCCATGATTAAAAATGCCCAGTGTCACCACCTAAAGTTTCCTATTTTCCATTACAATCAATTCAGACGACAGAGTAATTAGCAATGTGTTTTTCCCTTTATCCAAGTTTAGAATTAATTTTTTTGGATTATGACCAGCCTGAGAAAGTTATCACATTATTTTCTCCTGTTT
Source organism: Fundulus diaphanus (assembly GCA_037039145.1). Taxonomy (NCBI): domain Eukaryota; kingdom Metazoa; phylum Chordata; class Actinopteri; order Cyprinodontiformes; family Fundulidae; genus Fundulus; species Fundulus diaphanus. Next base: position 19,746,878 of record CM073124.1, read on the forward strand.
ATGCTGTGACAGACACTACCATTGCCATTTTAACAGCTTGTGCAGCCTAAAATACCTAAAATCTGTTTATTTTCAGTTCACACATTCCAAGTTCATCAGATTGATTTATCCTGCTGGTTGCTTTGTGTTTAGATTGTATGTGTGAGATCAAATCCCAGGGTTGCCTCAGCAGAGTTATTATAGGAGCATGATGGAAGGGATACTTGGCATTATTAGATTTGGTTTGGAGTCGAATGGACCAAACGAGATACAGTTAATATGAGATGTTGAATAGCTGTGAGCAGATGGAGCAAGGTGGCAGAGTAGAACCCCCAGAGTGGGTCAATGTTTAGTGAGATATGGGCTTAAAAAAGGAAAAAAAATGAATTTGTGGAGGGAATATGTTGGTGTCACAAGGCTGGTACGATTGATTGCTGGAGGCCTGTCAAATGTGAAAGAGGAAAAATAGAGACTGAAATAACTGGAGATCTGGAGATACGCTGGTGCGCGGCTGTATACTCGACAGATCTGGATTGGAATTGATTCATTTTAGCTTATTGCCTACAATATTCCATTGTTGTACCTATGGTTTGGCAGAAAAAATAAAAAAGAAGCTGAACCCATGACCCTTTTTGTCAAAGAAAACATTTTTTTTTTAAACTAACAAAGTGTAACTTAATTTTCTTTCATTTCATTACTTTTCATCTTTTCTGTGTAGTCTTTGTCTCTTCTATGATGATGCTTTGTCTTCAGTTCTGTTTTTTCTTTGGTTTGGTTCTTGCCTTTTCGCTGATGCCCTATTTTACACATTACAGCGTCTGTGCCTGACTGTCAGACTGAATCAACTTAATTTTTTACTTCACTAAATCGTGCTGACATTGACTTTATGTTTACTGATTTCTCATGAGAAGGGAATTGTATTTGCTTTGCTGGTACACACTGTAAGATGAGTCACATGGTGACACAGGCACTCATTTGTATCACACAAATTTATTGCTTTCGGAAGATAACTGGTGGAGCTTTGGTTTTAATGTCACAGACTTAAAATCTTTTTAGTTAAAGCCTTAAAAACCCATAGGAAGCATTTCTGTTGTATGAAAAGCCAACGTCAGTTTTATATAACTGAAATATAAAACAGTATGAAATAAAAATAATACAACTTTGTCAATAAGAATACACCACATGCTCAACTTTTTAGGAGGCAGACACCGATGATCAGCAGGGGACACTGACGTACGAGGAGTTCTCTGTCTTCTACAAGATGATGTCTCTGAGACGGGACCTGTTTCTGCTTATGATGGCGTACAGTGACAGGAAGGACCACCTGACTGCAGAGGAGCTCACCAACTTCCTACGCATTGAGCAGATGGTGAGTAATTGCAATAAACCTAGCAGATTTGGTTGTATTTAATTGTGCCCAACCTATGAAAATCCACATTAATTCTGTTAACTGTTTACCTACTGTTTCTTCTTAAGACATAATAATTATAAGAAGCGGCATTATTTTTACATTATCACTTTAGATTTTTTACTGTATATTCATATTATTCTTATCATTAGTATTATTATGTATTTATTTTTTCACGTATCCTGTCTGGCAGTGTAGCGTTAAGAATTGCTTTCTTAGTGCCAAAGAGAGCCCAACAGATTTACTTTCACAAGTGGAGCATTACTGCATTTGCTATAGCGCTCAGAAATAGAGTTGAGGAAAAAGAGATAAGATCCTCAGAGTCTGTCTCTGTACCTGCACAAAGAGAGATAGAAAGAACAACAGAACCAACAGAAAAAGTATCACAGGTACAAAGAACCAACGCATATGATGCCAACACTAATCATGTTTATTCGTTTTCTGCAGATGACCAACATGACTACAGAGTATATTGCAGAAATCATTGACAAGTTCGAGGTGTCTGATGAAAACAAACAAAAAGGCGTTTTGGGCATAGAAGGTAACTTCCTTGCTAGTTTCTACCTTTTCAAAGTTTCTCTTTACCGTTGATACATCTGCATTTACTAAGTTTTTTTCTGTCATCGCCTGTGTTTGTCATGGCTTTACTGGATAAGGTTGTTTGTTACTCAGTAGCAAAAGGAAACAAAATGCCAGATGCTACGTTTCTTTTAGCCTATTTTACAGTGGCTGTTGTAGAAACATACAGAAAAACAAATTACCCTTGCAAGTGAGCAAGCAATGTAGATTACATTGCATCTATCTATTATCTCTCTCTCTCTCTCTCAGATGAAACTTGTCAATAATCTTTCTCTCTTAATGAAGGCTAACTGTGACTATGTCTCACTGACCAGACCAGTATGTTTGGGATGCACTCCCTGCATCCCAGAGCCGTGTGTGTTTTCATATAGACCGAACTCATATAATACAGCAGCCACCACAAAGGTTTTCATCAGTTAGTCTTTTTAAAGTGATAGGAACGATCCAGTATTACACAAATGTCATGTTCAATAAGGCTAATGTTAATATATAAACTGACTCCCACTCTCGAAACCATTTGAAATACCCTGTTTGTATCAAATATTCTAAATGCCCCTTATTTTTTTTATTTTATCTCCACAGTGTATTTTTCTCATTAAAAGTTTACCCCATTTACCTTTTGCACATCACAGACATATCCTCGCCATATAACCTCCTATTTTTCTTGAGGTCATAATGTTATTGTATATTATCCCTTTTCTACAAAACAACAAAATAGATTTGTTGTGTGACACATGACATGAAACATTTAGATGATGGGCAGTTCAATATCTAGTTTTATGTGGTAAACATTTCACATGAATGCAACTGTTAGGTGATGATGATCAAATAAATCTGTCCACCCAATGCATCTATTTGTGTGTTTCATAAAAAAAGAAGAACAATAACATGGTGACTTCATAAAGAAGAGTAAAAAAATTTCTTTACTGGCTCCAACTGAGGCAGCTGCATGCTAACTGTTGGAAAATTTTGCATAAATCCCAAATAAAAAATGGTAAAATTATGCTGTTTTGACTTGGAAGTGTAAAAGTCAGCTTCTTAATGAGATTATATAAATCATACCTTTCCTGGGAAGCACTTTCCTGGAAAGCACTTTTTGTATGGTGGGTAAACCTTAACATGAATTGTGAAGACGCTTACAACTGTTGTTCTCCGACTAACTGTTGTAGTTATTGATTGGTAAAATATATATGGAGATCTTGCAAATCATTACATAGTTGACTGAAAAATAAGACATTTAGGCGTTCAGTGAGTAGAAAAGATAGGGATCTGAAAGAGTAGTGCTAGCAGTCAACTTCAGATTTAACTTGCACAATTGAGAAAAAACTAAATAAATCACAACTTCAACAAATAGTTGAGCAATCTTTGATCAATTTTCCAATTGTTTATTTTTCTAACAGTAGTTGCCTTGTCCAAAGAAAACGACATGTTGATTTATGAAAATGTTCAACCAAGTTGTATTCAAATCTCACATCGTTGCACTATTAACATTTTTACACAGTTTTCTTTACAAAGAATTAGCTAAATAAAGTTGGACATACACATAACAGACATAACCGTATGACCAGTGACAGGTTGCATTAAGTGAAATTGTCTTTTCATCCGGGCTTCTCATAATGTGTGAGAGCTTAGGGCAGCAAGTAAACATTGCGTCCTCAAAGTTGATCTAGGTAAAGGGGCAGCAATGGCTCGCTGAACGGTTCAGAGCATCTCCAAAACTGCAGAGGTTTTCCTGGTCTGCTTTGGTCAGTTTCAGTTAAAAGTGGCCCAAGGAGGGAACAGTAGTGAAGCGGTGACAGTGTCATGGGCCGTCAATGCAAAAAAATGTATGTGGGGGGGGGGGGGGGGGATGAAAATGCAATCCAACAGATAATCTAACGTGGCTCATGTTACGGAAAAAGTGAATTCTGCTCCTGATAAAAAAGCTGTCAGAATGCACAGTGCACCAGTTTGGGGCATATGGGGATGCATAACCACAGAGCACTTATTGTGCCAATACCGGCAATTTCAGCATGAGCTCTTCTAGCAGGATAATGGGCCTTCCTTTTTCAGGAATTGTGTGAAGTTCCCAGCAAGATTAAGACGTTGACTTGAGCTCTGACTTCACAAGATCATAATTCATTTGAGCATCTGTGGGATATGCTTGACCAAGCCAGTAAATGGAGGCCCCATCTCACAATTTGAAGGACTTAAACTACCTATCACAGTATCTTGGTACTAGATACTACAGCATACTTTCAGGGGTCTCAAGAAGTCTTCTCCTGCTGGTGTATTCTGGCAACGGAAGTGAGAACCAGGTGGTCATAATGTTATGCCCGATCAGTGTAAGGTGTATAAACTGCAGCTTCACGGTTGGTTTAGTAGTTAGCTGTTGCAATTTTCATTATTATATTATAATTTTTCACAAAATCCAAAATACAGGTGGGAGACTGAGGAGAAAAAAGTGGATTCAAACAACTTATATTTATAAGTATTGAACATTTTGTAGTTAGATATTTTGTCCTGCAGTTAATGTTTGAATGATAACAGAAATTGCTGTCATCAGAATTTGTTATCCTACGGAGCTCTTAAATGCATTCAATCTATTTGGTGATACTGCACTTGTTGATGAAATCCAAACACAACGAGCCAAAGTTGTGTGATAAGCAATGCCACTGGGAATAATCTTGTGTGAATAATAAGTGTTTACCATATTTCACGACGATCCATCTTATAGTTGTTCAGTGTTTATCGTCTAGCAAACACATGGGCAGACAGAACATTACAATGTTAAGCATGACATAAAAGGCCTTTTGCTCGGCATACAGATATCGGCACACAGCCTGGTGTGATACAAACTCATCTCTCATTTGTTTTTTTTCCTCTCTCCAGGTTTCACAAGTTTTATGCGCAGTCCAGCGTGTGACATTTTCAACCCTTTGCATCATGAGGTGAACCAGGACATGGAGCAGCCTCTGTGTAACTACTTCATTGCCTCTTCTCATAACACGTACCTGACTGGAGACCAGCTCCTCTCCCACTCCAAGACGGACATGTACGCCTGGGTGCTGCAATCTGGCTGCCGCTGTGTGGAAGGTGCGCTCTCATCTGCATTCATACTCATTCTATTTTTTTTGTTAACAATGGCAGGATTCCATCAGGCTATTGCTCAGTCAGGATATAATTTCTACCATCTCCCTTGTCATTCTGCTATGGCTCAGAGAGAATTGCGCCATGATTTATGGTATTAGTAACACTCTCGGCTTTTCTTACTATGACTAATCAATACGTCTGTGGTGAAAACAGACTATTGCAATCAGTTCTTTTTTCTTTGCCTGCTCATCGGTGCAGCAAGCTCTGTCTCGATTGCTCTGTTTTATTGATCACAGCCACAAATAATTTTTAGATGTTTTGGATGATCACTGCTATTTGAAGCCCTATCCAAATTCCCAGATGTATTTTAAAATAAGAAAAAAAGCTAAATCAATTGGTATAACTCAGGATTAAACATTGCAAAATGAGTCAGTTTCACACTAGAAATACATGAATATTATCCATTGTCAAGACTAATTTTTAAATCTCATTTTCCCTCAGTTGATTGTTGGGATGGACCTGATGGAGAGCCGATGGTGCAACATGGATATACCCTGACATCCAAAATAACATTCAAGTCCGTCATAGAGACCATCAACAAACATGCCTTTATAAATAACCAGTAAGTCAAAACTGCCTGTTGTTCTGTGTGTGTGACTGGATGTAGTTCTGTCTGAATGTTTTTTGAAATCTGCATTCCTCTATTGCCATGTCTTGAGCTTCAAACTCAAAGGTAATTTTGTGTAGCTTTTTGATCTTTTTCACACTAAAATAAATGTTCAGGTACCCTCTTCCCTCTTCGGTATTAACGGCACATTCTCATTATGAATTATATTTCTGAGTTAACACTTTCTTAATTTACTAACTTGTGGAAGTCAAAGCTTATTCCTAAATGTTTAGACAATGGGTAAAGCATATATGCAGCAAAATATTTTTTTAATAAGGGGCAACTCAATACATTTTATTAATAAATGTTATTGAAAAGATAATTTATCCAATTCAGAAAATTTTCTTTGTATTTTGTTTTGATTAATTACACACTGAGCGATATATTTCAAAATGACACTTAACATATTTCAGTATATGCTAAGTTTACCGTATTTTTCGAATTATAAGGCACATTAAATATTCTTCCCAAGTGTGTAATATCACTCTGCCCCTGAAAGGGAGAGCTATCCGTCTCTGTTGGGAGGACAGAGTAGTTGGACTACACTGCCCTGTTTCTTACATAAAGCCAAAATAAATGTAACTTTTATATTGAATTAACTTGTTTTATTGTTGCTAATGCGTACTCCGGGTGACATTACAGTCAGGCAGTCTTGTAGACTGCTCAGGGGTCCGATCAGGTAGTGCCACAGTGTACCATAATACTCCGAATATCCATTGAGCTTTGAGAGTGGCTTCATTGCTAACCAAAGTTGTACTGACACATTTTAACAGATTTTTGAGTGCATTGCACCACATAAAATTGATCAGTAAGCACAAGTATGGTAATCATATATATAAGGCGAGCCATCAATTTTTGAGAAAATTTAAGGATTTTAAGTGCGCCTTATAGTCTTATAATATTTTTTTTTTAGCTAATAGCTAATGATGACCCCAAACTCAGTTTCTGAGAAAGTTTGAATATGACCAAGTATTTCATCAATAATATTATGTTATAGCCATTACAATAATGGGGAACACTGCAGCCTTGGTACTGTTCACATGGAGGGTAACCAACAAACAGTCCATGCTAAGGAAACTGTCTGGGACACAGTTCTATAACTAGGCATGTTATTAGAAAGTTAGGTGGAAGGATAAGTGTGAATGACAACAGTGTACAAGCAACAGGGATAACCTGAGCGCTGAGATGATTAAGATTGTGAAACATTTAAGTCTGTCTCTCAGAGTTCTAAAGATTAAAGTAAATTTTGCTTTTGACTCGGAAAGAGTCAGGAGAAAAAGTGAAAAGTCAAAAACACCCAGATTGGATAAGGTGATGTTCCCACTGTCAGTGATGATTTGTGGAGCCATGTTGTCTGCTGGTATTGCTCCACTGCATTTTATCAAGTCCCAAGTCAGCACAGGCATCTAATAGGAAATTTTGGAGTGCTACATCCTAGTCTATTTACATGCTTTATGGAGATGCTGATTTATGGTCATATGTTTCTCCCAACTAAAAACAAAACAACTCTGTTTAATACAGTGCATAAGCTCCATGGGTGGCCACAAAACAGGAGATAAACAACACGAAAGACAATGGCATTGGGCCCCTACCAAAGTTCCCATCTAGCACAAAGTATTCTAAAATATATCGGTACACAAACTAAACCAGAGCTAACCCCAGAATTACTCAAAGTCTGAGTACACAAGTGTCAATCAACCAAATCACAAATGCCCAAAAGCAAAGAGAGGAGCACTGGATAAGTAGGGCTGCATCCAAAAAACCTTTTGGGTAAGGACTATTTAGCCAGGAGTTTGCATGTTCTCCTTGTGCATGCGTGGGTTCTCTCCGGGTGCACCGGCTTCCTCCCACAGTCCAAAAACATGACTGTTAGGTTCATTGGTCTCTCCAAATTTTCCTTAGGTGTGAGTGTGTGCGAGAATGGTTGTTTGTCCTGTCTGTCTCTGTGTTGCCCCGTGACAGACTGCCGACCTGTCCAGGGTGTACCCCGCCTCTCGCCCATTGAATGCTGGAGATAGGCACCAGCACCCCTCGCGAACCCACAAGGCACAAGCGTGGCAGAAAATGGATGGATGGATGGACTATTTAGCCAAAGCAGATGTGCGTCAGCGGTTACCATGATGAGTGCTCTCCGAATAGTGAAGTCAGTCTGTAAGGAAGGAGGTAGAAAAAGGAATCTGCATGCTTCCTCTCATAGCTCATTTAGCATAGGAACCTCGCAATGTCCCTTACTGGCTGTAAGGAATCCCACAATCCTTTGAGTTACAAGATGTATAAGCACATCCCACTTCATGGAAATTGACGAAAATGTCCGGAGAGATGGGAGTTTGTCCTGCAATTGGCGGATTGCCGGTTTGATCCCCTGCTCTGACTGTCTCCGTCGTTGTGTCCTGGGGGAAGACACTTCACCCGCATTGCCTGCTGGCGGTGGTCAGAGGGCCCGGTGGCGCCGGTGCATGGCAGCCTCACCTCTGTCAGCCTGCCCCAGGGCAGCTGTAGCTACTAACATAGCTCACCACCCGTCAGGGTGTGAATGTGTGTGTGAATGGGTGAATGACTAAAGTGTAGTGTGAAGCACTTTGGAGTTCGTCAAGACTAGTTAAAGCGCTATACAAGTACAAGCCATTTACCATTTCACTTTGTAGTTCATTTCTGGAAGGCTGTAGGCCCGGATTTGACAATCATCCATGTGCTTTTCTGTCACATAATGACATTGGAGTTAAAGGCTGTCCGAAATTGGCACATCAGTCCTCCTTTCCTACCCGCGATAGTGTTCTTACTGTTAACCCCATGAAAGGTCAAGGAATACGAGCTTGCAGCTATAATTAGAGGTTTTTAGATGGAGCCTAAGGCTTTTATGTAGTCCACTGATGAGGAGTTGGAGATTTCAGCTGTGCATCAAGGTGTGTCAGCTGGGCTGAAAACAAGAAAGGAAACTCTCCGAGAAAGAGACCCCCCAGAGGTTGGTGGACTTAAGAAGAATGTTTGGAGATCACCCCATGAAATTTTTTTACATTTCAAGTAACTTTGTGTATCTTTTGCTAGAAATAAAATAACAGGGGAGTAACACTAACTGCAAAGGATGAGGCAGGAGATTTGTTGGCACAAAAATAATGCTTAGCATAAAGTCATTTGTGCTTAGTTAAAAAAATATTTTTGTGTATGGAAATTACCAAACGTTTAATAGTGTAGATCATTTATTTAATTAAAAAGTATGTCACTTCTAATCAGCTTTGCTAACAGCAGATGAAGCAGGCGATCTCACAGAGGGTGAATGTTTTAGAAATTGAGATGGGAAGGGGGTCACCTCTCTGTAAAGGTCATTTTAGGAGTTAGATTTGTGACCAACCATATGGCACATTTTTATCAGGCAATAATGACTGATCTTATGGCAGTGCACTCAAAGATATTTAAAAACATTTTTATATAAAGAAATAATAATACAAAAGGTGGAAAAATTAGCCTTTTTTCAGCAATGGGGATTCTGGGAGTAATTAGCACCTGAACCATCTGCTGAGTAGTGCTGCGTCTGGCTCCCTGAGGAGCCGCTTATTGTCTCTGTGGGGCCCAACGGTACCTAAACAAAGTTGTGACTGATACAGTTTCATGCTGACATATTGGCCTACTTTCACTGCTCATAATTTCTAATCTTAGCACTGGCTGAGATATAAAGAGGTTTATTTTATTCAAATACACTTGTAGCACCCCACTGCTCTGTCTTAACTCTGTATTAACTGGGACCAGAACTTAAACTGACTGGTGGGGCGTCTATTTGGGTTCTTTAAATTCTGGTAGATACCATGCAAGTTTAACAATGTTAAGTCAGCACTTCTGATCATCATTTACCATAAATATAATTGAAGTAACATAAATAATCCCAGACAACCTGCTACCGAAAATTGTTTATTTTAATGAAAACTTGGGGGGGGGAATAATAAATGATCAGCCCAAAATATGTCTCCCCAAGGGCTTTTAACTGAAACTTAAATATTTCTCAACCTAAAATAAAACAGTTTGAGCATGTTTTTTTTCTCAGTCCCTTATTTCCTGGCCCAATAACCAACCAATTTAACAGTTGTTTTCTATAACCAGAATCCAACTTTTTTGTCATCAACAGAACTCCATACTTATCGAAAAATTACAGTTTTAAAGTTAACTCAATACCACACGTGGGCATGCAGCAGATGAAAATCCTCTTCTCACAGTTCGGACAGCTCAGACCTGCTCGGCCAACAGGTGTCCACTTTGCCGACACACAGAAGCTTTGCTTGTCCAACCACTGTTACTCCACCATCTCGCCTCCTCAGATCAGACACAGTTCTCCTCCGCACCTTTCACCTCCGTAGCACTGCAACACACTCCTGCAGCTGTCCTAATTGCAGTATTTAAGTTTAACTTGAGCTCCTTGAAACAGCTACATTTTTCCTGCAACCCCAGTCTGGGCTCACATAAGGTCTCCATCAGCTTCCTCCTTGTCTTCTCCTGCTCTCTCGCCTTCTCTTTCCCATCATTCCACTGTCTTTTTTTTTTTTTACCAATACCGGTTAAGTTCACTTGTCCCTCTTTCCTTTTAACTACTGTTATAACTGAAAATTCAGTCCATAGTCTTTAGACTAATCAAAAAATTTGTCAAACAAGAATACACTTATATAAATACACGTCACCTTCTGAGACGCTTCGTCGTTTTGCTCTTTTCGATTTTTTTCTTACATTATGACCCGCAGTAATCACTCCCCGCAAGGTACACAATCAAATATTCACTTAAATATTTTTGATGAAAATAATATCACCCTGTTGTGATTATTTTGCAAACATTCAAATGCTTTTGGAGTATGGTTTTAGCCAGGGCTACACACTGTTGGACCAAATTAAATTAGATTAAACCAAATCTGCTGCCATGTTCTGAATAGTGTTGAAAATTAAAGATTAAAAATGTTGTAATTAACCATTTTCAACTTCATTTCCACTGTTATCTTTCAGAAATGACGGTTAATTGATACATTTTGATAGTTTAAAAATATACTACTTCATACCTTCTTACTTTTATTGATAGTTACATAAGAAATTTAGCAACTTTTCTTTACCAGAAAACTGAAGAATCACAAATAATTATTAAGATTTTGCTTGTTAGTTTTGCTTATTGTCCCAGGGTTTCTCCCAGTGTATTGTAAGCCTGCCGGGCCCCCAGGCTTTACTCACCCCCTGCCTGGCTAAGCGTCATTGGTTTATTTGAAATACTTCAATGTTTTATTTTTTTTTTTTTTTTCCAGTGTCCTGTCTAGCAATGTGGCAATAAAAATTGATATCTTAATGCCAAATAGAGCTCGACAGATTTTACTTTCACAAGTGGAGCAAACAGCTTTCGCCATAATGCTCCGCTTGATTTGTGCGTGTAAATAGCTTTATTGTGATTCCTGCAGGGAGAATTTCAAATTATATGGACACTACAATGGGAAAGTAGGAGAGTAAAAGAAAAACAAGAAGAGAAAAAAAAAAAAAAAAAAAAAAAGAGAAAGAAGAGGTGAAAGAAAGAAGAGATAAAAGGAAGAGAATGATAAAACTTCCTCTGTCTGCTCCATCACCTGGAAAGAGACACAAAAAGAACAGCACAACCAACAGACATAAAGCAACAGATACAATCGTGTAACACCTTGATACCATTGCTAAATCATATGTATTATTATTTAAGCTGACATGTGTAATGTGATACCTAAAAAAAAAAAAAGGTAAAAGAAAAAAGGTAAAAAAGAAAATACTTCAATGTTTTAGAGCGACATTAAAATTTGCTCTGGGTATTTCCACGGTGCCACTGTTTAAATAAATTACATGTATTAAATGAAATAAAGTAATCTGACTTGCACTTCCATGGTTGACCACAGCACAGTGTTGTGAAGTGGCTGTGGAAGAAAGAAAAGAAAGTGATCCACTTTGCCAAAATATACAGCTTTTACCAATAAAACCATAACCAATTATTTTTTCACAGCAGCTTCTCACTTTTTAATAGGTCCTCGGTTGCTTTTCCTTTTCCTCGGAGCATGAAAGCTGTAAATAACTCTAACATCAATGGCATAAAATCTAAAAATTTCACTCTGACTAAACATTTTACTCCCCTTGTCTCCACAGACATCTAAAAGCCTTTGTACATAATTAAATTCTATTATAGTCAAATATATATAAAAATATGAACTCCAGAGGATTTTACACTGGAATGTGTGAATTATAATACTGAGAAAATTAAAGCTATCCAGAATGCTTAGCATTTGCTCCTCAAAGCTCGACTGGTAATAAAAACAGTACTGCCTCCCTTCATTACCCTATTGTTTTGCAGAGATGAAATTGTGAGCCATGTTCACTATGAGCCATGATCACTAGCATTGGTGATGAAAGGTTTGGCACCAAGGAACAACATTCAACCAGAGTTCAGCAGAGCCAAACAGACAGGAGGTGAAGGTTAGCCAGCTAAGGAGTGAGCTTAGACAAACGGCAGTTAAAAATTCAAGAAAGGAGGAGAAGGTTGGTCGAGCTGAGCTCCCTTACACTTTGAGGAAGAAACGTACCGCTCTATGCCGAGCTGATTGGCATTGGGAGATGCAAAAGACGAGGGCCACGAAACGTGTCGTCTTTATCTTAAGGCTACTAGAACCAACTCATGACTTGGCCCTAACGGGGTGCCAGATGTAGTCTTCAAGAGGTGAAGACTACATCTGGCACCCCGATACCGAGGTATCTGGTGGAGATTAAGGAGAATTATTAGGGTCGTATGGAGGAGAGGAAAGGTCACAACAGCATACAGCTGGCATCTGAAGGTCAATTTAGGTAGACAACTCAAATTCCCAAAAACAAACAAACCCACTGTTGTAGCCACATTTAGACCAGATATCAACTTGGTGCCAGAAACGCCAAAGCAGGTGGTCCTGCTGGAACAGAGTGCTCCCTGGGAAGACCAAATGGAGTGGACCTTTGAGAGGAAGAGGGCAAAGTATGAGGAGCTGGTAGGCCGAGACCCGAAACATCCAGTCATCCCAGCATACATCCCTGAAGATGTGTGAGTTGCACCATAGGTGTATGGTAGGAAGTACCACAGCCAATTTCCTGGTTAAATCTCTATCCAGGTTATGGACATGGAAACAGAGAGAGGTTAAAAATGGACCCAGAAAACTACCGTAGTTGCTATAAAAGCTTCCACCAACATCTTTCTGTAGAGTGTGTATTTTTCAAAGGATGTTTTTTTTTGCAAAGTTTCATATAACATTGAAACTTTAGTTCACTACTGACTCTCCAAAGACAACCCTCACCTTTCCTAATTTTGAAAAATCTACAAATTCTCAAGAACACATGCCTTATTAACTATTAATCTGCTATATTGCTGACAGGGAGAACAGATTAATAAACTGAACACCCTCCACCTCATCATCCTCCCCCCTTGGTCTCTCCTGTTGTTTTCACCAGGAAATCTAGCTAATATTTTATCCTCTGTGCTGCAAGTTAATGATTAATATCCTCAGGGCAACATTTAAGGGTACCAATTCTGTGATCACACAATTCGTTTAACCACGTCACGGTTTTGCTGAAAGAACAGACTGAAAGGTGAGAGGTGTGTATGTTTGCATATTAGTGTTTGTTTTATAGAACAGAGTAGGAGGAGGGAGCAGAGTTGTGTCCCCCAGAGGAAAGGCTGTCAGTCTGACAAACTTGACATTTGAGCTGTGGCCAAATGAAAACACGGAAACATTAATAAATGTGTAAACCCACACATGCAATGCAACAGAAAAGAAAAGCTGCATGTAGTAGAGGTGGAAAGAGTTGGAATTTTGGTTTTCAGTGTGTTTCAGATAAGTTCTTTTAGTCACTTTTAAGCAACCTGCATGTTTCTTTTTTATTTTCTCTCTTGAAGATATCCGGTGATTCTGTCCATCGAGAACCACTGTAGCATCCAGCAGCAAAAGAAGATTGCACAGTACTTGCGGGAAATCTTTGGAGACAAACTGGACGTGGGAGAAGTGCTGAGCAGAGATTCCAAAACATTACCCAGTCCACACAGCCTGCAAGGAAAGATCCTCATCAAAGTAAGGATACATCAGTGGATGGTTAAATTCAAGATGAACTGAGGGTCTGTGTTTTTAATTTTAAAACTCCCAAAGCGGGAGGAGAACTTATAACTCACAGTGCAAGTGAATGTGTGAATGACTTCATTCACACAAGCCACCCTTCCTCTGTTTATTCTCACTAACTGCAGAAAAGAAAGAAACATTTTACTTGATGTGCATCGTTACTAAGGGTGATCAGAACTGCATGGGTACTAATTACTTCCTGGGAAGAGATGAGGAGAAGGAAAAGTTTGAGAGGATAAAATTAGGTCATTTTATTAATCATACATGGGATGGAGGGGAAGTAGAGGTTTCTGGCATACGTTAACTCAGAGACAGACTGTTGGCTTAAATATTTTGTTTCATAAACAGTGCCAACACAACCTAATTGGTGAGTCATTTGGGGTTGTCATATGTATTTTTTCAGATACTACCCATTTTAACACTGTAAAAAAAGAAGAATTATATAATATAGATAAATGGTTAATGTGGGAAAAAACCTACAAATTTAAATGATTATTTTTATGTTAACCAACCAAAAAGGCCTCTTTCTTTAGAACTGGTGGCCTAATTTACCCAGTTTCATACTAATTTCTCCTTTTACAGCACTGTTTAAAGTTATTAAGGAATTCCTGTATTCCTTTCACTTTACTTTCAAAGAGTCAGACTTTGATGGGATTTTTAAATTTATCTTAAAGAGTAGGCATTCTCAAGGTCTTTCAAAGTTGTTTTTTTTAATTCTCTTCGCCCAGTTGCTGTACACTACCATGATGGCATATTGTGCTGTGACTGGTTAAACAATAGGAGCAATGGAAGACAAATCAGATGTTTCAAGTCTAAAACTATCTTCAGTTATTATGTCTTTGAGAAAGATAAATGAAATCTATAGACCTGACATAGGATGTAGGAGATGCATCCTCCTTTAAAACCTGTTTGGCAGGTTTTGGCTAATAACTCTTTGGAAATCACCTTGTCTGTGCAAATTCTTTTGTATCCCATACCATTTTGAGGTTGCTGACACAGAGTCCAGCTCCAGTACTTCATTAAACCGAATGTGTTAAAAGTATTTGGCACCTTACATATGTCTTCTGCTTTTAGTTTTTTTTTTGGTCACGTTTAGATGTTTCAAATCATTATCAAATTATAACAAATTGAATTTGATTTGATAGAAGTCTGCAAATAGGTTACAGAACTGTGCCATTTGCAGGGATGTCCAAACAGACATTCCCTGAGAAACTGAAGTGTGCAAATAGACATTAGCATGTGAAAGTCAGTGTAAATAAGGCCTAGTCCACATGTAGCCGGGTATCTGGGTAAACGTATACATGTTTATGTGGTTATGCCTTTCATCCACTCATAAATGGCGTTTTACTTGCCTAAAAACAGATGATTCTGAAAACTCCGGCCAAAGTGGAGATTTCTAAAAACTCCTGCGAGAGTACATGACAAGACGGCGTTTTAGGGTCCGCCGCATCACGGTGCTGATGTCCCATGTGCGGCTATTGTAGACTTGGCCATATAATGGAGTAAAAAGGAATGCTGTCAAAGAGGTGCTAATTTCTGTGTTGTTTTTGTGATTGAATGTTAACAATATGTGTCTAATCAATGTTAAACTGGACAGATTCACTAACCTATGGTATCTCTGGTTGTTTATTTCCAACTGATGTTAACTCTGCACCAGCATTTCCTGTCTTTGCCTCGGTATCGAGACTTTAAAGTAAAAGCATAAATGGAACATTATAAACGTTACAGCTGCTTCAGAGGCTTTTTTGTTTATTTTTTTTTGTTTTTACAAGCCCAGCTGCTCCAATATGCTGATGTGCAAAGGAGAAAAAGCACTTGAATATCAGCTGTTGTACACAGGCATAATGCTGTTTAACATCGCTTTTATTTTGAAGGACTCTGTCTGGCTGACTGCACCCTATGCATCCTGCATGGTCAGTGATTAATTTACATGGGTTTGTGTGAATGAAAACATTTCTAAAAATTATCCTGTGTGTACGATATTATTTTTAAAAACAATGTGGGGGAGATATTAATTTTTATAAATACTCGGCTACGTGTGTACAAGGCATTATTCTCATCAGGTCAAGAACAGGTGGAACCAGGAGTACTTTTTAACATGTAACAGACTATAATAAACAGGGTTGTTGGTTTATTGATTCTCAGCAGGGGACAATAGCTCTCAAAGCTTTGGGAAATAAGCTGTTTTCAAGTCTATTAATTTTTGTTTTAATGTTCCTGAATCGTTTACCTGATGGAAGTGGGACAAACAATGCATTGCTCATGTGGGTGAGATCTGTCCTGGCCCTTTTTTGGACTTGTGCAGCATAAAGCATTTTTCTAGATCTTGTAGACGGCATCCCACAATCCCCTTGGGTGACCTCATCACCCATAGTAAATCCTTCCTTTCCTGTGCCGTGCATTCAATATGTACTGTAATTGGAACATATGGTGTCTTTGTAGAAACTGCAGGTAACAAATTATTCAATTAATGTTCCAATTTAAAATAGGCTTCTCTGGTAGGCTTTCACTTTTTTGCCAGAGATACACTATCGTATCTCTTGGGTGTAGTAGTATAGCTATGCCTGAAAGGTCAATACTCCCAAATTTTGTGGCTTAACAAACAAACAGGAGAAAAAAAACTGTGTTGTAAAATAGAGACGAACTGAACGGAAACTGATTGAAAAAAATGGCTAAAAAGGCCTTCAGAAAGCCTAAAGAAACCACAGGTTTGGTTTGGGGAAAATGGGATCAGAAACTCTCAAGCGACAACATCTAAAAAATTATTTTATTATTTGCATTTCTGCCACATAAAAAAGTGCTAAACTTACTGAAATTTAAAATCTACAAGTAACCCAGTCTCTGATCTCCTAATGTATACCTTTTTCCTGTTTTTACTTTTTTATTTTTTTTTACATAGAATTAATATTCTGTATACCTACATTTATGTCAAAGGTTTTCCTAAGTCTAAAACAATCTGTGCAGTTCTATTTATATAATAGCACAGGTAAAATTTTCTATTCCTGCAAGCTCTTACATGGTCTTAGATCTAACAACCTTGTGCACTGGGGCTGTACCTGACAGCATTTCTGAGGGGAGCTCACTGGTTAAAAAAACGCTTTAGGTCTGTAAGATTGTTTGTTTGAAAGGATTTCCCCGTCAAGCCTCACATGCTTATCTCTTTTTAGCACCTGCTGCGAGCTGAAGACCAGGCAGGTGTTCAGGAAGATGAACTGTGCATCATTTTTGACATACCTATACTTAAAGAAGTTAGCCAAACACAGTTAGGAAAATAAAATACAATTTTCAATTCAATTAAATTTTATTTATATAGCACCAATTCATGAAACATGTAATCTCAAGGCACTTTCCAAAGTCAAATTCAATCAGATTATACAGATTGGGTCTGATTATACAGATCGGTCAAAAAAATTCCTATCTAAGGGAACCCAGTTGATTACATCAAGTCTTGACAAGCAGCATTCACTCCTGAAGAAGCGTAGAGCTACAGGGACAGTCGTCTGCATTGTCCATGGCTTTGCAGCAATCCCTCACACTGAGCAAGCATGAAGAGACAGTGGAAAGAAAAACTCCCCTTTAACCGGAAGGAAAAACCTCCAGCAGAACCAGGCTGAGTATGAACGGTCATCTGCCTCGACCGACTTGGGGTTAGAAAGTAGATCTTTCTTTGCTGGTACAAACATCAGAACGTCGTGATTGCCAGAAGCTTTCAACAATTACTAGATAATCAAATTAAATAGTCTCCCTCTGTTGTGTGAAGAGTGTCTGCACTGTAGGATTCCTGGCCTTGTCCCCTTCGGGTCAGATTTCTTTGAAAAAAAAAGCATAATTGATTTTCTGTAAAGGCCTTTTACTGTCCCCTCTTTTTTTCTCCTCCTTTCTGCCTTTGTTTGACAGCCTTTCACCCCTATCATTTGCCCTGTGGATCAGCAGACCAGAGACGCCACAGCAGTGTGAAAAGAAATATTTCATAAAAGGTTTTTGAACAATCACACTTAGAAAGAAGGGTGATAGACTGCTCGTGGCAGTGGTTGGAGTGGAAGACAGTGTTGTCGGCCTGCTGGGAAGGACTATGTGTACTGCAGGAAGCTTTAAGCCTCCAGGTTTTATTAGAAGAAGACCCTCGGAAAATCCTGACTCCCACTCACACTTTGAGAATGGCTCAATAATGGGCTTTCAGTGCGTCCAAAGAGCTTCTTAGGGAGTTTCACAGGGATTCTGCAGATGTATGTGTTTTCATGAGTGAGAGTTATGCGCTCTCTTTAGTGCTTAAATATGAGATAAACTGCTTTGACTTTGCCTGTAAATTCAGGTAAAAGGTTATTTAATGCACAGCGCTATGTAAAATCATTTGCTGCTTTACAGATTTATTCTGTTTTTGCCTTTTTTGTCTCTCTTAAATGTTTCAGAACATAAAAATAAATAATAAATAAATGTTGATCTGGGAGAGCCCTTACACGGATCACATTAAGGCTTGACCAGCTTAGTCTCAAAACAAAATAAAAATAAATAAAGAAGCAGAAAAATCTTTAGTTTAGACTGAATTGAAAGCTGTGAAGCAGATACCAACCTCAGTACCACATGGGGATGCCCAACCCCAGATGAACGAACTTGCTAAGAAGCAATAGAAAATCATAGAATACAAGGATAAAGCTTACAACTGACTGTTTTCTCACAACTGTTTATGCTGCCCTTCAAACAGTCAGGCACCCAGGACAGAAAGCCACATTGCCTCTATCAGAAATGACCAGCTACTGAAATACCAGACCTGTAGAAATAACAAACCACTTAAAGACCTGTTTGGCAACATGAATTAGGTAAAATATCTCATGAAGCTACACTTTATGCCCCAATCCAAAGAAATCCATTGGTATATTTTAGTCTGCTATGGGATCTGCTAAGCAATTTCCAAGGGATTTGGACTCTAGTGAAACAGTGAAAGCCATTAATCACAAATGGAGAAAACATGGTTAGACTATCCCGGGGTGGCTGGCCTACCATAATTACTCACAAGACCATGTCAATGTGTCATCCAGAAGGCCACAACAGAAACATCCAAAGCCTCAGTTAACGACAGAGCTCAACACTGAACGATAAGGTAGAGACTGAGTAAAAAAAGATTAAAAGATACTGATGACCATAAAGAACCCTGAGGTACTCACACATTTTCTAAAAATATCTTGAGGATCCCCAACACTTGATGGAAAGATTTGGTGAATTCTAAGTACAAAATGGGACTTTTTTAGGAGGTGTACGTCTTGTCCTGATGTGTGTCTAACATCATCTCACTAGAAGGATATAATGCTGACAACATAATAGCAACATGATGCTGACAACGTCGAACATGGAGGTGGTGGAAAATACGGTTTCATGGCAGTGCTCTCCTTGGTGGATGGAAATGAAACATTGAATTGTGGGGCTTTTATTTTTAGACCATCACTGAGGGTCAACCTGTGTGAGTTCTAGGTAAAAAAAGAGATGAAGGGATTGTACTGCCCTAACCATGGAACATGCAATGATCCCATGTGTGTGCTTCACTCTTCTAATATGTATTCCCTTTACGTCTTCTCCATCCAGGGGAAGCGCCTGCCTGCCTATTTATCTGCGGATGCTGAGGAGGGGGAGGTGTCTGATGATGACAGCGCTGATGAAATTGAAGAAGACTTCAAACTCAAAAGCAGTAATGTAAGCTAAAGGAATGTGGCTGTATATTTCATGTGATTACATAAGTATGTGTTAGCCCCAAAGTTACACATAGACATTCTCGTTTTGACAGGATTCTTCACTGTGTTTAAGTAAAATTCAGGGTGGTGAGATATTAAAAAACCCAAGCAATGAATATATGTTACAAGAATCTCCATGGAGCTTTTTTTAGAGGAAAAAAAAAATCCTGCAACATATGCAAGTTTAAACTGATCTGTTAGGCAATGCAAAATGTTAATGAGTTCCCTTAGGGCTTTGTGCCTTTACAGTATTAGCCTAATTTAAAGGTTTTTCTACCAGATGTCTCTGTCTTTGCAGTTTATTGTTGATTTAATGCCTGGTGTTTGACAGCAGTGTTAAGGCCAAGCATACAGAAATAGAACATAGAGTTCGATAATATCAGAAATAAACTTTTACATATATTACTTTAGTGTTTAATATTAATGACAAAACAAAGACAGGGAGACAATTTTAAATGTTTCTGTTTACAACAGACAATTACAATGACCAGGGTTATTTAGTAATTTTTGGAATGCCAGAATAATGAATAAGATGATTATGTGTATAGTTTTTATTACTTTCTTCAAATTCAGTTTACTTTACACCTTTCAAGTATTTGGAAAGCCCAAGTGATGATGGCATGACTTTTTAGGCCTCCAATAGGCTAATTCACTACATCTAAATGGAGGCGCATCTATAAACACATTTCAAGGCAACACCTCAAACACTCCGCTTCCTTGTTTGACATTTTGGAAAAATCAAAAGAAATCAGGAAAGATGTCAGGGAGAGGATTGCTGAACTCCAAAAGTCTAGTTCCTCCTTAGGTACAACCCCCAGATGCCCAAAGGTGTTAATTTCATCTGTTTAAACTAATAAACACAAGTATAAACAGCATGGAAATGTCCAGTGATCGTACCATTCGGGAAGGAGATGAGTTTTGTGTGCTAGAGATGAAGATGATAGGGTGCAAAATGTGTGCGTCAATACTGGAACAAAAGCAGACCATGTGATGATGCTGGCTGAAGCTGAGAAGGGAGTATCATTGTAGTGAAATGACCACGAAAGAAAGGTCACCCAAAGAGGAAGAAGCCAAACCTTAATAAATAACAAAGAAAACAGATGCACTCTGTGACAAATACCTTAATTTGTGGAGACATGTCCTTTGGTCTAATGAAAATAAAACCGACGTGTTTTTCCCATATGGTGCAAAATACTGCTAAACTAATTACAAAGTGGCTCAAGGAATATGAAGTCTCTGTCTCTTAGAACATTTGATGGCAGAGCTGAGACTGTGTGCGGGAGCAAGAAGGCTATCAACCCAGACTCAGCTAAACATGTTCTGTGCAGAGGAATGGGACAAAATTTTTGAAAGTTATTGTGAGAAGCTTGCGGAACGACACCCAGATTATTTAACCTAAACCATAAAGTTTAAGAGACAATTCTACCAAATACAAAAGGAAATGTATGGGAACTTCTGAATTTGAAGAAAGTAAAAAAGTAAAAAGCTTTCTCCTGCCATGTGTCAAGAGTGTGTTGCTGGGCAAGACACTTAGCCCCAAATTGTCACCTGATCAGCATATGAATGTGAGTGCAAATGGTTACATGTGGCTTGTGTGAAGTGATGTTAGTGTTTGGTATGACTAGAAAGGTGCTACATAAATTCAGTCTATTTACCATTTAGGGAAAAAAATGGTTATGTGTCTTAATACAGTGCATGTAAATATCTGGTTCTAAATTTTCCTGAGATTACTGAGAGATATATAAGTTGGAGAGTTGATTATTGAACAAGGAGCAGGTGGTTGATTAGAAACTGGGTGCAGCTGTGAGGTAGTCTGTTGGTGAAGATTCTCAGTCATCCTGGTCACGATCAATCCAAAAAAAGGTTAAAAAAATAGAACAAATGGACTTCTATTCTGAAGCCCAAAATGTTTCACTTCACATCCAGGAAGCTTTCTCAATTCAAAATATCTTAATACCAGCTCACTTTAAATTTAGTGTATGTGCATTTATAATGGTATGTGAACCGCTCGAAACGCAAACAGATCTTTTAGAATTTAAACACAGAGAACCGCATTAATATCCCAGCTATCCCGGTCACATTGTACATCAGTTAAAACTGGTTTTCTAGCTTCCAACTTGCACCCTGTAACGTTAAAGTATATTGAAATCAGCATTATCTACCTGTCAGGGCAGCTTTTTTGTTTCTTGGTCAATAAATAGATTTAAAATACATTTTCCAGTCCTGCACAGGCAACCAAACACAGACTAGTTAATATGATCTTAATGATGTTGTTCTAGAGGAGATAACGACTTCAGTAATCACCCAATGATCTTTGTGCTTTAGAAAGTAATTAGTGCAGTAATGTTTAAGGATAACCAAAGCGTAATGATGCAAGTTCGCAAGAGTTTAAAGAATGAAGAAGAAGTCTTGTCGTTGCTCCTTTGAATTAGACATTAGGTTTTGCACCTGCGAGACTAAAATTACAGATGATATTTGCACTGTTAGCTAAATTTATGCAATCCACTCTTTTGCTTTTCTCTGTGCCATTTTTAAAAATCATTCTTAGAGTCAGAGTTATTTTTAATATCCCTCAGTGGGGAAATTTGTTTCGCAATGTCGTGTGTAAGACAACATAGCTTCCATACTGTATTTAACAACCATATTAACCATTAATAAAATGACTAAATAAATGATCCAGTCAGGGCAGAAAAATCTATATCATCAGTTACTGAAGTGCAGGTTGATCATTGTAATTGCCAGAGGTATAAAGGAAAAATGTATACCTATTTGTTTTTTACCCTTGGGAGCCTGAATCGCCACCCTAAGGGGAGAAGCACAAACTGCTCTGAGACTGGGTGAACAGGGCTGGGAAATTACTTGTGCCTTTTTGAAGACTTGACAATCATGGATGTCAGTTAAAGAGAGCAATATGCCAATTATTTTACTAGCTGCTTGGACAATGTCTGACATTCACTTTTTTTTACTTTGCTCTACAAGGTTACCATACCGTGAAACAAGATAAAATAAAAGAACTTGTGGAATACAGCCATCAGTGTTTTGTCCATATTAAACGTATTCAGTAGAAGATAAAGTCTTTCCAGGTCCTTTTTGCAGATTGTAGACATGTTGAGGTTGTGGCTCAAATTATTGTCAATGACTGAACCCATGTATTTGAGGCTCTCTACTGTTTCCATTTATGAACCCTTGATGGACATGGAGGTGTTTAAGGGGGAGGTTCTCCTCCTAAGGTCTACAGTCATGTCTTTTTTTTAACATTTAATTTCAGAAGGTGATTTTTCACACCACTTTACAAAGCCCTCCAGAGCTGGTCCTTGACTGACCTCTTCTTCCTGGAGCAGACTGGTTAAAACTGTGCCATCTGCAAACTTCATCATCCTCTATGTTTTCTTTTACAGTAGTGCCAGGAACGTCTTTCCGAAATTTAAAACAGGAATGCCCTGTCATTGTTGTTCAGTTTGGTTTCATAAGTGAGCATGGCATCATTCCTCATCATTAAGCTGCCAGCACAGAGCCGCAGATGCCACAGCAGATGATCATCATCGCCATTTTGAAGGGGATGTTGGCAGGTTACTGGGAGTTTCTGTATTGTGCTCATTACACCAGTATGCTTTCACAGCAGTCACTGCTAACGTCGCACTAATTGACTGATATACCTTTTACGCAACAGAGAGTGTAGTGTTATAGAGATAATCGTCTTTCGTTTTATTGCAAGTGATTATTATGTTACCATCATCTGACACTAAGTGCTAAATGAAATAAAGGTGAGGCAAAGCAAAAGAGGTACTACTGCGGTAATTTATGATTTGCCTTTGCACTTGCAGTCAAAACTTAGTTGCCTCTTATCCAAGAAATACAAAATCAATATATTCACTTCATCATCTGGAAATGGAAAGAGTACGGCACATCTGCAAACATACTAAGACAAAAGTGTTTCCCTAAACCAAGAAGCCTGTCAAGGAGAGCATTAACAGAGAAACAGTCATACATGGTAACCCTGGAGGAGCTGCACAGATCCAGAGCTCAGTTGGCAGAGAAGTTGAAATGACAACTAGTAGTCATGTACTTGACTTATCTGGCCTTTCTTGAATAGTGGCAAGAGGGAAGCCATAGTTGAAAGGAAGCCGGGAGAGGAGTTGCATTTGAAGCTTTGCCACAAGCTAAAATTAGATGTTTTGACCTACATGCAAAATGCTGTGTGGTGACAATTAACAATCACCTGAACACATCATCCCATGGTGAAATATGGTGGCAATACATGCTGTGGGGATACTTTACTTAAGCAGGGAAAGGAAAGCTGATCAAACTTGATGGAATCATGGATGGAGATGAAAAATAAACAAGGCAATCAAATCTTGTTTGAGGCTATTAGCACTTGAGATGGTGGTCCACCTTCTAGCAAGACAACAACCCTAAGTGTTCTGCTAGATCTACAAGGGGAAAACATATCCGTGTGTTAGAAGGACAAAGCTAATGTCCAGACTGAAATACAATTACGAGTACATCACAATGCTTTGTAATCGCTCTTCACGGATGCGCTCCATCCAATTGGACTGAGCTTGAATTAGTTTCCAAAGAACAATAGGCAAGAATGTCAATGTCTAGATGTGCAAAGCCAGTAGAGACATACCCCAAAAGATTTCCACCTGTAGATGCAGCAAATGGCTCAGGGGAGTTGAAAATAAATCCACATCACACTTTACAAAATGTCATCTGTTAAAAATGCCATGCACCACTCCCTTTCACTTCAGAGTAATGCACATTTTGTGTTTATTTACCACATAAAATCCTCAGGAAACCCATTAAAGTATGTGGTTGTAACATGACAAACTGTTCAAAGGCCATTTTTGCCTATACTCAGTGACCTCATGGCAGGTTTGATTTTTTTTTTTAATTTTGATGCTACAGTTTCTCTGCATGCAGCTCTTCCCATTTTTGAAACCTGAGCTTCTTTTCCTCGTTCTTCCACCTAGGGCAACGGCCATCACCAAGTGGAGTCTCACATCAGAAAGAAACTGGACTCTCTTCTGAAGGAGTCTCGGATCGTAGACAAGGAGGACACTGACAGCTTCAGCATCCGAGCTCTTCTAAGAGCCACTCACCAGGGCCTTCAGAAGAACCTGCGGCAGGTACGGCCCCCAAGGCAACTGAGGCGGCTTGCAGAGCTGCACTCGAGGAGAAGAAATCCTCGTCAACATATCAAGAGAAGGAAGGGAAAAGGCGGGGAATAAAACTAGGTCATCGTGTTAGTCATGGAGCAGGGTTGGAGAGTAAAGCAAAAGACCAGTTCCTATCACAGTTGCTGGTCAAACATGCACACTGAATAGATTGCAAGGCTGCTCTGCTGAGTTTTTGCATGTCATCCCAAGCATATCAAAACGCTGAAAGTGAAGACAGTCTAAATGTCTGTAATGTTACTCAATATTTAATGCAGCTGTTTGCGTCTTGTCTTATTTTTAGAAAACCTCGGTTTCCTAACAGCCATTTCAGTGCAGTGGGTGTAGTGCACCGGGGTTTCCTATCCTCTCTAATGTAGTCCCACATTGCCGGTGATCCCCTTCACCTCATTCTGTCTCTGAGGCTTTTTCTCTCCAAGTGTTGCTAGCTGGTAAATTTTGTAGCCCTCGCCCACTGCTCTCTTCAGCTGTCTAATGTTTTATTGAGTGCTGTTTGTTGCGCCTCCTTTAGCTCCTTCAGCTTTAGGGTTTAAGTGACTCACTGGGTGCTAATGTGTTTGGTATTTCACAACTATATGAAACCCAGATATGAATTCAAGCAACAATGCACAAAGAAGTAGATGAAAAAGTCTTAGAATATCTTTTCTGCTTTTTATTTATTTATTTTTTGTTTAGACCTCCAGAGGGGTTCTGAAGAAATCCCAAAGCAGATCTCTTATCACAACACTGAAACAGAAGGTAAGATGCAGAAAAAGTGCTTTCTGGAGTTTTTCTTTTTTCCTTTTCTTTTTGATAGGTTTGTGGAGAGAGAAATTCAGTTTAGGTAGCAGCATAGAGAAGAATATTTTACCCCTCTGCCACACAAACTTTTTACAAGGTTTTCACTGCTTTTGGATTTTGATACACCAAACTTAACTTGGATAGAAAGGAGATCTGTTTTAATTGGTTGATCGGGTTTATTGTGCTGCAATACCTAATACAGTTTAGTGTTAATAAGGTATAATAACACTTAGAGATTTTAATTTCCTTGAAAATGATGACTAGATTTCTTTTTCCCTGATGTCCTTCCCATCTATTTATTTTCTGCCGTTTTCCCGTCCTTCCTCTGTCGTTCCAACCTTCTGTCCTTCCTCTCCTCTTTCCTTCCTCTCTTCCTTGTTACTTTCTTTTCTGCCTTATTTATGTTCTATTTCCTTTCAGTTCTTTTGTCCCCCATCTCTGCTTTAATGTGTCTTTTCATAATTTCCTTTCTTGTATCATTCTTTTCTTTAATCCAGCTTTCCTTCCTTCCTTCCTTCCTTCCTTCCTTGCTTTGTAGGCTCTAAAACAAAGACACACACCTTTCCCAGTTAAAAATAAATTAGAAAATGTTAGTATAATGTAATTAATGAGTTGTCTACACCTTGAATTGAGGGAAAATATCACAATTCTGTGCAATTAAACATAAAAAGGGAATTTATGTTTTGAGAAGCACATATCTAAATGTGTTGTGTTAATTCAAATCTGTACTGAGGTTGTCCTTTTCTTTTACAAAGGAGATCCCAGTATTATTAGTCACATACCAGCCGTTTGCAGAATTTTTCTGTCCTCCTTTCGTCCTGCATTTACCCACTCAAATTTCCACTTCAGTCTTTTATGCCTCCCTCTTTGCATGTTATGCACCCTCCCACGTCTGTGTCAGTGGTTGTGTGTGCGCGTGTTTACACTGTATATAAATGTGCATGCCTGGGGTACCTGCAGTGTATTGGTTGCTAATCTGATCACTACAATTACTAAACATTTCTAATCTTCTCAGCTCCATTTGCTCCAACACATAAGGCTTTACTCTTAAAGAAATAAAATACTATCGCTATCAAAATATTCACTATAACATATTCAAATTGCTACTGGTAAAATCCACAGCAGCTTCTATTTATTATGATGGACATCATTTACTAAAGATACTTGTGGAACAACCCTCTGGCCACTGAAGAATTGCTGAGAGTGAGGAGGCGGCTTCATACATGATGGATTATATATTTAGAACATTTTCCAGGTTGTCAGCTGAAGGCAAAGTAGCATACACAGTGGAGAATGTATTTCTGAGTTTAAACTTACATATTTGTTTTAATATTCTTATGTGCAACCAGAGGCACTCCAAATCAAGGCTGGCTTGTCAGAGCGTGGAGAAGGAGGACGACGTTCAGGAAAAGTCTGGGAGAGAGGCTGGCGGACAGTTCAACAGGTGACCTTTGAACAGCTTTACCACAACGCTGACAGTCTTTGACAACTGAAAGGTTTGATGGCTGTTGCGGGTTCTGAATAATCCAAGTCAACAGTGGCGACATGAAACCACTAAATCTCCTGCTGTCGTGACACGGCATACAGCTGTATGAGGGGTGGGAAGATGGATGTGAATGGAAATGTTAGATTTGTAAGGGAAAAGAAAAGGGGAAACAATTATTTGGGATTTCTTGTAATTTAGGGTAGAACGTTGTCTCCTGGATGAGATACTGATTTTGTTTACTGATAATAGATCATTACATTTGGGCTTTTTGAAATATTTTACTCCACTTATTCATAAAATAGGAAAATATAGACTAGACTTAACAAAAAATAATCTGAATTACTTTATTATTTGTTTTCAGGCTACAGACACACAGCTGTTTAAGCTTATTGTCGCCAAACGTTGATTTATCTGTTAAAAGCTTAGATTAATCCTCTTTGTGGGTAGAAATGAAACAGAATTGGATTTCCAGCTTGAGGTTCTTACTTCATCTATTTCCTGTTTGATCATTCATGTAGGAACGTCTTTGGGAATTATCTCAAAACGTATTCCTGAATGTGACCGACTGTGTTTGACTGAGAACCTAAATTCATGATTTGTAGGTGTGTAGGTGTGCAAGAATGATAGAGCATTGCAACATGGCATGCATGCTGGTTCCTATTAAGCTTTTTACCTTTGAAGCTCTTTCCTGTGGTTTACGAGCTGCTTCTTATGGACATCTGGCCTGCCATGAATTTCCACTGTAAATGGGTCAGTGAGAGTATGTGCATAGAATGTATCTGATACCTTTTTGTGTCCTGTTTTTTATATATATTTTTTCAGGGGTGGAAGGAAGAGGAAGACAATAAAATTAAGCAGAGATCTGTCAAACCTGGTGGTCTTCACCAATTCTGTTGCCTCACAGGAGTGCTTAAATGAAGGTAAAACAAGAGTGACGTCTACACACACTAGCCATAAATTGCAATGCATTCAAACCCCCTGTGGACATTTTCTCACACCCCGCCTCTGTTGTTGTTGCTGTTGTAGGGACTCCAGGTGACGTTTTGTCGTTCAGCGAGACCAGAGCGCAATCTCTGGTCAATCACAGGGCAGAGCAGTTCATGGCCTTTAACCAGAGGCAGCTGTCAAGGATTTATCCCTCAGCCTATCGTATCGACTCGTCTAATTTCAACCCGCAGTTCTACTGGAACGTTGGTTGCCAGTTGGGTAAGAAGTTGGTCTGTCAATTCAAGCTTTTATTTTGTGAAAGAATTCATACCCTTTGAACTTTTTTTTTACTTTTCACCATGTTACAACCACTAACTATATCTCAAGTACAACTGTGTTTTATTTGGATTTTAAATTATACACCTTCACAAGGTTGTGTATAGTTGTTTAGTGGAAGGATGCATGACATTCTGCCTGACATGCATTTGTCTTCCACCCCCTGAGCCAATACTTTGTAGAACCACATTTTTCTGCAATTACAGCTGCAAGCCAGATGTGGTATAAGATAAGATACCTTAAGATACCTTGTTCTCCATTAAATATACATGAAATGGACATTTATGACCAGCATATAGCAGGTAAAGATCATACAAATAACTCCTAAAATGCACAAAGTATGTCTCCCATGTTTTTTTACCTATCTGTCTTCACAAAATAACACCATCTTAAACTTTACTGAAATTAGTCTTCCAAAGTATTCTTTAGATATCTTTAGATTCTTTTTGGGTCATATTTTTTAAGAAGTTCAGATGTCTTACGTTGTTACATCACAGCTCTTTTTGCGGAACGTCTAAATCAGGTAAGAGACGTCCCACCATTTTTCCGCCATGTTTAGTTGTCGCTTCGATTTTGTCGTCCAAACTCAAGGATGCCGAGGCAGTCAGCGGACAGATGGTTGGTTGTATTAACCCACAGAGTTGCTGCACCAGCCCCCATTATCAGAAACTCATCAAAGAAGTGCCTGGTTAAACTTTATTTTTTGTAGGAGAAATTACTTTTGAGTGGAGAAAGTCCTCGTTTGCATGAAGCACTTCAAGGATCAATGCTTCAGTCATTTTTTTGCCAGTAATGAAGAGGGATTTGCCCAGCGACTTAATTTGATTGGGGGCTCAGTTCCTTCTAAGTATGGAAACGAAGGACATTGCAAAGTGGTAAGATGCTGATAACTCTGAAATTTCCACAGACTTCTTACCAGATATCATAGCACTTGTGTGCTCGCTTGTACGTAGTTTCTTGAGAGCACAACCGTTGTCATTCTCCTCTTGCTCTGGGTCAGACTCTGACTCGAACTAATGGAAACGTCTTCTGCTTACATGTTTTAATAAATTTGAGAATTACAAGTTTCTCTTGCACTAGATAATAGTATCTCGGCCATTAATCTACCAAAAGGCCGCATCAAAACGACATGAAAAAGACGCGGTCTGAGAGGCTGCTGATAATGGCTTACAAGACGAGTCTCTTGATCTTCACTGATGAAGAATTTAGACCAAAGCATTGAAGTTCCACTTTATATAGACCACAACGGAAGGTTTTGAATGTGAATAGGAAGGATTTAAAAGCATAATATTTGCCCTTTAGATGTGACTGGTCCATTCTAACACATGGAAATTCTTTGATTCTAAATCCTTTTGTTGTAGCTCTGGCTGTAGGTTTCATTGCCCTGCTAAAAGATGGACCTCTGTCACAGTTCAGAAAACTGAGGAATACTTCCAGGAATACTCTGTATTTAGCTCCATCCTTCATACTCTGACCAGCTTTCCTGTCCCTGGTGAAGAGAAGCATGCTGACAGTATGAAGCTGCCAATGCCATGCGACACAGTGGAGATGGTGTGTTCAGGGTCATATGTAATTGGTCTTCCTCTATGCACAGTGTTAATTATATAGGCCAGAGTTTACAGTTTAGTCTCATCTGACTATACCGCCTTGTATCACAAACACTTTTTCAACAATGGCTTTTGTTTGCCACTCTTTCATAAAGACCATATGAACGCATACACACACCATACCTATGCACTATTTTGGTCTATCACATATAATCCTGATAAAATGCATTTAAGTGTGTGGTTATAAAATGTGAAACAGTTTAACAAATATTCAATTCAATTCAATTCAATTTTATTTATATAGCGCTAATTCATGAAACATGTCATCTCAAGGCACTTTACAAAATCAAGTTCAATCATATTATACAGATTGGGTCAGATTATACAGATTGGTCAAAATGTCCTATATAAGGAAACCAGTTGATTGCATCAAAGTCCCGACAAGCAGCATTCACTCCTGGAGAAGCGTAGAGCCACAGGGAGAGTCGTCTGCATTGTACATGGCTTTGCTGCAATCCCTCATACTGAGCAAGCATGAAGCGACAGTGGGAATAAAAACCACCCATTAGCGGGAAAAAAAAAACTCCGGCAGAACCGGGCTCAGTATGAACGGTCATCTGCCTCGACCGACTGGGGGTTACAGAAGACAGAGCAGAGACACAACAAGAGAGACAAAAAAGCACAGAAGCACACATTGATCTAGTAATCTGTTCTACATTAGATGGTAATAGTCGGTGATCTGTCCTCCCTGGATGATTTCACAGTCAACAGAACGTCAGACCAGGTGTACCTACTATGAAGAAAAAAGAGAGAGAACAAAAAGTTAAAAGCTGAAATGACAACAGTCATTTCAAATATCAATGCTTTTGCAAGACACAGCTAAACATTTATGAACAACACATCACCAGTTAAGTATTAGAGATCCTGTATTTCTCATGGATAAGTTAAGACTCTTAAAAATGGCATTCGCATGAAACTATGTATGGTGCAAACATTAGGCAATCCTTTCTGATTTTGGGATTAGCTTCAGGGTCGAAAAACATAGTTTGATTTAAAAAAAAAAAATTCCACCGAATATTCTAATGATGAACTTTTCTTGTAGGATGATGAACCAAACGCAGACCCAAAAAAGATGGAAGTGATGA
Source organism: Fundulus diaphanus (assembly GCA_037039145.1). NCBI lineage: Eukaryota > Metazoa > Chordata > Actinopteri > Cyprinodontiformes > Fundulidae > Fundulus > Fundulus diaphanus. The sequence goes on from CM073124.1 coordinate 19,777,815, forward strand.
AAAATCAAACCTTTAATAAGAGCAAAAGGCTCTGCAGTGGCAGGTGATCATTAATTATGAAAACAAAAATAAGACTGAGCATGATATGAAGAAGAATAATTGTTGCATGAGCAAAAAAACACACAGTAAGTCAAAACTTGAGACAATAATCTGGCAAAACAGTCAATACTGAGGGAGATAATTGTTGAACTTGATGATAAATAGGTAGCTGTGGTTAAATGAAACAATACAGAGCAAACAACAAGCCAGAAAGTCAAAGGAGAAGCTTGAAAAAATCTTACAGAAGGTAAAAGGACCATGTCACATTTCATTAATATTATAAAAAAACATCACAACTTTCTTTCCGTCTTTCGCAGATCCAAGCAGAAACAAAACACGCCAAAAGCGATGGTTTGCGTACCTTTCTTTCATCTGTTTTCTCCTTTGGCACATCGCTTTTGAAGACTGTACAACTTCACAGTTCTTGTTTCAGGCACTTTTGCTCAGTCTTTCTTCAAAAAGGTGGTTATAGGTTTGTGTCTTCTTACTGCTACTTCTCGTTTGTTTTTTTGGTTTATGGGACTCTAACCTGATGCGATTGTCTGCCATGTTTTTTTTTTCCTTAGGAGTTCTGTTTATCTGCTGTTGTAAAAACAATCACAGAGGTATTTTGGCCAGGGTCGTTTCAATACTGCTTCGGGTACTACAAATTTTCAAAGCGGTTTTGATTGTAGAGGCGAGGTCGGCAAGCTAATTTACAGGATGACTCCAACACTTATATGCAGATTAGAAAAACTGAGAGTAACTTATTTATTTATTTATAAATTCTCCCCTCAAGGTATTAAAAATCTAAATAAATCAAATAAAAAGGATTTTGTAAAACTTATTTTTTGATGATGTTCAGGTAAGATTTCATAACCAATTGAACGTTTTCTTTGTTTTCCTGTTTGTTTGTTTCTCAGTTGCGCTAAACTATCAGACAGATGGACGGATGATGCAGCTCAACAGATCCAAGTTTATGGTGAATGGGGGGATTGGCTACGTTCTTAAGCCCCCTCCTATGTGTAAAGGTAAAACTATACACAAAATAAACACAAAAAGATCAACCTACATATAAGATGTAATCAATTTATCCTGTTATTTTATCTACATAAAAAATCCAGTCTCATAAACACATAAAAATGTATTAGACACCAGTCTATGATTAATTCTTTACTGACAATTAAACGATTAGTACCACCAATTTAAAGAGGCAGTGGAATGTTAATATATTTGTCTAATTCTGAGAAATAATTACACTTCAATTAAGGATTATTTTAAAAAAAATTAAATTACCATAATCATACCATGAGCATGGCTTTCTCTTAACTTCCTTAGTTTAAATGAGAACAAGAAGTTATGTTGTTTGGACCGAGTTGCGGTCCCTCCACCATCGTAGATCTTGGCTCACTGTCATTTTATTTCAGGGACTGTGTCACCAATCTGGGGGTAAAATTTGACTCTGATTTTAAATTTGAGAAACAGATCAGCAGTGTGGTTCAGAAAAGTTTTTTTTATCAACTTTGCCAAATAGCAAAGGGTGAACTCAATCTTAGTAAGACCTGGCTTGGAGAAATTAATACACGCTTTTATCACGGTTCATCTTGACTACTGTAATGCAAATAAGCATTAGCCAGACCTCTCTTGCCTGTCTGCAGCTTGTGCAGAACTCTGGTGCTCGCTTGTTAACTCAGACCCGTAGGCTCAAGCATATCACTCCCAGCCTAGCGCCCCTTCACTGGCTCCCTCTGCACTACATAATTCATTTCAAGCTTTTGTAATTTGTTTTTAAATGTTTGAACAACCTTGCTCCATCATATTTATCTGAGCTGGTTTAGCCTTACTGCCCACCCTAATCCCCCCCCCCCCCCCCCCCCCCCCCCTGTCATATTACAGGGGGGGGCGGGGACTCGGAAGGACATTGGACGAGGAAGAACAATGGGGACAGTTTATGGACCATTTTTAACAGAGAAAAAGATAACAAAAGAAAAGGCATTTAAGGAGTGTTTTTTTTTTAACCTCAGGGCTTCCCTCACCTCGCTTTCTGATTGGCTTTACGTCACATTCAACAAGCTGCATGCTCGTTTGTCCTCGGGGAACACCGTGCCTAGACAATCCAACATGTTGAATATCCCTGACTTGAGATCGGAGCGGACCAGATCAATCTTAACACATCTTAAGATAGTCGGGGCCTGTCGGAAAGGGAAGATTGGGGCAAAATTTGAGCTAATTTGGGCTAATTGGGGCTTGAAACAGGTACACAAAAATCATTGTAAACATTGGAAAGTAGAGAGTGACACGGGAGTGGATTTTCACTCCTGTCCCGTCCCACTCCCACTGAAAAAAATTGTGTCCTGTCCCAATCCCGGGCCAGAGTAGAAAAAAAAATCCTGTCCCGTCCCGCTCCTGGTAAAATTACTCCCACTCCCATCCCGCTCCCACTCAGAATGACTCCCGCTCCTGCCCTACTCCCATTCTTGTTGTCTTCATTAAGTTTTCTGGAAATACATTAAACCTGAATGTCTATGAAGGGTCAGTTAAGTTCCTGTTTTAGCTGTAGTAAAGGCCAGTCAAAGTAAAAGGAATAATAATAATAAATAAATAATAAAAGTAAAAAACAAGGAAACAGACCATGCCTATCTTAGTTGAATAAACAAAATGTACAATGTTGATTTTTACTAATTCATTAAGTAATTGTTTCACATGAACAATGAAGTTACTTTTATATTTCAAATTGCTGAAACTAAAGAATAATGCACCGAGAAAGAGGATCTATACTCAGTTAAGAAAAAAGTGCATAAAGGCATTACTGTCACAATTTAGATAATGTACCGAAGTGGTTCAAAAACTCAGTTTAATAAAAAAAATAAATAAAAAAAGTTGAATATCATTCAAGCATATTAGTATTTTTCCACTTGCAATAAAATATCCACAAACTAATTAGGGTTTACTATCAGAACCAATACATTCATTGAACATTAAACACATTCTTAGACAGATCTCTCAACTTTTATAAAAAGTTAAAAGTGAGATTATGTTAATTTTCGAGGATGATGCGGAGCTGGAGGCGGAGCTAACTGGACCCAGGAACAGCCGGTCCAGTCGGCTCCGTCTCATTTTTACCCGACCAGACATGGAAGTAGACGTGTTTTACTTTTGTTAAATAGTGAAACAGAAGTGTTAACACATTGTTCAGTTATTGGGTTAAAACAGAAAAAAAAACACAACTGTTCAGACAATACTAAATAAAATAATAAAGTAGTTTTAAGGTATTGGCCGTATTATTACACTGTTGCACATTGGGAAATTAGTCCAGGAAACACGTTTTACAAGCAGGTACTGAGTGTTAACACCGTGACATTCAACTCTCGTCAAGTTTGTTAATATTTGCAACTTTACAGTTGCGCTGTGAGTTTAATAAATAAGTCCTTACTTTTGACTGCGTTGCAGATCCAACTTTTCCAGGTTGAGTTCGCCACTAGCGGTTGATTTCCTCCCCCCCCCCCCCCCCCCCCCCCCATTCTGTTTTTTGAGCGCTGGCGGAAAAAATAAACCAGATGCACTGTTGGCTTCTGGGTCGTGTAGTTCTTTGACCTGCATTGTAGTTTCGGTTTCTTGGAAAAAAACTACAAAATGGCGGCGGCGATCCTACATTTTTGATTTTCTATTTTATTTAATCTTTTGGCATCGATCCTAGTTAATTGTACCTGTTGTTGGTTTATTCCCGCTCCCGTCTGCTCCCGTTGATATTTAATCCTGTACCGTCCCAATCACGTGATATTTACTGATGTTGACTCCCATCCCGCGGGATTCCCGTGGGATTCCCGAAAAAATGTCAGTCTCTATTGGAAAGTCATGTTGCGGGCCTAGTGGCCCAACAAAATAGGGGCAAAACTCACCCATTTGTTCAAGTTCCACACTCCCAACCAATTTTATTCAGTAAAAGAAGAGCATTAGTTCATGTGAGAGGCCAAATGTTCAAAGCTGATCCCATTACAATTTATTTTTAAACCCGATTCTTTGTAACCCGACTCTTGCCAGATAGATTCCGTTCCGCAGAGCTGCACACATCCATCTGGGATTGCTCCATTGGAGATGTATTTCAGAAGGAGGGGCTTTATCAAAAATCCTTGCATATGATTGGATAAACCACTTGTCTGTCATCTTTACTGATGTGCTACAAGCTCCTACCAAACCCGGTCGGGTCACAACTATGAAAATCCTGCCTGGCGATCCTGATTGACTCGTCCATTTTATGTGGTGTTGAAATCCCTCCCAATGGCAGCGATTCCAGATGGATGTGTGGAGCCGTGTGAAGCTCTGCGGAGCGAAATCGTTCTGGTGACAGTCAGGCTAGATTCTTTGAACTCAGGGAAACTAAAAAATAGGATTCCACTTAAGTGTTTGTGTGTCTAGCTGGACCTTGAGGTCATCCAGTGAGCATTTTTATTCAGAATCAGAATCAAGTTTATTGCCAAGTAGGTTTGCACTTACAAGGAATTTGACTTGGTGTTGATGGTGCAGACAAAAAATAAGATAAAATAAAATAAAGTAGATATATAAACAGAAGCTATATACACTCAGTAAACTATTGGATGCTAAAAAGGACTAAGCTTAAACGTGGGGTGACCTGGGCCTTTTCAGTGGTGGCACCCATGCTCTTTAACCAGTTTCCATTGTGCCTGTTTGGCATCACTAAAAATTGCATAATTTTACAAGAAAATGCATTCTTTCAAAAACTGAACATGATTTCAAATTCAAACGTAATCAGTCTTTTCAAAAAAAGACTGAGGTTCTATTCTATTCAATAAAAACAGAGGTTCAGAGTTTAACAAATGAATCAGTGTTAAAGCCTATGACTAATTATAGAAGAGATCAAAAGCTTTCTGAATGTCTAAATTAGTTAAATATCTTTCATGTAAAAAGGACTTTGACACATTGACGGGTATTGAAACAAAACCATTTTGAGTATAATACTTGCTGAGGTGATAAAGATGTAAAATTCCACCAATGACATTTTGTGACAAGTGACCTGGAGTAAGGCAGTGCTTGGTGAAAAGTGAAAGCTCATATCTGATGTGTTCTGTACACAACAACTGGTTCTAAATCTATTTAAATTCAACTTCAAATGTATAGAATAACCCATCGGATTCTGCCACGTCATTATTTATTCAAAACATGAAGCCAAAAGGAAAATGCAAGAAAAATGAGAAACACTCTAGAAGCTCTGCATCACTAAAAATAAAAATATATCATTAATCATAGTCTTCAATTTTGATAAATCCCACATCACAAATACAATAAAACATTGTGTGTTATTTTACAAGAAGAAGCAAAAGTTTAGAACCCATGGTTTTACAGTATAAAGTACAGGTTGTATTTGCATCACTGAAGAGCTAAAAAGGCTCGTAGATTGTGGGAAAAGCCCAAAAACGTGCCCTCAGTGGACGTAGCGGTGACAGACGGCCTAATGTTAGGATTAAATGATGACATTAATTAAAGTTGCTGCTCTGCCATCTTTTACTCCCTCTAGGCTCCTTCAACCCATTCAGTGATGACCCACTTCCAGCTTACCCCAAGAAACAGCTCATACTCAAGATCATTAGTGGACAGCAGCTGCCCAAACCACCGGACTCCATGCTGGGGGACCGTGGAGAGGTAAAAACAGAGCAAAGCAGAGCTCAGTGTTCTCTCATTCTCCATCTGTCATTCTGTCTCTGACGAGCATAATTGTTTCCACACGTATTCGTTCTCTTGCGCTTGACTGCTCAGAAATGTAAAACTTGCTCACAGCATAAGTAAAACTGGCGCCACATCAGAATTTTGATTATCTCCACCGCCTTCAGATTATTGATCCTTTCGTTGAAGTGGAGATCATTGGTTTGCCCGTTGACTGCTGCAAGGAACAGACGAGAGTTGTGGATGATAATGGTAAGAAGAACACACTTGGTGACCTTGTGTCACAGCAATGTTTATTTGGATTTAATGTTACTTTTGTTTTTGGGGGTTTAAACACATCTAAAACATTTTCACTATATTATAAATAAAATACCTCATGCTCGTGTAGAAATGCAGCACTAAAAATTGCACCATATAGATTTTTTTTTTACCACAGTGTTGTATTTGCATAATTTTTACTTTTTCCATGTCTTATTCATGAAATGTCTCTTCTTGCACCATGGCTCTGTTTCAAGAGTAGCCTTAGCACTTTAAAAGAAAATAAATTTGTCAGTTTACCTTTGAACAAGCTTTTAATTGCTTACTGCTCTCTACTTTCAATTTCTGTGGCGGGGGCTGTTGTTGTGGGTGGAGAGGGATTTGAGGGCGGGTGGTTGTTCCTGGTGCCCCCATTTTGTTGTGCTGACTAATACCTTGCTATCTGTTTTGGGATTCCAACAGATGCTACATCAAATGGCTAGTTTATTTGTTTTTCAGGCAATCTGAACTGTATTTGATCATCTTTTGTTCAGAATCTAAAGTGGACTGAAGAAACTTAAACCGGATTTTTGTACGTTAAAAAAGGATTGTTTAAAACTAATTCAGACATTGAAAACAATATGTTGTTTGTAAAAACCCACAGAAAATTATTTCCAATGATTTCTTTTCAGGCATTAAGCCAACCATTGCTCGAGACAAACATGGAAACCGCAGCGCGATAACCACAAAAAAGCGACTTCATGTTCAAAAACAGTCCCAGGAAACTGCAACCACTTCCTCACGAGTGTTACAAGTGACTTTAGAGAAAAACAAGCACAAAGTCGCCTGTAATAAGCAGACTAAATGCAACAATGAAGCTCACATGAACAGCCCCCATGGACTGTATGATGTTTTAAAGCCACTGAGAATAAGCCACACAAACATATCCTACCTGCCCAGATGCTGCAGTCGCTGGTCTCGGGTTTGGATGTTTAAGTGTTGGCTCCTTACGACCGAGGAAATGTAGAAACCACTTTTAGGTGTCTTTGGTCAGATTCCACAGTAAAGTCCTCCCTGTTACAAGCTCATATCCAACACTGGCATTTCTCGGCAATCCTTAGGGGTTTTGATAAATCAGTGGAAAAAAACAAAACTCCCTTTATATGATCACGATCACCATATCGCTAGTCACTCCAGGAGATACCAACACAGCAGCGGCGTTTTTTGTTGTTGCCATATTGTCTGTTGAGACGATATTCAGGACAGATCTGTTCACTATTTGACTCATACAACTAAAGCATTAAATTTTTACCGCTCTGCTTGTACGACCATAAGATGGCCTGACGCATGGGTCTAAATTTAGTAATTTGATGTCATTTGAGGAATGCAGAGCTCTAAGTTAATAATATTTTATAAAATGCCCACCAAAGTCAGGATCAAGACATGCAAATGTGTAGATCCATGAACCACCTTAAGTTCAATATGCAGACGCCCGCTGTGCATGTAAAACATCAGAATTGCATGAATAAACTGGACTTCTGATGCTCTGTAACCCCTTTAAGCTAGACATGTACTTGGTGCTGTAAAACCTCTAGCTATTAGCATGTTTCTTTAGTGTTTGAATGTATAGACTGGAAATAAATACATTGTTATCTTGTATTGCAAGCAGTCAACATAACAGCAAAAAGTCCAACTGGTGTTCCAACTTGCAACTATGTGGGACATCAATCCCGAGTCTGAGCTTTTTCACAGAAAAAAACTCCTTTGAGAAAGGTTAAGTAATCATTGAAGATTAGTTTCTTAACACAGTGATCTCTGAAACAAAGTGCTGTGGCCATTTATGTCGAATATTTGTAAATCATAAGTCCTATTAATTTAGTTTTTTCTCCAGACAGTTAGAATATACTTAAATTAGTTTGAGACCAAAATCTGTAATTTTTTATGTAGAACTGTTTAGATTACTTTGGTATGTTTTACATGCTCCCATTAGTTTAAGAGATTGAGAACACACCAGAGGGTGTGGCAGAGATGGAGTTTTTTTGTCAAACATCCGGTGTGACCACTTTTTTTTTTTTATCACTTTTTGGACTTGTAACAAGTTAATTTTCGTTTTTATCTCAGTTGTAAGATATGTTTAATTATTGTTTTGTCCACATTTTTGCCAGAAATAAACAACGTATATTTTTTCAGACAATCAAATCGGAGATGTGTTCAAGAAACAAACCACCTGTTACCACCCAGGGTCTTTCTTGTAAATTTTTTGGTTCTGGAATTTAGACGCCTGCAACACAATGAATAGTTTGAGCAATATCAGTCTTTCGTGGTGTAATTGAAGGCATTTCATTTAGTATTATAGGAATAGATTCCTATAACCCTATAATAATTCCTGTAGATTCTAATCATAATGAAAACATGTTTTCCTCAGGTTTTAATCCAGTTTGGGAGGAGACACTATCTTTCACACTTCACATGGCTGAGCTGGCACTTGTGCGTTTCCTTGTCTGGGACCATGACCCAATCGGACGAGACTTCATTGGTCAACGGACTGTTGCCTTCAGTAGCCTGATGCCTGGTCTGTGCAAACTCCTGTGTTTTCGCCTTAATAGTGAATTTAGGCAATGTGATATACTTGAATGCATTATTTTATGTGTGGCTCTAACAGTTTAATTGCAATGAGGTAATGCTATTGGGTAACATGATATCTCATTGTAAAATACCTTTGACTTGTCAGGTTAGTTTTGCTATTCATTACAGTTGACCCTGCCCTTTCAGATGGTCCTACCTGAACCAGCTAGCTACTTTGCAGTCAACAGTCTGACAGCTGTTTCCTTTTCTTTAACACACCTCCTTCTCTATCTTTCATGTCTAAATAACAGGTTACAGACATGTTTTCCTGGAGGGGCTGACTGAGGCTTCCATCTTTGTGCATGTGTCAGTGCATGATGTGTACGGCAAAGTAAGTGCTCTATAGTGTTGCCTCTTTCGTCAGTTGATATTTCATTGTGAAGATAAACGTAAGATTATTATTTTCTCAACATGTCAGTCAAATGAGGTTCTGCTCCTTCTAATCTTTGTCTTTCTAGTGGAGCCCTCTTGTCCTGAACCCAAGTTTTACCATAATGCACTTTTTAGGAAGTAGCAAGGTATACTGAGCCCCTGAGATCTCTGTGGTGCTGCATGAAAAGGCAATGCATGTTTCAGATTTGCAGTTTGTGTGCGATCGTACTTCTGAGGGAAATACTTGTGGCTGAATTTAAAGCCGTTTGCAGTGCCCTTGCAATTTTTTTTGTTGTTGTACTGTCATTCCTATTTCATCTTTTTGTCTCAAGGTTAACAAAAGGGTAACAGCGTGGCACGCATGCACAAATATACAACTTCTTGCACCTTTGCTGTCCTTAAAGCACAAGGTTGAAATCTATAGGAAGTGTTTTTAGAGCATGTAGTTGTTTCATTTGCTGCAAGTCAAGTTCAGTTCATAATTTTCTGTTGTGTCCATAAAAAATAACACTTTTAGTTCAAATCATTAACTTAAAAGCTTGTGTTCAGCATGTCAGAACTTTATTTGTGTATTATAAGGGTTCATCTGAATAAATTAGACCATTAAAATGTTATTTATTTTGGTAATTCTGTTCAAAAAGTGAAACTTGTAGAAACAGGACATACAGAGTGATATTTTTCAAGTTTTAAGGTCTATTAATTTTGATGATTATGGCTTACAGCAAATGTAAACCCAAAATGCAGTTTATCAGAAATGTTAATAATTGCAAAAGATCAATAAAAGAAATTTAAAGTTGGCAATGTTATGTAATGAAACTTACCTTACTTAAACCCCATAGAGAATCTGTGGAGTATAGTCACGGCAAGATGAGCCGAACACTGTTTAAAATACACTTGGGCTTCCTTAACACCTTAGCAGTGTCTCAGGCTGATAACCTCCAAGCCTAGCCGCACTAATCCAGTAATTCATGCAAAAGGATTCCAGACCAAATATAATTTAAGATAAAAACGATCATTATGATTTAAACACAAGACAAATTAAAAAACCTATGCAAATGTGACAAAAGTGCTTTATAACTTATTTAAATTAATATCTTCAGTTAAATGAAACTTTATCAACCAGCATTGGTATCTATTGGTTCTGACATGCAACTTTAGTTGTTTTGTTACCTAACGTTAAGACTTTCTTAAAGGTAAACACAGATCTGGAATGCTGTAACACGGTGGATGCCAAGCAGATGCTGATTGTCCGGGTGGTGATGATGAAATAAATAGACATATATGGTTTATAAATGTATAACTTCATGCAACTTTAATGTGTTTGCCCCATTGAAATAGTGTATGGGAATCTAGAGAACATTTATTGATGATATATTTTAGGCAACCTTTGAAATCTCTAATTTACTAAGTACTCTCCTAATTCAATGGTGGTGATACAAAACACCTTTTTTTGGTAGCTTTAGCTCCCTACATACTGGTTGCAAGCTCAAATAATAATTTGCAGTAATTTCTGGGGAGTGATAGTTTCCCACTTTATCCAAGTTTAAGGCTGATCTTGATCGACATCTTTTCAAAAATAAAGGCATACATTTGTCATCTTTATAGGCTGTCATGTGTCCAAATATTCGAACAAAATATGAAAACTTAACTGTTGACATAACGGAGAACAATCAAGCATATTTTACTGAATAAGTTATCAAAGATATATACGTTTTTACAAACAAAACAGCTTACAAATGCTAATGTTCCATCTTGATATTACAAGTGAACAAAATATAAAAAAGGAAATATTGCTGTATGTAATTTCAAACAAACACAGATTTGTGATCTGCCAAATACCTGACATCTCATCTCATTTGAAAATAAATCAGCATGAAATCAGCCTTATTTATTCTCATATGTACTGAAGTTGTGCATCAATGAGATGACTCCTGTGTGATGCCTTGATTGAAGCTTTTGACCAGAAAGACCATGGGAGCAGCTCGTGGGTGCAGCTGAGGCGCTGCACCAGTGCTCAAATATCGGAACTGTTTAGAGAACACTGAGTCATATTTTTGGATTAACATTTAGGAGTTTCCATTCCAACACAATTACTTGGTAGGAACTACCGCAAAGGGAATAAATAACTGACTGTTGTGCATTTCTGGGAAAAAAACACTACCGGGTGGAAGAAACAACACCTAAATGCACAAACCGGTTCCAGATGCAAGAAAGTTTAATCTAGGACCTGGTCTGACAATCTGGATTTATAAAAGATTTTTTAAAGCCCGTCAAATTTTAGACTTTTATAACTGTTTAAGGCCCTTCTGAAACCCTGATGTCAGTCAACCAACATTTCTGCAATAAAACTTATTTGATATTTAAATTATTTGAGAAACTGAATTTTGGGTTTTTATTTAGCTTTATGTTCTAGTAAGGTAATGTAATAATCATCTAAATGAACAGAAATAAGAATTTCTTTGACTTTTTGAATTGAATTATTGACGTAAGTTATCCTTCAGTGATATTCTAATGTGTTAAGTTACACCTGTGTATATTTTTCGCTGATTTCTTATTTCTTTCCTCTATCGATGTACCTGTCATCAGAGTCGTCAACTACGGGGTATTCGAGGTTTCTTCAACCGCTCCTCCAAGTCCTCTGTGGACACAAACACCTCTGGTTTTCGGAAGCGCTCCATTAGTGATCACCTCCTGCGGCGAACAGCCAGCGCCCCGGCAAAGGGACGAAAGAAGACAAAGATGGCGCTATCGGAGTCAGTGGCTTCAATATGTGATCATAGGAATGGTGCTGATGCAGGGGCATCAGGAGGAGAAGGGCTTTCAGTGACGGCAGAAGGAGCTGAGAAGCCACTTCAGCCTCGAGCCGCACTTATCCATAGACCCATTTCCATGCCATTAGACAGGCTTCTGCAAGGGCAACTCTCAATCTGCTCCCCAGAGAGGGAACAGCATGATGTGGGTGCAGACACTATCACCGGTGGGTATTTTTTGCTCTAATCCACGTTTAACATTCCTTAGACTAATTTCAATACAAACTACCTAATGAATTTGAGATGTTTTCTGTATTTTCTTTTCTTCTCCTGCAACAACTACTTGCTAATACCATGTGAGCTGCTAGACCACAGCCTAATATCCATGAGAAATTAACATGCTTTTTCTGTCCTATCTTCATTTGTTGTATTTCTTTATAGTAGAGAACTGACTAGGAAATTCCTGCAGGTAATGAGAAATACTATTGTCTGGAGATGACATTGTTCAAAAACATACAAGCGTTGCGTTCACACAGTGTATTTGGTTTGATAATGGTCTGAGAGATATATCGATGTGTCATTTGTTACCAGTTTACTAAACCAACCCCATTTGACCGTTTTCCCATATTTCATATTTGCAAATGTGTCTTCCTGTTTTTGTTTTATTTTTTCCACCCTCCTTCTCCATTTTTCAGCTTCCCCTTCGTCGTTGTTCTTGCTGGTCCATTTGCTTGTGCATAGATGTTGCCTTGCAATGGCTGAATTGTTGTTCTTAAATTGTTTGTAAGCTTGATAGTCTGGGTGCTGATCATTTCGTCCCTTTGCCATTTCGTACACTTATAGTTTTGGTCTTGAAGTATAGGATCTTTTTGCGTGTGAAAGTTAAAGATTTGCTACTGGAGATTTCGTGCTTGGGAGTCAAAATTTGTATTCTGATGTTCTGTACCAACTTTGCCAACAAACAAAATTTTGCCATTTTATACTAAAAGTCTAGTGCAAAAAAACAGTGGATGGTAACTGTACACTGCAGGGTACAGAATAAAGTAAAAAATAATTTGTATTTATCTCCAATTTGCTATATAAGTTCAGTCCATTTACCATTTAACTTTTTAAATTATTGGAGGGATGTTGCTCAATATTTATTTGCTTCATTTCTTCAAAATCTGTCACATTTCATAAAAGCTAATTGAACCAGACAAGGATTAGAACCACCAGCAATTGATAATCGGCAGAAAAATATCCATTTTCGTGAAATATTTCAAAATGACATACAATTAAAAATGAGATTTAAGCACTTTTTAAAATTTTTGCCTTATTTTTTGTTAATTTCTAAAGTTCATTAAATTACATAACTAACAAGAGGAATAAACTACTAAGCAATAGTTAATAATATGGGTATGAAATGTTTTGGTTATGGTTACGAGATGGACAAAATGGGACAAAATGCCAACTTGTCTTTACAAAATCTTGGTTCGAATAACTGAAGCGGCTAATTGCACTGGAGAGTTATGTATCCAGTGTAAAATTTTAGCCTATCTTCATTGAGCTTTGTGTTTCCTTTTCTGTGTCCACAGGAACATCTCGATTCGACAGGCCCAGGTCTTCCTCCATGGTTTTCATTGAACCCAGATTTTCTGTTAAATCAGACATCTCTACCCCTTCAAAAACAAACAGAAAGAAAGAATGGGATCAGCTTGATGAGACTTCCTATCTGGTTATTGGTGGAAAGGAAGACATATATATGAATTACCAGTCAGAACAAAGCAAGTCAAATAACTTCCTCAAAGAAACAAAGATAACTTCCTCCATGTCGCTTTCAACAAACAACCAGACAACATCAGATAAACCAGAAACATCATCAAATAGTACAACATTCACAGTTGCACCTTCAGTCTCCTCCTCCTCCTCCTCAGCCCCTTCATCAATGGCAACAGTTTCTGGAACAAACTATGTTCTGAAAAGTCCTAGCTCTTTACATGATAGCACCATCTCCAGACTCATTGATGCTGTATCTTTGGGCAATGAACAAGACACATGTTGCTCTGTTTCTGCTCTAATTGATCAGTTTGAAATGACTGTTGACCAAAAGAATCCAACTACATCCTCTCAGAACATCATCCCATCCCAGACTTTAAACCTTAGGCCCACCTCACCTAAATCCCAAGACAATTTAAGGTCTCCCCTCTTAGCCAAAATGGCGTCTCCTCAAAAGAAACTCTTGATGTATCCCCAAAAGGCAAATAATGTAAGTAGTAAAAGTTGCTCACCCAACAAGATTTCCCAGGCAGATAAACCTGCTCTAGCTCTCATCTCCAGCCCAGAAACTGCTGATCTTGAAGAGGTCTACACTATTCTGGACGAGGAAGTTTTGACACCTGTGTCTGTTTACAACCTAAAGAAGCAGACAGTTCATGTTCAGGCAGATACTACAGAAAGCACTCCTTCAAGCAGTCTGGCATCCTCGCCGGTGAAACCAACTCACATCCTAGGGAAAGGAAGCAGTTTGGGCTGGAATGGCGTGAATGGAATGTGGGGTGACAGTGAAATTGCTTTAGATCCAGAGGAGAGAGTGTATGAGGAGGTGGGAGATGCTCCAGATGCAACCCCTAAAACAGAACAGGGTCCTTCTAAAAGATACACAAGCTCCTACTCCAGAGACCCTGTTCAGATTCTCCACTGTTCAACTGGAGAGTCTTTTACAGAAGTGGAGCTAAATGTTGATGAAGATCCATTGGGGATTATGCCAAACCACAGTAAACAGTGGGGTAGGCTTTCAAGTCCCGTTAAACACCAAGCTATTTACCAAAATCATGACTTCACTCCTAGCTACTCGCAACCCACACATGATTCTTCAAATCCTCAACCACAGTATACAACACAATCACAGTTTTCATTCCCAGTGAATAAGCAATCCCACCAAATGACCAATCATCACAAACAAAACAGCTCAAAACTTCCACTCTGCCAGAGATATGTGAACTCTGGACCCCTAGTCCCCAGTCCTCTTCGTCAGAATAGCTACCCCATGCCTCAGAGCAACTTTGAGGTATTTAACAACAGCCAAACGTCTGACTTAAGGAGCTGTAGTTCAACCCCAATATTCAACGGGTCTCATCAACACAGACCAGAAAACAGTCAGATTTATCAAGAGAAAGGAGGCTTCTACAATGGTTTTTCCTCAGCCGAAAGCCTCTCAAGTCAATATGCTGCATCTCAGAACAGGTCTAGACACAGAGCTCTATACTCTCCTTCTTCTGAATGTGAAGCATTGTATAGCCAACTGGACTATGGTAGCATTATGCCCTCATCAGAGTCTGTAACTTCTCAAAACATCCAACTACATAGCCAAGTTCAAACACACTCTATACAGACTGGGAAAAATAAGACCAACCTCACTGATAACAGACACCATCAACAATCCAAAGTCAGAGATTCACTGCAATCAAATTTAAGGCCTTCATCAGCTTATCTCCAGTCTTCTATCACAGATTCCACAGCCTTTAACCCATGCAAGTCTAAGTCACTCGGAGACTTGACCTCTGAAGACATTTCATGCAACTTTCAAAGCAAATACAACATAATTAGTCGCAGTTTCATTACTCCTCACACATCACGTCAAAAGCCTATAGGTACGACAAGCAAACACCCTTTGCACACAAAGTCTTGCGATCCACTTACAGAGCAGCTACGCAAACTAGTTAGCTTGGAGTTAGATGATGGTTTCAGAGAAAGACCCCAGTCCCCTCAATTGCTACAAGAACCAAAGATCCAACCGACAGAACCCCAAGAAATAAGTATAGCTCCAATTGCTCCAAGAGATCTAGATGATTCCCCTCCACCAATGCTTACCCGCCGCCTGTCTTCTCGAAGCCAAAGCCGAGTGCGCCACATCAACAGTCGTGCCCGCGAGAGACAACAAGAAGCCCTAAAAGCTCGACCAGGGGTGGTGATCAGTAGTGGTGACAGCATTGGTGGAGTGGTACGGAGGAATAAACCATCCCTGCAAAATCAACCTCCTAACAGACACTCTACTGGCTCATACATAGCAGGCTACCTTGATGAGCTGGAGGACAGAGGACTCCCCGAAGGAGCCTGCACTTCAGTACGTTATGGCAATGTGGACCATTTTCGAGATCAGTACTATACAGATGACTCTCTCCCTCTTGGAAACACTTCTTATTCAGAATCGGAACCTGAAGTCTACTTTCTGCTTAGGTTGTAGCTCTGACTATACCATGACATGGAGTAAAGGACAAATTACTTAACTCTCTTTAGATTCAGATAGACCAAAAGCAAGATGACAATTACAATGAAATATTGCACTTGTTTTATTGACATGTCTGGGCTGTTAGTAGTCTACAACAGAGGTCTTCAACCCTGAGTCCTCAGGACCCACTGTCCTACATGTTTTAGAGTTGTCTCTGTTCCAGCACACCTAAAGGAAATGATTGCATTACCTCCTCAGCAGCCAGCAAGGGCTATAGAGGCCTGTTAATCACCCATTTATTTAAGTCAGGTGTTTAGGGTCAGGGAAATACCTAAAAGATGGAGGATGATGGGTCCAAAAGTCCAGGGTTGAAGAACTCTGGTTTACAATATACTGTAAGTAAAACATTGCATATAATCCATGGTTGGACCTGAAAGCATGAAATGTCCACCTGTATGAAATGTCCAATTTTCTGTCAGGAATGGTGTTTTTGGCTGTGTGTTGTCTATATTATCCCTGATGTATAAATGTACTTGGGAACGTTGAGTCCCTTCAAATGGCTTCCTGGATGGATTGTAAAAATTCTTGTCATCTTTGTCCTTGTGTTGTACTGTCCAATATATGTACAATGACAATGAAGCAAAAAAAGGAAAAAAAGCAGAGAAATAATGTCTTTCTTTGCATCATTTGAATGTGTAGAATAATGAAGCGGCTACTTTTAATAGATGGGGTTTATCTTTTCATCTATGAAATGTAAGTCTTCCCCCTCTTTTTAGTGGCATTTGCTTATATGTGTTGTTTGTAAATACCCGTGATATTATTTTTCATTTGAGGTCAGTTTTAGCTGAGAATAACTCTGAACTTTACACCTATGTTTGTGCATGTTACATGTGAACATGTCAAGCATGACTATGCACTAGTTTATACGGTAGATGTTGGATTACCCAAACACATTTGCACAGAGCAAACAGAGGTTAAAGGCATGTTTGTATTGGGTGCAATACAGTACATCAACTTCTGTGCTTGGATTTGTTACTCTTGATAACCTGTAGAATTTGATGGCAAAAGAATCTAAGAATTGGAATTTAAAGGTTTTTATTTTTATAATTGCTTTGATACAGACAGTGAAAATACTATTGTTCTTTCTGGTTATTTTGTTTTGTATAACTTAAGAGTCTCAGCAAAGGAAGAGATAAATACACAGAGTCAACATAGGGAGGAAAAGACAGCAATGCTGTTGGTTTGTTTTCTTTTGAAAAAAAATGTTTCAGTATTATACCACACTTTCTTTCTTTGTATTGTTGCTCACTCCAGAACTGTGAGGATTTTTCCTATCAATGCAATAAAATATATAAATAATTGGTTTGAACAAATTGTGTGTATATTTTTTCTTTACTAAACCATATTGTGCAGTAGGTTTATTACGCAGATAAAATTAACAAATGAACAAAAAGTCCTTTGTAATTTTGCCATTGTTTCATCATCACATTGCAGGTTACCAATGCTCACAAGCATAGAGTTAAATTGGGTATTAGCAAAACTGATTGATACAACAGGCAGAATAACAATTTTCTGTACCAGTGGTTAAAGTTTTATAAATACAAATACATAATTGTGTTAAAATTGTTATAGACAATAAAATAAAAGGTGATTTGTGAGGTTTGCATCGGTGTTGCCAAATTAGGCGGGTTTCTTCCCAATTTGACTTTTAGTGAACATATTGGGCTGGAAAAAATGGCTTTGGTGAGTTTTTAAAATTTGGGCTGGTTTTCACAACATCTGATGGGTTTTTAGGAAGTATTGATAGGAAGATTCTATCAAAAATAATAGTCATTTCGTGGCTGGAAAGTAAATAACTTGTATACTGTAATAAATTGCCTATTCCTTGGACTTATTTTATTAGCTCCTTTATTTTGAAATGTTTATCTGACATCATGAACTGTTAATAGTCATTGGCAAATCAAGTTTCAATATGAAAAGGTATTTGTCAATGTCAATTGTAAACACCCCAAATGGGGTTAAGTATAGAAGGATCTATACTCTGACTGAGAGAGAGAAATAATCCTGATATTTATTTGGATTTACAGCCCATGTAGCTAGGCTATTGATAACTTTTTTCCCCTTGGTATGACAATGTGATTGGGAAAGTGATTTTTGTGTATAGCCTATTTTGTTGCCTATTGCACATTTTGTGGAGATACACGATGTGCAACATATTTTTATTGTTTTACTGTTTGCTAATGGCGTGTTCTTTATTATGTGTGTAATAGTAATAGTTATGTGCTTTTAACATGAGTTTAAGAAAGGTTGAGACTTGGGCTATTTTTTTAGAGTTGGGTGGGTTTAACATTGTGTTTGGGCTGGAGAGTGTTAGTCAGATCTGGCAACCTTGGTGTGCCTACACTGATCTGGTATAATATTGTAACCTGCCTCATAGCCTGAAACAGCCCTGTTCTGTTGACCTTGGAACTCCACTAGACCTTTGTTGTTATGTTGTGGGATCTGGCACCAAGATTTCAGTAACAGGTCCTTTAAAGCCTGTAAGTTGCAATGTTGGAACTAAATGGATTGAACTTGTCTGCCTAGGACATCACTAGATGCTAAATTGGACTGAGATTTTGGGCATTTGGAGGCTAAGTCAACACCTTAGATAATACATACTAAGGTAGGTGGTAACTGTAAACCTTCAAGTGGATGGGATGACTAAAGGTTTTTCAGCAGAACATTGCTCAAAGTATCAAAGAGCCTTTCCTTGTTCCCCAGTGCACCCTGGTGCTGTGACCTAAGTGAATCCTCAAAGCAAGCCCCCTTCTACCATCCCTGAATCCATGATCCAGTTCTAGTGCTCACACACCTGCCGTTTCATGGACAGGAATGGTCAATGGCTTTGGAGCCCAATAAATGACTAGCGTTCATGATGACCAGCTTCTTACTATATTTCTACCACTGACTTTTGCGCAGTTGTATCAAAAAAGACAGTTATGTGTACTATTATCGACAACTGACTCCATCATGTACACTCAGTGCATATATTAGAGTAGCATTCTATTAAAAAAATATTAAAATAAATATGAAACTGAACATGATCATCAAAACACCCTGTTCAATTAGTTACCCCCCATTTGCTTTTCTCTAGGTGCCAATTACCATAAAGAGTGAGAGACTGCGTTTTGTCGGTTCATGAGGGAATCAGCTGTAAATCTGATATGGAAAATATCTTATCAGAGTCAATTGGAGTCTTTACAGCATTTAAATGACTTTCTCTTAAATGCCTTACCAGCTGGGCGTTCTGCATTTATGAATCCTTGGAAAATACACTGACTAAAGCATCCAGGTTTTACCTGCTAACTAAGAAAAGCAGATCAAGCTTCATATCTGTCTGCTTTTGAGGGTGTTATTTTTAAAAATCTGTGGTATATAGTTTTTCATGTCCAAAATAGAAATCATCTCTAATAAACCTTTCATCTATCCATCCATTGTCTAAAGTACATCCACTTATCCCTACTGGATCGGAAGGAGGGCTGGTGCCTATCTCCAGCAATTGCTGGACAAGAAGCAGGGTATATCCTGGCTAGGTCACCTGGTAATCACTGGGCTGCTGGAAGCCAACATGGGGGAACATTTTTGCAGCAGCATTTTTAAGTGCACACTTTGATAAAATCTTCAAGTTACATTAAAGGGGCCTAGTCACGTTTCGGGACTTTATGAACTTCTTTGCCAGTAGCTCGCTCTGTATGCATACAAAGATTTACCAGTTAAATTATCATACCCTGTTGGCTTGTTATATTTTATTTCTGTGTTTTACACTTTAATTTGTTTGTTTTTTGCTTGATTTATTAGTAAATCAATCGCTTTTATGTATATTTACAATAATAAGACCACATGACCGGAGGTATGATATAGCGCATGCATGCCAAGAGTAAACAAGAAGAAGCAATGGAGCAAACAGATGTATATACGATGTTATAATGATGTTATGATGTATAAGTACAATCATAAGTATTATGTTCATTCTTACCTGGGAAAGGTAATGCCAGTAGATCTGGTTGTACTGTAAATTGGCACAATTATGCGTAGCACATAAATTAGTTATTTTATCTGAATCGCTCCTCTATGCCACTTCCAAAATGGCGGCAGCGCTCACTCAGGCATCTGCAAATATATGTCTGTGATGGAGCCAGTGGAGGTGCGAAAAGAAAGCGGTTAAGTGACCCTAACCCTACAGATTGGATTGGTCTTTGACCACACAGATCTGTCACTTTGCTGCGAGGCATTGCAGGATGGTCTACAGGCTCTTACATTAGCTGTGTCAACTGTCGGCATCTTTCATCTGATAGTGCTATGGTACCGGAACAAAGTTATTTTTAGGCTCAAAAAGGATTGATGAAAACAGTATCAGGATGAACGTTTGGCGTATATTGTTTTATTTGAAGATGAATGTTTTTTTTTGTGATTTCTTTTCATGGTCAAAAGAACCAAAGATCCCATTTAATGTTAACGTCTATACACCTTTTTCAATTGTTTATTTTAATTTCACAAACAATACATCTAATTTTAAATGTATTACGAAAAAAAGATTTATTTTCAGTAATTAAAGACATCAGATATTTGCATAGAGAGAGGTTATATTAATATAATGTCCCTACACTAGATCTTCACATTATTTTATTGATAACTATTCAATCTAACGTGGATCTTCATCAGGTTCAAAGCAAGAGACATCCACATAAATAAGTTTCACTTGTGGAAATGTGACATGTACAAGTGCAGTAAAAATGCAGTAATTGTGTTTTATTCAGATTTGACCAACATTCTGTTTCCTGTCCTACACTTTCTATGTACGGCAGAAAATTAATGCTGCACATCACTCTCAAATAAAGTTATCATTAAAGTCTGTATTCATTATACTATTCCCTTTCTTGCCTTTATGTTTTGGTCAACAACAACAATTAACAACACTGGCAATAACATTGGACTCAGATATGGTATAATGCTGTTTTTCTCAAATTATACATGTGAAGAAAGAGAAAAAAGGAGCTCATATATTAATTTAAATAGTTTTTATATGAAAATGCTTATACTTTTTCTAACATAATACAACTAACTGTTTATGACAATGTAAATAGGTATACCTATTTTTTGAAGGTTGAGAAAAAGATGCAGAACTCATCATTTAAAAATAGTGACACGACTTCCAGTATTAAATGGTTTCAAATTAGTGGAAACTTTGCTTCATTGCATGTTCACCATTCTGCAGTTTATGAATGGAAATATCGCAACAATATATACATTCTGGCATGTCCCAATCTTTCAGGTCAACTTGACTACCATGATTTGTCTAAATATGGTCAAAATCTACACAATTCATTGTTGTTGTATGTCCCGTAGCACAATTAGAAATAAAAAAATATATGACTGTCAAACAGAAACATCTATGTATCTTCTCATTTAATGTTTACACTCTTCTTATATTAAGATGAGACATAATAGATTAATTAGTTCTAAAAGTTTTTTTTATTTCTTCTTCGATGACCCAAAATGTATGTTTTTTGCAATGGTATATGTGACATTAATTACACTTTCGGAATATGTTTAAAAATAATATGTCATGTCACTTTTCTACGAACCATAAAAACAACAAAACAAACCAGTTGTTTTTCCCCTCTGTGGCGCCTCACTGTAATTGTATAATTGGATGTAATTGTGTGTGAAATGAACGATAATTAGCATTATGAGTTGCACACCTGCGGCTCAGCAGCACCTTCTACCCACTTACTGTTTAACTTTTTCTTCAGAAACATACAGTTGCTTTTCTATTGAATTTATTATTTTAAGGTACACTTTGGGAACCATATAAATATAAATTACAAAGGGTAGAAATATGTGTTTCTTTTAACTTTAATAAAAAAGAATATATCATAATTAATATAAAATATGTAGTTCTTGGAAGCCCAACTGGATAAACTGATGTAAGAGAAGAGAGAAAGTGCATGTTTGAACAACATTATTTGTTGACTATTGACACTGACCTCTTCAATTATGTCTTGCAGTGGGTAATAGAGGGCAAGTCTAGCCACACACAGCTGTCTTTGGACAGATGGTCATCTAAAGTTGCATCAACAGAAGCTGCAAAAAAAGGTAGACAAGGAAGAGTATTTCCTACCTGCTAAGCTGTACCAGCTAAGATGGCAAAACAGATGGCATAAAGTGACAACACCATTGCTTTTATCAGTGGCGGTAACACATCATGTCTGAATCACAGGAGGCAGAGGTACTTTGTTTGATTTAGCTTTGTCATCTTTTGTTATACTGGGGTGTTGAATATATTTTGAGGCAGGATGCATGTTGTGCATTGGACATTAAGTCACTAAGTCTTTACAACACAGCACACACTTGTTGACGTCTCTGATGAAGACGTGTCCAAAGCCTTAAAAAGAATAAATCTTTTTGTTATTTTGGAGTAGTATAAGCTCTCTCAGCAATCGAAGGAAAAAAAATCCTTTAATTTATACACATTTATTAAGTGGGGAAGGAAAATTCATGTAAAGAATATATTGTTTATTACATACCATCTGTTCCACGGTTATCAATATTCCTAGAACCACCACATTGACGCCACATCCAGCAAACCGACATTGAGACAAGTGGGTCTTTCACTTAACTTTAACAAACACCAACAGAACCCACCTGCCTGATGTCCTGAGGGAGGGTATTCCCTGTTATTTATTGTAAATAGTCTGTTTTTGCCTTGCAAATATTTACATCTACATATAAGTTTTGTCTGCGACAGACTGGCGACCTGTCCAGGATGTACACCGCCTCTCGCCCACTGAACGCTGGATATAGGCACCAGCACCCCTCGCAACCCCATGAGGGATAAACGAGTCAGAAAATGGATGGATGGATAGATTGATGGATGGATATAAGTTTTGTACATTTTTAAATCACCCTACTCAGTTGAACACTTCTTTAATTTCTTGATTATGATATTTTAATAACTTTTTTATTCATATTGTTATGTTTTGGTATCTCATTCTACATTTCATTATTGTTTTTATTAATTTTCATCAAACTTAGTTTTATTTATTGTTGTATCCTTTATCCACCTGAGATGTGATCGTTGTGAAGCACTTTGGTCAGCTGAGGTTGTTGTAAATGTGCTATATAAATAATAAACTTACTTACTTATCTCGTAAAGTTTTCTTTGCTACTGGTACAACTGAATCTACCCACTGTAGGACAGTGAAGGGTTTATCTGTTCTATTGTAAGAATTGCAATAAAAGAAATCTAACACAATACATTTAGTAATTTATACTTTAGGTTTTCAGGTTGATCAAAGTGTAAAGGACATTTTATTTTGTAATTGATTACTTCATGTTTTATTGGGGAATAAATATGAATTGACACCGGGGATATCTGCTTTTAGTCGTTTTCTTTTCACAATGGGAAAGCCAAGCACACATTTCTTCATTGTGAAAAATGGTTTCAAGAAATTAACTACATACTTTAACTGGTCCATATGTCCGGTCAGAGCAACGAATAAAAAGTTTGAAACAACTGGAACTGTGATTAACAAAGCTGGACTAGGATTCATAGTAAATCGTTGTGGTGGGTACTGTAATAAAACTCAATATTACATTGAGAAAGCATTCCCTATTGTAGCTATACCTGAGTTCTGACAGTGTTTTCAATTTTCATTCTTCCTCTTAATTTTGCAAAACTGGGGCTGGGCAGCAGAGGAGCCCAGCCTGTCCCAGATGCCACAGGGCGACAGGTGGGGCATGCAAGGCTCTGGATGACTTTTTGTCTTATTCACTTCATTTCAGTTAAATTCAGCTCATTTATGGTAATTCAGTCTACAAACTTCATCTTATGGGACTTTATAAAGAAGGTTAAGCAAATATGAACCTCAAACTTCCACTAACTTTAGTTTACAGAGCAATGCCTATAATCTGAAAGTCTGCATGACAAAGAAACTATAGATCTGGGAACATCGATTCATGCATTTATCAAAACAAAGCCCTGCAGGTGAGTGTTAAGTCATCAGCTTTTGACCTTAAGTTGAAGGGTAATTGGGTTATGCAGCAGTACAATAAACCAAAGCACCCATTAAGTCCACATCTGAATGGTAAAAGAAAGAAAAAGTTTTGGAGAGGTCTAATCAAATTTCACTCTTAAATCTAATTTAAATCATGTGACATGACCTTAAACTGCCGGTTTATTCTTGAAAGCCCTCCAGCTTAACTGAAGTACAACAATTCTGCAAAAAAGAGGGTCAAAATTCCTCTAGTCATGTCAAAAATTCATTGCCAAATTGCACAAACACTTGGGATGGCTGCCTGGAGTTGCTAAACCAGTTATTGGCTTTGTGGGCGATACCTTTCTCACATAGTGCCAGGTTGATTTAGATAAATACATAAAATCATAATTTGAAAGCGTCTTTTTTATTAACTCTGGTTATTTTTGCCTGACACAAAAATTTATTTGAGGACCAGAAATGCGTAAGTGGAACAAAAAATGCAAAAACTGATAATCCTTAAAGGGGAGATACTTCTTTACAGCAATATGTGTATTTTTCAGAAAAAGTTGCTCTCACAAATCAACTTTAAACTCCATTTAGGGAACGAAAATTTTGACCCTGCCAAGATCTCATTAGACTGTTTCAGGCCCTAAAAAGCTAATAATGCAAGATGCTGGATTCCAAATCTAGAAGGATGTTTTTGGGGGTATTATTTCAGTGTGTTGGGTGTTCTGTGGCTTCATGGCTTGTTACTTGAGTTAAGTAAAATAGAGAAACACATAGGTACATATAAGAGAAAGTGGGGGCATTTTTTATGGGTGTTGGTTTTTGTGGAATTATTGAGGTTATCGCAATTAAACATTTCTTATTCTAATTAACAAAATGCTTTTTGTATAAAGGTTGCAGAGAAAATGTATATTTTCTCTGGAACCTTTCTGTCACACAGCAGCCCCTCCCATCACTGCTCTGTCTTTACCTTTGAGAGAGATAATTTGATGAAGCATCATCTTGTTTACCGTGACTCCTCTATGAGCTTCAATCATAAATATTTAGGAGATCGTCTCTGCATCGCAGAGCAGGAAGGATGGTGTTTCATGACTTAGATAGTTTGCTGGAACTTGGTGAAAGCTTTATATGTTGAGGACATTTTTAAAAAAATCTGGTTAGTTTGTAAGCATGCTTTAATTTTTTAATGTTGTTCAAAGCTGAAAAAAATCATGCAGTTATTTTTTTTCTGGAACTGCACATCTTATTTCTCTGTTTTGTTTTTGAACATATTAATGTTACATCTTGTAGATATTTGGTGTCCAGACCAGCAGCATCCATGTCCTTGCTGTCCCAGCTCGTCACCCGGTGGACTCTCTCTGCTCTGTCCTTGCTTCTTGTGTGGCTTGTGGGAAGACCGCTGGGTCTCGCGGTGGGCATAAAGATGGCCCAGACCCTGAATTGTTACCGGTGGGGAACACCCAGCGACAGGGGGTTGTTTGAGGATGGGGATGTAATCTTCGGCGGGCTGTTTAACCTTCATTACATGCCTCCTGCTAAGGACTATAGATTCACTCAGCAGCCAGACAACAAACCTTGCACAGGGTAAGAACTCACTACTTAGTGTTGGCACTCTAATTCACATGCTGATCTTGATTAGTTACCTGTTTATTACATCTTATTATGTTATTACTTTTTTTACATCCAGGATCTTGCAAAGGTATTAAAACCCCTCAAAGTTTTTCTAATTTTATTACACAACAACCATTAACTTCAATGTGTTGCACATTGATTTTATCTTAAAGCCAACAAAAGTGGTGCATATTTGTGAAGGAGAATGAGAACAGCAAATGGTTTTAAAAGGTTTTACAAATACAATCAGACAATTGTGATGTACAGTCGTATTCAGCAGTCTTGGGCCAATCTTTTGTAGAATCATGTTACACTGCAATTAAACCTGTTTTGAGCAGTGCCTCTGCCAACCTTGCATGCATAGAAACTAAGGTTTTGTCATATTCTTCCTTTTAAAATGACTCAAGCTCAGCCAGATTGCAACAAGAGAGTGTGTAAATATAAATTTTCAGCTTTAGCCAAAAATGTGATCTGGTTTCAATCTAATCTATAACATGAATATGATTTTATCTTTCATTGCTATATGTTTTGAGGTCATTGTCCTTGTAAACCTCCACTGCAGTCTTGATTGTGCGACCATTGTTTTCTTCCAGCTTCAAGTGCTTTGCTGACAAAAAGCATCCACACAGCATACAGCTGTTGTCTCCATTTTTTATGATGGAAAGTATGTTTTTGAGGTAATATGTAAAGCTGGTTTTGCTGTCAATTAAATGGCTTGTTGCAAACTTTAAAGATGAAAAACTTTAAGGGGTATTAATGCTTTGTCAAGTCACATTATTTGCAGTTTTTCAGTATGGTAATGGTTTTGAAATTTAATAATATTTTCTTTGACCACATCTCTCCCGTGCCTCTAGTTTACAAAATCTACCATTACAGTACATCTATGCTATGGTGTTTGCTCTGGAGGAAATCAACCACAGCTCCACTTTACTGCCAGGTGTGAAGCTGGGCCATCATATTCATGATAGCTGTGCCTTCCCTTCTTGGGCTCTGCAGGCTGCATTGTCATTGGTTGGTGGAGACACCCAGAGCTGTAATTCGGATCCTATATCCGAGGAGGAATTAGGAGCCGGATCAGGCAAAGGTTTCAAATTGTTCTGCGTGTACTTTTCTTTACTGTCTTTAGAACGGAATGACAAAGTATTTTAATGCAAACGTTTACATATAGTGCATCTTGTAATGTTATCAGGTGATCAGCCTGTGCCTTTGATCATTGGTGGTGATTCTTCTATAACAGCCCAGATATTGTCCAGACTCTTGGGACCCCTTTCTGTTCCTCTTGTAAGTTCACTGATGTAAATATCACTACCATTTTCAATGCATCTGCTTTGTGTGCCATATCTTTGCTTCTTATGTTAACTTGCTGCCATTACTTATTCAGACTTTATGTTAAATTTTGCAAAGAAAAAAAAAAGATTTTTTTTTCTTTGTGTTTTTCTTTTTTTGCATTTAGGTAAGCTACACAGCAAGTTCCCCAAGTTTAAGTGACAGGCAACAATATCGCAATTTCTTCCGAACCATGGCCAGTGATATATATCAAGCACGTGCTATTGCTCAACTCGCTATAAAGTTCAACTGGACCTGGATTGGAGCAGTGGTGGCAAACAATGATTATGGCCTCATGGCAGTGAAGGTTGTTCCATTTGATGAATTTGTTGTTGCAAAAACACAGTATTTTAAACATCTTTAACATGGACTGTGCATTGTATTGCAAAAAATACGGCAACATATGTGCAAGCAAGGACTGTTTGAATGAAATTTTGTAACCTTTTATGTTACACATATGGGATCAGGAATTGACACTGCATTCGGACAAGACATTTAGTCAATGGACTGAAGGTTTCAAAAAATGAGCTGAAGCATTGTAATGACAAATGGGAAAGAGTAAATGTGATATTGTCATCCCAATATTAGGCATCAACATCACTTTCAAAATTATTTAATATTCTGTAGCCCTAATTAGTTCATTTCTAATCTTAAATTTTTTGCTAAATATCAGGTAATTCAGGAGGAAATTAAAGAGTCAGGGGTGTGCCTGGCATTTGTGGAGACCCTCCAAAGGGAAAACATTGTAAGTGATGCCAGACGAGCAGCACTTGCCATTCAAGCTTCAACTGCGAAGGTGATTTGGATCGTCACCTGGTATACAGACGTGATGGAACTGTTCAAACAACTTGAGCAGTTGAATGTAAGAAACAGAAAATGTTTATAGCAGCTAAAAAATAAAGTATTTATTACTAATTAAGTATT
Source organism: Fundulus diaphanus (assembly GCA_037039145.1). Classification (NCBI taxonomy): domain Eukaryota; kingdom Metazoa; phylum Chordata; class Actinopteri; order Cyprinodontiformes; family Fundulidae; genus Fundulus; species Fundulus diaphanus. The sequence continues at coordinate 19,805,591 of CM073124.1, forward strand.
TTTAACCTGCCTTTAATTGTGCTTTCTTGGTATTTTAAGGTGACTGACAGACAATTTCTGGCAAGTGAGGCTTGGAGCACCAGTAGTGATCTTCGCCAGAGTACTTTTTCACGTAGAGTCGCAAGAGGTGTTCTTGGTGTGGCCATCCGAAGTTCCCCACTGCCTGGATTTGAAACTTATCTTCGTAATTTAAATCCATTGCGTCGCCGAAATGATCAGTTCTTAAAGGAATTTTGGGAAAATGAGTTTGGATGTAGTCCTGGAACTACGACGGCTCCTCCTTTTGCGTCTCTTCCCCCCTGCAATGGCACAGAGAGCCTGTGGGCTGTAAATAATGTCTTCACTGACACGTCCCAGCTACGGGTGACATACAACGTCTATCTTGCAGTCTATGCTGCAGCCCACGCCCTTCACTCTCTACTCTCCTGCACCAAAGTTAACAGCTCTCCTGGACGTAACATCACTTGTTCATTTACCAGTCCAGTGAAGCCCATTGAGGTAATGTTTATGTTTATGCATGTTTCAGATATTTGTGAAATGTGTTTTAGAATGCAGCACATCTTTTAAAGAGCACATGCTATGATTGTTTACAACTTTTCCTGACCAACTTGTTACCCATGATAGTTATATTTATTTTCTTGTTATAACAGATAATTAGGTAAAAAGAAAGGTCAGAGGAAAGTGAGCCAAGGGAATTGAGAACACAGTTGAAAGTTGCCAAAGACTAACATAATCTCCACGCAAAACAAAAGTAGTGTGTGGGGGTTTGAGTTGTAGAACCCTTAAAAAGGATGAAAAACCAGCAGTTAAGGGGAGGACCATAAGACGAAAGAAAAAGGCAACAACAGACTTCATCAGTTCTCCAGAGTTCTGAATGTTTTTCTTTCCCTTTTAGTTTCCTTCCCAAAAATGTATACTATCATCTCACCAGTACAGATTCTGATACAGGTTCCCTTTATCACAGGACAGGCAGAGATACAGTTTTGGAGCAACCCATCTTGACGAAGAAGAATAAGAAAAAAACTCTCCTCAACTACTCTGCAATCCTACTTAAATATGTAGAGATGCTACCACTATTTCAATTTGAGGGGGGGGGGGGGGGTTCCCCTAAGCAAAACAGCTACACAAAGCTATACAAATTACTAAGAAAATTATTTAAAACCACATACAATCACATTTGACTAAAAACTTCTGAATAATATGCAAAAACAAGCAACAAAGAGCAAATCAAATAAAAGTTTCAGTCCACCTTAACCCTCAGCTTCACCCAGTGATCTGTCTCAATAAGATGGATGATTAGGGGATTCCCTCCAGGTGAAGCCATTAGACTGCCATTATGTGTGCACTCCATAAAGCCAGTCCAAAGCAAGTGGAACCTCCCAAAAAAGAAGTTAATCTTCAAAATAAAACAAACTTCCTGTCAGTGTTTGTGTGCGCTTCACCTTAGTGAGGGAGATGCTTTCCAGCACCCTCACATAGTGATAGTACAGTCTGTAGCTTAAATGTGACGTCATCAAGAAAATATTTACTTGGGTATTTGTCCAGAGAGAAGTAGGAAGTGAGGAAAACTCTTCCCTGAGTGCAATAAATGAAAGACCTATCAAACCAGCACCCTATAGGGTGTTTTAAGTGTGCTTGGTGAGTCTGCCTGGTTTATCCTGCAGTAATAAATAAAAATGTGTGAAAAAACTGTAATTTCAAACACTAAAATTCTGGCAACATTCAAAATAGACTTTGCAATATACATTTCAGTTCTTACCAACATTATTACTTTGATGCCCATGGGCCTCAGCCATCCCAGTTGTCAAAAGAGGAAAATAAAAAAAGAGATAATGTTACCAGAATTGTTTGCTTTTATACTCAGCCCTTATTTCTATTTATTTTCTTTCATCTTGTGATGCTTTTAGCTGATGGAGCAGCTCAGCAAAGTGAACTTCACCACACCACAGGGTGAAGTGTTTTATTTCCAAGGCGCCGACATCACAGCAAAGTATGACCTTGTGAACTGGCAGAGCAGCCCAGAGGGACAGGTGAAACTTGTTTTGATTGGTCGTGTGGATGGCTTTGACCTCCACCTTACTGAGTCTGCTATTCAGTGGAGCACAGGGTCCAGCCAGGTAAATCAAATGGGTCAATTGTGATTCTGGTGGACTTTCTATAAAATTGTTTCTTACTTACACTTGGGAATGATGAGTTGCTAAATCTCGCTCAGGTGCCTGTTTCCGTCTGCAGTGAAGCCTGCCCGCCAGGTACACGGATGGCCACCAGGAAAGGAGAACCCATCTGCTGTTTTGACTGCATCCCGTGTGCTGACGGAGAGATTAGCAACAGAACTGGTGAGGAAAAACTAATTTCAGCCTTTTCTATTACAGTTTCACTGACATACTCTCCTGTTTCTTTATTTTCTGTGTCCAGGTTCCACTCAATGTGATCAATGTCCAGCTGAGTTCTGGTCCAACGCTGAGCGTACCGCCTGTGTCCCTCGCCAGCTGGACTTCCTTTCTTTCAATGAAACTTTGGGCATTACCCTCACAGCAGTAGCTGTTTCTGGTGTCACAGTGACAATTGCTGTGTTTGTGGTGTTCCTTTACTATCGTCATACACCAATGGTAAGAGAATGGATAGCTGCATCATATATTAAATATTTTAGAGCCAAAAAACTAACCTATGTATGAATGTTTGTTTGTCCCCATGTTCAGGTGCGAGCCAACAACTCAGAGCTCAGCTTTCTGCTACTCCTGTCGCTGAAGCTCTGCTTTCTGTGCTCGCTGGTGTTCATTGGCCGTCCCTCGGTGTGGTCATGTCGGTTCCAGCAGGCAGCCTTTGGGATCAGCTTTGTCCTTTGTGTTTCCTGCCTACAAATGAAAACAATTGTGGTTCTGGCAGCATTCCGCTCAGCTCGGCCTGGTGCTGGAGCACTTATGAAGTGGTTTGGTCCGGGGCAGCAGAGAGGAAGTGTCTGCTTCTTTACATCCATACAGGTATGACACTGTTTTGACAACTTTACTTTTACTCTTGTTAGTGTTTTTATATAGAGGCTCTCAAAAGTAAACAAGTCCCTGTTAACATGCTAGTTTTTTGTGAGACCTTGATGAGCCAACAGCAGAGATACCGCAGTAAACCATCTTTTTCTACATATACTGGTTCCTGTTCTGTACTTCAACTGAGAAAAATGTTAGAAGTAAGAAAATAAACATTGCAGGATGCATCGGTTCAATTGAATTCAGTTAATTTATATAGCAACAATTCACAACACGTCATGTCAAGGCATGACAAAGTCAAATCATACAGACAGGTTGGTTAAAAAGCTTTCTATCAAAGGAAAGCCAGCAGATTGCATCGAGCCATTGACCTGCAGTATTCACTCCTGGATGAGCATGTAGCGACAGCGCACAGTTGCTTGCAATGTGTTGTTGACTTTGCAGCAATACTTCACAATGAGCATGCGTTTAACTGCATTTTGCAGACTCCCTGATAGTGAAGAACAACAATAGTCAGCCTTGAAGTAAGAAGGACTCTTGGAGCGGATACCTCTTCTTTTGGCAACAATTCGGAGGTGAAAGAAGGAAATCTTGGAAACCTGTTGGATATGGGTCAGAAAAAAATGCAAGAATTTTGACTTTCTTACCGGAAGTCAATCCAGACATTGATTGTCTAAGCTGCTTTTTTTTAATCAAAGATGCTGGTTCAAATATAACAACTTCCATCTTGCCCGAATTTATATAAAAATTGTAAGCCTAGTGCTATTCCCTTGATTCAGTTTTCCTGAGATAATATAGTGATTAACTGTATAAAATGCAGTGCTTAGATCTAACAGGACAAGTACAGAAATAAGTCCATTATCTGAGGCCATGAGAATATCATTAGTGAGTTTCATCAGTGCTATTTCAGTGTTATGATGAGCTCTGAAACCTGACTGAAACACATCTAAAAGATCATTAATGTTTAAATGCTCACACATTTGAGCATTTGCACAGTAAATGCAGACAGTAAAATAAGCACACCCTACAACTAATATTAAAAATAAGACAAATTAAGTTGTTTTTTTTATTTCCGCTAAAATGTTTGTCTGTTGCTTAGCTGAATGTTATCTTAAATGTTAAAAAAGTTTGAAATGATTTGTTATTGTCTAATTTTTTGTCACCTGAATAAAAGGTATAACGCGGTTTGTGGACTTCTTAGAGCCAATGGTAAATTGTTTAAATTTATATAGCACTTTTCTAGTCATAACAACCACTCACAGTTTTTCGTGCCAAGGGTACTTTCATCCAATCACCCTCACAAATGTCCACACAGTCAAACACCAATAGGCACATCAGTAGACAACTTGGCTTAAGTGCCTTGCCAATGGGAAAAACATTACTGTGTGGAAGCTGGAACTGAACCAACAACTTTGGGGTGGAAGAGCTTCCCAATGAATTATATTAATTATATATATTAATTTGACCAGTAAAACATTTTTTTTCTATTTCTAGGTTATCATCTGTATTATTTGGCTGTCTCTTAGCCCTCCAGAGCCTCAACCCGACTTGGAGATGCCAGGGTTACAGGTTACCCTGAAGTGTGCCATGAACTCTGTGGTTGGCTTCTCTCTGGTGCTAGGCTACATTGGCCTCCTGGGCTGCACCAGCCTCCTTTTGGCCTTTCTTGGCAGGAAACTCCCGGACAACTTCAACGAGGCTAAACTGATCACCTTTAGCATGCTGATTTTCTGTGCTGTCTGGGTGGCTTTTGTTCCTGCTTATGTGAGTTCACCTGGAAAATATGCGGTTGCTGTGGAGATTTTTGCCATCCTTGCCTCAAGTTACGGGTTACTGTTCTGCATCTTTGCGCCAAAGTGTTTCATCATTCTTTTGAGACCAGAGAAAAACACTAAGAAGCATCTGATGGCAAGACAGTAATGACAGTCAGCCCATCAATTTTATGATGAGATGTATTTATTTATTACTCGGTTTTAAGTTTAATTTTTTTTCCAAAATCTTTAAATACCTAGAAGAAAATTATTATAATTTAATGTGTATTGTTGATGTTTGTTATTTTGGGAAAGAATTGGGTTGCAAAAGGTAATTTCAGTAATGAGGTTAAACAATTTTTTTCTTATTAGCTGTTGAGATTTCTTTGATTTAGGTCTGAGTTCTTTGACATAATTCTGTTTCATTATTTGCTGAAAATTGTTCTTGGTGATCGAAGGAGAACAAGCATCTATAGAAAAACTGTGTCCTGCTGGTCACAGCTGTTATATAGCCTCCAAATGTAATTACATGTATTTGTCATTACCTCACTGAAAAAAAAGATTTAAAAATGTATATTGCATTGATTTTCATGTCTTTCTTATTTAATCAAAAAAGAATAAACAGGCAATGAGATACACTCATATATCTAATGACAACAACAACAACGGTATTTATTTCTTTATTTCAACAGATAAATTTTAGGCAAATGGTAAGTTTAACTATTTAAATTTAACTAGATTAATGAGTTAGGTTTAGACATGTGAAATACCCTCAAGCAGATCAGGAAATAGTCTGCTACAGACTGCGGGATTTTAAATCTGCTGCTGCCATCTGCTGGTCATATACCAAAACTACTATTTCAGATCTAATAATGTTAATAGAATTCTTTCTGACTTAACACAGAATAGGATATTATAACACACACACACACACACACACACACACACACACACACACACACACACACGGACAGACAGACGCAAACTCCCCTTTCAGAATAACATCTCAGAACAGTCAGAATATTCAGTTTAATCAGTAAAATTATTCCATAAAGAGTCTCCTAATAGTTATTCACACCCTTTGAGCCTTTTCACATTTTTTCATTTGACTTCAGTCTACTGTGTAGGGATCCTGTGGTATAGAACAATGCAAAGCAGCACATTATGTTAAAGTAAAAGTAAAATTATACATTTCTGAACAATTAAAAAACAAGAAAATATGTGCTGTTTCTGCATTCAGCCCACTTTACTCTGACATAAACAAATTAAGTTGATGCTAAATGACTGATCTCATCTCCACATCAAGAGATTACCATGGGCTTCCTGGTGGATGTTGTGATTTGTATCACATCTCGATATGCACTGTGATATTTTCCAGGGATGGGGTATTGTTTTATTTGACTAACTCTGCTTAAGATCTCTCTACATCTTTAATCACAACCTATATAAAATGAGTACATTGGTCCTCATGGTGCAATCCTCTGAGGCCTTCACAGGGCACCAACAGCTCTGGTAGGACTATTTTTCAATTAATGGCCTTTATGGATTAGTAGCAAGAGTTCAATTCAATTCAATTAAATTTTATTTATATAGCTACAATTCATGATACAGATCATCTCAAGGCACTTTCCAAAGTCAAATTCAATCAGATTATACAGATTGGTCAAAACGTTTCCTATCTAAGGAATCCCAATATATTACATCAAGTCTTGAAAAGCAGCATTCACTCCCCCTGAAAGAGCGTAGAGCCACAGGGAGAGTCGTCTGCATTGTCCATGGCTTTGCAGCAATCCCTCATACTGAGCAAACATGAAGCGACAGTGGAAAGAAAAATCCCCTTTAACGGGAAGGAAAAACCTCCAGCAGAACCAGACTCAGTGTGAACGGTCATCTGCCTCGACCGACTGGGGTTAGAGAAGACAGAGCAGAGACACAACAAGACAGACAAAAAAAGCACAGAAGCACACATTGATCCAGGAATCTTTTCTACGTTATATGGTAATAGCGGGTGATCTGTCTCCTATTCCACTTTTAGAAACTCTAGGAACCACCAGCAGACCTGCAGTCTGAGAGCAAAGTGCTCTGTTAGGAACATACGGGGTAATCAGAGCTTTAATATATAATGGAGCTTGATTATTAAGGGCTTTATACGTGAGAAGGAGAATTTTAAATTATATTCTTCATTTTACAGGAAGTCAATGAAGGGAAGCTAAAATCGGAGAAATATGATACCTCTTGTTGATTTTCATTAGAATGCTTGCTGCAGCATTTTGGATCAGCTGCTGCAAGAAGGACATTTTACTGCTTAAAAATTAAGTCCACTTTGCAGTTTGCTACCTGCAAACATGTAGAACAGAGTGCTCTGGTCAGAGTAAACAAAAATATCACTTGTTGGCCTACATGGATGACATCATGCCTGGTGAAAAACTAACACCGCATATCAGCCTACACACCCCATGGCCCCTGTGAAACATGGTGAGAGCTACATGATGCTGTGAGGATTGTTTTTCTTCAAGCAAATACAGAGAAGCTGGGCAAAACTGATGGTTGGAGCTAAATACAGGACAATCTAGGACGACAACCTGTTGGAGGCTGCGGAGGCCATGAGACTGGGGCAGAGGTTTGCCTTCCATCAGGACAATGACCCTTAACATGTAGCCTGGGTAAAATGTAATGCCTTAGATCAAAGCATAGCCTTATCTTAGAACGGCCCATTCAAAGATCACATAACAGTGTTACGCCACTATTTCTTTTTTTATTTTCTTTTTTTTTGGTGTGTCACAAACATTTTATTAAAGTACATTAAAGTCTGGTTGTACTTTTACCAGCCACTATTATATTACTCTGCTCCTCTTCCCATGATTGCCTTCTTTGTATTTCTTTCTGGTCTCAGCAAGATGATACAACATTTTGGTCCAAACATTACCACCAAAAGACCAAAACTGGAGGCCAGGATGGCAAACACCTCCACTGCATCTGCATATTTCCCTTGTGAGTTGACATGCGCAGGAACAAAGGCCACCCACACAGTGCAGAAGATCAGCATGCTGAAAGTGATTAGTTTGGCCTCATTAAAGTTGTCAGGAAGATTCCTCGCCAGAAATGCTAACACAAAGGTAAGAATAGCCAATATGCCAATGTATCCGAGTAACACTGAAAAACCAACAATGGAGCCGACTACACACTCATAAACTATCTTATCATTGTGGTATTTGGTGTTTTTTTGTGGAGAAGGGGAGGCAGAGACAAGCAAAGCTGCTTGAATAGAAGTGAGAACTAGAATTGTTCCTCTTTGCTGTGAAACACCAAACCACTTGAGTCTGGCTCCCCCTGCTAGCTTGGGTGCTTTGAAAACAGCCAGAACACTCATAGTTTTAACCAGGATGCATGAGACGCATAGCACAAAGCTGATCCCAAATGCTACATGCCTCACCTGACATGTCCACAGTCTGGGCCGCCCAATAAACAGCAGCGGACACAGGAAGCACAACTTAAGAGAAAGTAACAGGTTGAAATTAAGTTCTGCATTGTTGGAATTTACTATAGGTGTTCTGCGGTGATAAATGAAGATCCCTAGAACAACAGCACAGATGAATGAGCCCAGCAGTGAGGCTGTTGTCAAACAGATCCCTAAAGGTTCCTCATAGGAGAGGAACTCTGTTTTCTTGGGAACACAGAGATCTCGCTGGGGGCTGGACCAGAAATCCTCTGGACATCCAAAGCACTCCAGGGAATCTGACAAAAAGACAGAAACAAAGTCAAATCATGCATTCATAAGATAAATGAAGTTGTGAAATAATAATAAAAAACTAAAACTCACTACTGTTATTATTGATCGTTCCCTCAGAACAAGGGATGCAGTCAAAACAGCAATCAGGTTCCCCCTTCTTTCTCACCACACGGGTACCTGGAGGACAGTTGTTGCTGCACACTGACTTAGGTGGCTATAGGAGAGACATAAGTACACCTGTCAACTTAAAGTGAATTCAAAGTTATAAAAGGGACAAAAGGAAAGAGATAACCTTTTTGGATTCAAAGTTCCAGAAGATTTTGTCTCCATCAAGTCTGAGCTGTTCACCATTGAATGTGGACATTTTAACCTCTCCAACATTTTGAACTTTCGTTTGTCCATCAGGGAGCCAGTGCCAGTTCATAATGTCATATATTGGTAAAGCGTCACCATTCTCATCAAATGACACTTCATCACCAAATAAAGTGGTAAAATTAACCCTTTCCAGGTAATACACAAGCTAACAGAAGACAAAAGAATAATGTAAAGCATAGATGTTAGCAATCAATCAGCATAATGTTAGCTGTAAGACTTTTTTAAAGTATTTTGCATAATGACCATACAGTAAAAGCATAGAAATTACAATTGAAAAAGATTTGCAATTTTTTGGATGTTGCGGGAGACATAATACTTAATAAACTGGATATCAGCTGTCATACAGAATCTTGTAAAAGCATTAATACTACTAACAATTTTTTAACCTTTTCTTACATAACAATCAAAAGCTTCAATGTATTTTATCAGGACTTTCTGTGTTGGGCCAACACAAAGTTGTGGTCACACATGGATTTCCAAATTCTTTATAAACAACAACCTGAAAGGTGTAAAATGCATATTTATTAAACATGCTTTACTCTGAGGCTCATAAATCCAGCCCAAATCATTTTTAGAGATTGTGAGTCCTTTCAAAGGCTCCCTTGCTCAGTGGTCGCCACAGCAAGTCATTACAACTTGTACAAAGACTTGGGAAATTTTTTTCTGCCAGACAGCCTTCATGACAAAACTGGGATTCGACTCTAAGTCCTCCGCTCAAAGCCACAGACTTAGCCCACTATGCCACAAAGGGACTAAACAGCCTTAAGACATCATGTAATTAATCAATTGATTTCACCTCTGTGTAATTCAGTATAACTACAGCTGTTCTGTGAAGCCCTTAAAAGTTTGTAAGGGAACATTAGTTAACAAACAGCATACTGAAGACTAAACAATGCAGCAGACAGGTCAGGGATAAAGTTGTGGGGAAGTTTACAGCAAGGTTATGATACGAAAATATAATCTAGACTTTAAACATGTCTTGCAACACTGTTACCTTAATTCTAATCCTCTAAGAATGGAAAAGGTTTTACACAATTGGAAACTGAAGATAATGTTGTCCACCAAAACAAATAAGGAAACCATTAATCAGACACTGTCAATAGGACTGCAGAGTGGGCCAGTCAAATGAAAGACCTAAATCCACTTGAGAATCTAATTTAGCAAGGAAGAAATAGGCAAAACACCTGTATTTAGATGTACAAACAACATCATCTACACACTCAGCTCTAATTGTTGTGAGGTGGTTCTACAAAGTATTGACTGAGGAGGGCTAAAGATAAATTCCAGGCAAAAATGCTTTTGTTTGTATAAAATGTGGAAAACCATGTATCCTTTTCTTTCCACTTATAAGTTATATGCTACTTTGTGTTGATTTAATATAAAAACAATCAAATCAAATACAATTAGAATGAATTACATTAACATCAGGGTTTGTAAGGATCACAAAAGGTAGAAAGAAATATGAATAAATAAAAATCAGAGTATGAGCACTTTATGGTACTTGATAATTAATTTACAAAAACAGGTAGGGTGCATTGTACCTGCCATGGTTCAAGTGTTTGCAAAGTGGCACAGCTTTTCTTGCTAAAAGGCCCTTTCCCTGGTTCACACTTTAGCATTTCATCAAGGGCATATGCCAGTGCATACACAGCTTTGTAAACATTGTACTCAGACCTGAGATCAGAAACATCCAAGAAACCAGTCTCTGCAGTCTCTAAATCCTCGCCTCCTGAGCAAACCTTTCCACCATTCTCAACCCAGCCTGACGGAGTTGGTGCAAATCCACACTGAAATGTGAATTCCCAAAACTGGTTTACCTTGGGTACATAAAAGCAGCATTATAAACAATAATTATGTCATTATAATGGCTGTAAAAGCCATATTTAGTGACTGAAATATCACCATGTTATTTCCATATCTGTTGTTGTGTTGTAGCTCAGGATGTGTTTGTAGCAAGAAATCCCTAAGGCCTGGTATCTCTCCTCGACGGATAGCAATGCCCAACGTGCCACCAAGGTACGGCATTAAGTCAGAGGTCTGAAGCACGGCAGCAGTGGACCAGGCTTCACTCGCCAACCACTGAAGACCCGTCAAGTTCTGTCTCACCACCTATTTATGTACAAAATATGTTCTTGTTTAATTCAGAAAAAAACTGACAATTAATATCAACTAAGGTAAACATTATACAGATAAATTATTTTAAACCAATCACAGCATGAATCACACAAGCTGTTAATAAAGGCTGTACTATAGTAATTCAATGATCAATTAAATTTTATCTATATAGTGCAAATTCACAACACATCATCTCAAGGGACTTTAGAAAGTTGATTAAATAAAATAATATGGACAGATTGGTTAAAATATGTTATACTTAAGGAAACCTAGCAGATCACATCGACCCATTGACTTGCAGGATCCTACTCAAAGAGCATGTAGCCACATTGGAAGGTCGCCTGCATTGTCGCTGACTTTGCAGTAATCCCTCATATTGAGCATGCATGTAGCGACATTGGAGAGGTAATGTAATAAAAGTATTGCCAAAATGATTTTATTCGCATTAAAGTAGTGTGCAAAATATAATTTAGACCATAATCTTTTAAAGGATCCCAGAGTTGGGATTGTTTTACAACAGCAAAGCAAAAAGTTGTCAGATTTCAAAGTTTTTATATCCTGGGTGAAACAATTGCTAAAACAATGACAAGTTTGTGAATGTTTGATGCACAACACCTCCCTAAGTCAACATTAAACAACATTTTTCCTCCTTCATATGTTTGGCTTTGTGTGTGTATATCTATCTGTCTGTCTGTCTGTCTGTCTATCTATCTTGCACATTTATAACGAGAAGAAAAAGGATTTTAAAACCAACCTCCTCCATGAGATTGATGATCTGATCCTTATGTGCAAACACAATAACAACACGAGCTGTGGATTTCTTCATCACATCAACAATCCTCTGAAATTCAATCAAATCATTTTCCAACGGCAAAGCTTCTAAATAGGCTAGACAGCCTCCCCCAGACACACCCAGATCAGAATGGAAGGATTGGGCAGCGTGCAGCCCGTAATCATCATCACTTATCAGCAAACCTGCCCAGGTCCAGCCGAAGTGTTTCAGTATCTGAACCATTGCACGCACCTGAGTGAAAAGAAACATTATTGAGGGGGAAAGCTAATAAAACTGGTTCTACAGGCAATCATGTTTTGTATGCAGTTGGGCTAAAAAATGTTCATACCCATGGCATTTTATTTAATTCATCTAAGAGGTTTGAGTCTGACTGGAAAGAACAATGACATCTCCCATCGCTGTTAAAAACAACACATTGTATTTGAATTTTAACAGCAAATGTCATGTGGAAAATTATTTATAACCCTCTGATTGATCAATGGAAAAATGTTTTGTCATTATAGCAATCAAATGTTTCTTATAATCTATCTATCTATCTATCTATCTATCTATCTATCTATCTATCTATCTATCTATCTATCTATCTATCTATCTATCTATCTATCTATCTATCTATCTATCTATCTATCTATCTATCTATCTATCTATCTATCTATCTATCTATCTATCTATCTATCTATCTATCTATCTATCTATCTATCTATCTATCTATCTATCTTTTTTTAGACCATTCATCTTTTACGAATAGCTCCACATTTATGAGGATATGAGATGGAAAAGATTTTCCATTAGATTCTTCAACAATCTAACATTATGTCTAGTCAGAAGGAATATGGTCCAATTAAAAGACTTAAATATAAAGCTGCCAGGGTTGTGAATAATTTTGTGCTTTACTTTACATGCAATATTTATCTTTTGTTTGAATTAAATACCCTGATTGGTCAAAGGAACAGAAATTTCACTTTTTCATCTTATCTTTTTCATGGCAAATTTCTTTTACCTGGAAAGCATCACTTGGGATTGTCCTAAAGAAGGATGGAAACTTCTGCCGGTCACTTAGACAGGACCATGTGGGAAAATAACTCACCTGTGAAAGACCCAGACTAAACATTCAAACACATAACTAGCTGTTTCAGTTATTACAACTTACATACAAATACCCAAATAGATGGTAAAGCTAAACACTTACCATAGGTACTCTGTACAAACCTAAAACGGTGGAGATGGCAATAGAGCATGTAGAAAAAGAGTCTCCCACAACCCCCAGAACAGGAGGGCTTCCTTCACAGGTCTCATTCAATATAATTTGCTCCTCCTGACCACTGAGTAATGCCAGTGCTGCACGAAATCCAACTCCAAGAGTGAGGCAGTTGTCATATAGACTGTACCCCAAAGTCACATTGGGTAACAGTTTGGAGTTTCTGTTGACTTCATCAATAGCAAAGATCATTGTCTGAGCCTGTCTAAACCCTAAAATATCAAAACTGACAAAAAGATACAAGTGTTTGACACTGTAACATACAACAACTAAATTTTACAAGTATAAATTAGATTTAGCAAACAAGTCATGTGCAGATCAAGAGTTATTCAGGTGCATACATGTCCAAAAAAAACCCATCAGGATAACATAATTTACATGAAATAGACAACATATTTGTCACACAATATAATGCACAGCAAAATTTACCAATAGCTCTGGTTTTACAGTGTTTTACTTTAACTGTGGTTCTGACACACTTACCCATGGCATGCGAGCTGCTGTGGTTCATTGGTAAAGGACATTTCAGGAAAGATAGAAAAGAAGTGGACCTGAAACAGCCCACCAAGCATTACATCCCCTGCCTTTTCCATACTGTTAAGATGAAACTGCCCCTGCAACAGACAGGAGGAGGAGGATAGAGAGGGGGTCACAGAAAAGGAAGTATTCCAGCGCAGCAACAGGAGAAAGAGTAAGCACGTATGCTTTGGGATTTGCATGACTTTCATTTGGTTGAGCCCTGTCATTGAATTTTGGTGTATTCTCAGTCCTTTTTATTGACACAGAGTATTATATGCCACCCACCAGGGCAGAGAAAGCAGAGTGGGCAGGGCCTGATATTCATTTCAGGTTTATTTTGTGCTAAACAATTAATAATTTAATTAAAAACACAAATATAGAATTTGAATATCAGTAGTGTCTTGAGTTATCTTTCTTTCTTTTTACTACGCATCTACTTTTAATGCTTAATTATATGTATTTAAATCTTCTTACAAGTATAATTACAGTAAAAGAGACCACCTGCTAGATTTAAATAATTTTGACAGTTATATCAGCATGAAACATTTAGAACAATCAATAAATACAGGTATGAAAAATTCAAGTATATAGTTGAGTTCATTTTTCAAACACCTCCAGACCTCTATGGGACAAATAGTAAAAGACAGAATAATTGTGGTGAAAAGGCTCCAGTAGGTCGTATTAGGCAGCAAGTTGCTGCATTAAATCATTTAGGTTTCCAAAAGAAGTATCAAAACACATTTTAGATAATCGGCTTAATATTTCAAAAGCTAAACATTCCTTGAACTGTGGTTACCTTTGCTACACTATGCTAAGCCTCTACATGGTAAACACTCCCTCTGCCTGTGGTATATTGTAATTTTAGCATTGGTTGCATTAGCACGCTTCAGAATGTCATCAAAAATGTCCTAGTCGTCAGTGTCGATGATGGTTACTGGCATCACGGCAACTTAGTGGTTTACACTTTTGCTTCACAACGATTCTAGCCCCAAGTTTATATATATATGCAAATGAGTATACTATGCTGGGAGAAAAATCAGTGACATTTACTGTAGTGCTAGCCAAATTTGCTAATTTTGCCTTTATCTACAAGCTAGGAAGTACAGGTATGTGTATGTTATTGTTATTACTTACTCTGCCAGTCACCAGAAACGTGTTATTCACATGAAGTTATTCACCTTTGGACGTCCTTTACCAAGCCGTTAAAATGATGATTGTATGTGTCATTGTATTTCCGGCTGTGAAGCTTGTGAAGTTTGTGTTCACCTTAAATAAATAACTATGACATATTATGATATCGAAGACAGCTTGTCTGCATCGTCTGACATTTTTCTGTTCTCTACCTCACACGGGTCGATCCTGACAGCAGAAATTTTGTAGATGTATCATTGTCTTGCACATTGGTCAAGATTATATACTTTCTTTTTATTTGTCTAGAAGCTACGATGATTGTAATTGCCTAGTGTTGCCTAGCACTGCGCTTGCCTGCCAACATGGCAGTTTAGGGGTGTGGGTCACTTCCGTTTCAGATGTATGGGTACTATAGATAGGTTGAACTACATGACTCTTTTGAAGTTGTCAAGCACAGCGAGTATGTTTTCAACTCTAACTTTGCCCTGGTCTCCAAGCAGAGCTCAGTGTTGCCAACCAGTCACATCACACAAGCGATCCATTAGTCATGCAACCAGATACAACTCAAAATTTCTTGAGAAATCTTTCAACTGAACTGATGGTTGCTAGCAGCACCTGGTTCTGTATCCAATCAGTGGCTCTGCACACTTCATGGCATGGCTGACAGTCTTTTGATTCTGTTTAATAAATAAACACTGCCTAACTGACAAAGCTAAAACTCACAATGAGTCAATTCAAGGCAGAATTGGTGTTATGTTTTTTATTAGATATTTTTCTTTAATAATTTACAATGATATGATAATACTAAACATAATTAATTTACACTTTTCTTCTTTGCAAGAAGTTAAAAGGAAACTCACTCCCCAAATCACTTTTTTTTTTGCTAATAAACAGTTCACATGGTTGTCTTATAGTACCGTCTACATATCCCGGTCTTTATTTTGACAAATTACTTCATATTTATTGAAATCCTGCTTTTGTGTCTACAAATGTCAGTGTGGCGCCCTCCTAAGGTTCAAAGGGTGCCTTGCATTGATTTTGAATCAGTGCTGTTTGTTCAAAAGTTTTTGTGACCTCACCGGGAGAAACTGACGTCAGTAGCCCTGCCACTGTGGGGTATAAAAGTGGCACAGTCTTTTACGCCTCCGTAACGAGTAGGAGTTTGAATAGTGAGTTTTGTGGTCATTCTATTGATTTTTCAGTTTAGCGATTAAGTTAGTTTATTTAACATTCATTTTTACTAGAAACGCAGACAATGCCCTGCCCTCACCCCTCACACGTTTCTTTGTCCGCCAGGCATCGCCTCCTCTCTGCACATTTTCAAGTACGAGGCTGGGTGGTGTAAGGTTCTGGTATGGGGGGAGTTACACTTTAAAGTTGAGATATCATGTTTATCACTCATTTATTTATTGATATTTACTGTTTAATGTTGTGATTTCATATAAGCTGAAATATGTTATGAGGGTGATTAGGTTTTCCTTGTTTATTTCAAACAATTAAAGTGCTTTGAAATAAACAATACTTCCATAACAGTACAGTAGTAAACAAATAAACAAATCAATAATTAAACCAATATAATAAAAAACAAAAATACAGAAAATAATATTTACTCATGGCTCTGAGCTCATGTTTAGCTGTGTTTCTCTCCTGAAAGGAGGTACTATTTACTTTTTATTTAACACATTATGTTCTCCTCGACAAGTGCTTTTGGTGCTTTTATTGTGTGTATGCTCTATCTTATGAAACCAACGGTGCTTCACAGCAGATGGCCATTCACAATAAACCAGCTTCTGCTGGACATTTCTTCCTGTTAAAAGGGGGTTTTCCTTTCCACTGTTGTCTCATGCATGCTCCATATGAGAAAAAGTTAATGGCTCACTGCAAGTAACTGTCCACTGTCACAACACGCCCCATCAAAAGGAAGGATTGCTGAGTCAATTGAGGCAGTCAGCTGGATTTCTTTAGATAGAAAACCTTTTTACCAACTGGAATAATAAACTGAACCTGACTGCATTATTTTATAAGATAAACCTCAAATGTATACACTTTCAGTCTGTTTTAAAATTGATTGAATTAACTTTATACTTCCAAATACAAACTTTAACAGCTTGTTTTGTAAAGTGCCTAGCATGCACAATGTATAAACAAACTGAACTAAATTGAAAAATGACATGACTCAACTTACATATTTGAAAAGGGTGGGAGAAGGGTTATGGTGCGTTTAGGAGAAGACTCTGGTTTGCCCAGTTTTAGTTAGTTGTATTTATGGCTGTACATAATGCAACTACACTGGAGTAGAATGTGTGTATAGTTTCTAGGTAGTTCACTTCTCCAACACCTTTTTTACCTTTCAGTAGTCCCTATGGTGCTTCGCCCCATTATAGCTTTCTTTGTATTTCTTTCTGGTCTCAGCAGAATTATGTAACATTTGGGTCCAAAGAGTGCTACCAAAAGGGCAAAGCTGGAGGCCAGGATTGCAAACACCTCTACTGCATCTGCATGTTTTCCTGGTGAGCTGATATAAGCAGGTATGAAGGCCACCCACACGGCACAAAAAATTAACATACTGAAAGTGATTAATTTTGCTTCATTGAAGTTGTCAGGAAGATTCCTGGCCAGAAACGCAATCAGAAAACTGACGATGGCTAGTAAGCCAATATAACCAAGTAACACTGAAAAACCGACTGTTGAGCCAACAACACATTCGTAAACTATCTTGTCGTTGTGGTAGTGAGTATTTTTATGCGGAGCTGGTGAGTAGGTGACAAGCCAAGCCGTGCAGATTGCAGCTTGAACAGAAGTGAGAACTAAAACTGTTACTCTTTGCTGTGAAACACCAAACCACTTCAGGCTGGCTCCCCCTCCTGGTTTGGAGGCTTTGAAAACAGCCAGAACCACCATGGTTTTAACCAGAATGCATGAGACACAAAGCACAAAGCTGATCCCAAATGCTGCATGTCTTAGCTGACATGTCCAGAGTCTAGGCCGCCCAATAAACAGCAGGGAACAGAGGAAGCACAGTTTAAGAGACAGCAAAAGTTGGAAACTGAGTTCTGAATTGTTGGCTCTAACTATAGGCGTTTTGCGGTGATAGATGAAAATCCCTAGAACAACAGTACAGGTGAATGTGCCCAGCAATGAGGCAGCTGTCAAACAGATCCCTAAAGGTTCCTGATAGGAGAGGAACTCTGTTTTTTTGGGAACACAGAGATCTCGCTGGAGGCTGGACCAGAAATCCTCTGGACAGCTGAAACACTCCAAGGAATCTGGCAAAAAGAAGAACACCGTGTGATATTTGCAGTCAAATGAAACAATCAACATATTGATATCTAACCCTCTGGAAAAGGACGTGTTTTTAATTCCATTTAAATAAAGGACAATTACCCAATTTAATGCATTAATCAAAATATATAAACACAAATACATTTTCTAGGTCAGGAAACCCTAAAATCTTGATTTGCCCCTGTCAAAGATGATAACTTCATAATAAATAAAACCATAACCACAAAAAACAAAAAACAGG
Source organism: Fundulus diaphanus (assembly GCA_037039145.1). Taxonomy (NCBI): domain Eukaryota; kingdom Metazoa; phylum Chordata; class Actinopteri; order Cyprinodontiformes; family Fundulidae; genus Fundulus; species Fundulus diaphanus. The sequence goes on from CM073124.1 coordinate 19,823,767, forward strand.
TCACTTTCTTCGATTTAGGAGGAGGCAATATATACTACACAAAACTTATCTGAGATATGTGTGACTTAATTGTTGCTGTCAATTTATTTTTAGCTGATCAGCTTAAAATCTTTCATGGCTGTTTATGAAAGAGACATGTTAGATTGATCTGCATGCCTTTACAGTCACACTGGCAACTCAAACCACTTTACATTGCCTAATTTCTTTCACACTTGTAAACACTGTAATTTTATGAAACAATACTGTGTACCAAAAACCCTTAGATACAGAAACCTACTGGTCTTGTTATTGACTTTTCCTTCAGCGCAGGGGAAGCAGTCAAAACAGCATTCAGGTTCTCCCTTCTTTCTAACCATACGGGTACCTGGAGGACAGACCTCACTGCAAACTGAACGGGGTGGCTGTAAAAGATGAAATAAGCACGTCTCTCTTTTTAAAACTACATTTATGATCTATAAGAGAGAAAAGAGGAAGAAACTACCTTGTTGGATTCAAAGTTCCAGAAGATTTTGTCTCCATCAAGTGTGAGCTGTTCACCATTGAATGCGGACATTTTAACCTCTCCAACATTTTGAACTTTCGTTTGTCCATCAGGGAGCCAGTGCCAGTTCATAATGTCATATATTGGTAAAGCGTCACCATTCTCATCAAATGACACTTGATCACCAAATGATGTGGTAAAATTAACCCTTTCCAGGTAATACACAAGCTAAGAGAAAGCAAATGAGAGACACAAAAAGCAAAGATGGCAGACTGAAAAGAAAAAGAAATTCAATAAATTCCAAGTTTGTGCATCTTAACTTGCACTGACATTGACAGAGTAAGACAATTTTGAACATCTCTGCTATCATTTTACTAAGGCACCAATTTATTGGTTTAACTTTGCTTATCTATACGAACCTGTCCAATATTCATAAAGCAGCCAAGCCTCTTTTACCTGCCATGGTTGAAGTGTTTCCAAAGTAGCACAGCTTTCCTCTTTAAAAGGCCCACTCCCTGGTTCACAATGCAGCAAACCGTGAAGGGCATATGCCAGTGCATACACAGCTTTGTAAACATTGTATTCGGGCCTGAGGTTAGAAATATCTAAGAACTCAGTCTCTACAGTCCTTAAATCTTCTTTTCCAGTGCAAACTTTTCCCCCGTTCTCAACCCAGCCTACCGGAGGTGGTGCAAATCTACACTGAAATGTGAATTCCCAAAACTGGTTTACCTGAAATATATCAAAACTTTAAGTGAACCAATAATTATGTATCACTTGTGGAAGTACTATATTCGGTGATACGGTCAAATCTTACAATGCTATTTCCATAGCTGTTGTTGTGCTGTATATTAGGATTTATTTCTGACAGGTAGTCCCTGAGGCCTGGTATGTCTCCTCGACGGATAGCGATGCCCAACGTGCCTCCAAGGTACGGCATGAGGTCAGAGGTCTGAAGTACGGAGGCTGTGGACCAGGCTTCACTCGCCAACCACTGCAGGCCTGTCAAGTTCTGTCTCACCACCTATTCATTTACAAAATATGTTGTCAAAATGTCTTTCAAATGTTTAACTCTATATACAGCATAGAAAATGTATCAAAATGACAAGTACATTGTCTTTCATTCACAGATGAAATCTATGTTTAGTTCAGTAAAATCGTGGATAGCTAATTTTGTCTACACAGTTTAATAGCAAAACCAATGAAGTTTAATGTGCTACTGTAGTGTTTAGTCATGGGATTTACTAAGTGATATTTTTCTGTAATGCACATCCTTCATTCTGAGATGGTGAGAGTTGGAACTATATGCTTATCTTTGTTAAATATAACCTCTGCACATCATGGAGCCTTTCTTCCCCTTAGAGCAATATTGCCACCTGTGACAGGTGCTCATGAGAGTTAGTAAAGAAAGGATTAAAACCTGATCAAAAGAAGGAGACCTCTTCATCTACTAAGCTCAGCAATACATTAAAAAACTGTTTGATAATATAGTAATTAATTAATTCTTTTTTTTTTTGCCATCAGCCATACATAAAGATATTGATAAAAGCAGAAATTATGATATAGTCTGATAATAATGACAAATGATCCCATAGATTATAGACAAAAATCTATTGTTTTGTGGTTGAGACAATATATTTTGACGTTTAAGGTCACCACCAGCTTATAGGCTGTTTATGAAGATATTCTTTCAGATATTTTTGTTTGCACTTTAAAGTGATGTAATGTCTCCATTTCAGAGCTGAATTACCTATCCCTCTATCTTTAACCTCTTATTGTCATCCAATTCACCCCAAATGAAGGCCAACATAAGAAAATAAACAGTTGTTTCAGTTTTATGTTAGACCATGAAAAGCCAAGACATTACTTCAGTTAAAATATTTCTTTCTTTAACAGTTTTTCTTTTTTGGTATGACTTTTCCCAATACGTGTCATATGTTTGTGTTATAAAAAGATAGACATTTACAAACAAGATAAATTTAATAATTTGACAATATAAGATTTATGCACCTTCACAGGTCATTTTTAAAGACCACAGAAAAGAAAGTTTAGCAATACTAATGCCCTATTTAACCAGTTTAACCATATCATATACTTCAGGCTGTGATAGCTGGTACATACCTATATGTACCCATATGTAGTGTGCAAATGTTATCACAAGTACACCTTTTAAATCATGTTGGTAATTTTCATTCTATGTGAAAGTATCTAAACTAAACATAAATACCTCCTCCATGAGATTGATCATGTGGCTTTCATGTGCAAACACAATGACAACATGAGCTGTGGATTTCTTCATCACATCCACTATCCTCCTCAGCTCTGCAGCCTCGTTGCCCCACGGCAACACCTCTAAGTAGGCCAGGCAGCTTTCACCAGACAGACTCAGATCAGACTGAAATGATCTGGCAGCGTGGAGCCCATAATCATCATCACTGACCAGCAGTCCCACCCAAGTCCAGCCAAAGTGTTTTAGAATCTGAATCATAGAATTCACCTGAGAAAGAATGGAGTCAGAGGATAACAGGAACTTTTTGTGGAAAATCTGATAAAAAAAAAAACATTGGTTAATTTTTCTCCTTTTTTCCAAAACTGCAAAGCTAAAGTTTTTTTTAACATTGTATCATTATACTTCTCAGTTTAAAGGTTTACCTGGAAAGCATCGCTTGGTATCGTTCTAAAGAAGGATGGAAACTTCTTGCGGTCACTTAGACAGGAACATGTGGCAAAATAACTCACCTGTTGAAAATACACATTGCACTCTGAGCTACCTTTATAGTTTTGCTGCTATAGGCTTAGGCTACTGGAGGACATCAGGGCCTACTTTTCTCACTCTACTGATTTTTACTGTTCTCCAGTCTACTGTTCTCCAGATTTGCATTGCATTACATTGAAATGACTGTTGTCATTTCAGCTTTTAACTTTTTGTTCTCTCTCTTTTTTTCTTCATAGTAGGCACACCTGGTCTGACGTTCTGTTGACTGTGAAATCATCCAGGGAGGACAGATCACCGACTATTACCATCTAATGTAGAACAGATTACTAGATCAATGTGTGCTTCTGTGCTTTTTTGTCTCTCTTGTTGTGTCTCTGCTCTGTCTTCTGTAACCCCAGTCGGTCGAGGCAGATGACCGTTCATACTGAGCCCGGTTCTGCCGGAGGTTTTTTTTTCCCGTTAATGGGTGGTTTTTCTTCCCACTGTCGCTTCATGCTTGCTCAGTATGAGGGATTGCTGCAAAGCCATGTACAATGCAGACGACTCTCCCTGTGGCTCTACGGTCCCCCAGGAGTGAATGCTGCTTGTCGGGACTTTGATGCAATCAACTGGTTTCCTTATATAGGACATTTTGACCAATCTGTATAATCTGACCCAATCTGTATAATATGATTGAACTTGATTTTGTAAAGTGCCTTGAGATGACATGTTTCATGATTTGGCGCTATATAAATAAAATTGAATTGAATTGAATTGAATTGAATATGTTTTCAAGACAAGCTACTTCAAAACTAGCTACTTCAAAACTTATGAAAGCTGAACAAATCCTAAACAATCTGACAGAACAATTAGAAGATAAAGCTGAAAACTTACCATAGGTACTCTGTACAAACCTAAAACAGTGGAGATGGCAATAGAACGTGTGGAGGAAGAATCCCCCACAATTCCCAACACTGGAGCCCTTCCCTCACAGCTCTCTTCTATTAGAATTTGCGCCTCTTGACCACTTATTAATGCCAGAGCCGCACGGAATCCTATTCCGAGTTTAGCGCAGTTGTCAAACAGACTGTACCCCAAAGTCATGTTGGGTAACAGCTTGGAGTTCCTGTTGATCTCATCAATTGCAAAAGCCATGGTTTGGGCCTGCCTAAATCCTAGAATATCAAAACTAAAACAATAACACAACGGTTCAATTCACAAAAACACAACACAGGAGGTAAAGAAAGGCTAAACAGCAATATTGTTTCCCATTTTGTAGAAGTAAACAAACACACAAAAAATCCTTTAGAGTATTGAACTTTCTTTTTGCACCTTTACGCTTACCCATGGCAGGTAGGATGCTGAGGCTCAGATGTAAAAGACAGTTCAGGAAACACTGAAAAGAAATGCATCTCAAATAACCCCCCCAAAATTACATCTCCAGCCTTGTCCATACCACTTAGATGAAACTGTCCTTGTGACAGACAAGAGGACAGCTGAGGAGCCGGACTGGTGCAGTAAAGACATAAAGAGTGCAACAGTAGCAAGACCAAGCTTTTATCTTTAAAGGGCCACATTACTTTTATGTCCCTATCCCTAAACCCAGCTGTTAGATTTTTATTTTTTATTTTCTCACCCTCCCTTTTATTGACTTTAAGTGTTTTCTCTTTATTGGCATGCCACCAATAAGGGTAGAGGAAGAAGAGTGGGCTGGACTTTTGACGTAATTCAATTTAGACTGAGTTTGCGTCCACATAAAATTGTTATGTGTGGAATATGGTACTGAAACAACTCTTACAACTTTGGATATTAGAGCACACCATGTGTTAATGTCATTGTTACGGTGGAAATGTGCAATATATGGATGAATTATGAAGGGATTTTTATTTATTTCAAAACTCTGGGAAATGTGAAATTATTTTAGTTGATAGTTCATTGTTGGAATATTGGAAAATACCAGTTTTCAAAGTAGTTTTCTTGCAAATGGAATATGTATATATATATATATATATATATATATATATATATATATATATATATATATATATATACAAATACACATTTTATTCATTTGTATATCTCTTTAGATGGTGATGGCCCTTGTAAGCTTCTCCAGCTTTTCTTCTCTTAATTGACACCTATTTCCATCAGTTGTGTTGGTCTATGCTCTCTCTGCAGCCAATCTTAATTCATATCATAACAGCGCACATCATTTGGAGTCGAAATCAGAACCGGCCTCCAATCTGGGCCAGTGCACTCCTCCTTAGACGACCTGGTGGTACCGAGCACCATATCGGTACCAGCCTCAGCCTTCCAGTAGCTCGGTTTACAGGCGTGGCCGCCACACCTGGCCCAAGACCTCTCCGGGTCTGGATACCCCGCTGGGGTGCTGGTGCATGGGTCTGGGAGTATAGGATCATGTGTTGAGTCCAAGTGTGTGTACTGCATCCCCCCTTTTTTTCTTTTCTTTTGGTGTGTGGGTAAGAGTGTATCCATGTGGGGGCACTAAGGTGTGAATGTGACTGCATACCTGGTTTTCCGTTTGTCTTTTTGTCATGTTGGGTTTGTACTGCCCTCTCCTCTGGAACATCTCAGGTCTCCAGTAAGTGTGGAGCCCATCCCCTTATCATGCTCCCCTCCGTTGGCTGGCCCCTTGACCTGCTGGTGTGTCTGGGGCTGGGTGCTCGGGTGTGTGCTGACCTTTCGGACATCTGGGGTTCTGGTTTTCCCGATGTCTGCCTCTGCTCTCTGGGGGGCGGGCTTTTGGCTCCTCACAACCACTATTGAGAATTTTTCTTATGGATAAACCTTACGTATAAAAGTTCACTCCCACAAACATGTACAGGTGCTTGGAACGAGGCGCTTATAGATTCACTTCCATACAGAAAACCCCTATCAATAGCTTTAGCTGTCACTTTATACATCCCGTATTAAATAATTCTGTGTATTTTTAAGTGATGGTATCAAGGCATTTGTTGTTTGTACATTTATTGGTTTGTTTTGCTGTTCTTTTTCTATCTCTCTTCGAGTAGAAGCAGACTCTGGGGATGTTATCTTTCTCTCTCCTTTTCCTCTCCTCTTTTTTACCTTTTCTCCCTTTTAGTATGTAGTTTCATCTTTTTCTATTCTTTTTTTCTCTTCTACTTTCCCGTTTTTGTGTGCATTGAACATGAAATAGTCCTAGAATAAAATCTAATAAAGCTTTATGGATATATAAATCTAGTGGAGCACTATGGCCAGAGTAGTAACACTCCACTTGTGAAAGTAAAATCTGTTGGGCTCTCTTTGGCATTTAGACAGCAATTTTTAATGCTACGCTGCCAGACAGGACACATTGAAAAAAAGGACTGGCCTCAAAGCACATGAGTGTAAACAGTCTTTATTTCTGCACTGTTACTGTGTGATTATGCATAAAGCATTACAGACCAACTCTTGACGTGTGGAGTGCTTTGTTTAACTGTGTGAAGTGGGACAAGAACTTCTGTTACTACTTTTTGGACTTTAGTTATGTTCATGAGTGTTTGCTAAAATAAACTGAGGAATTACAGCCTTTTAATGTTCAGTTATCCAGGTGCTATCCAAAGTGGCCTTTTTGAGACTCCTAAAAGCCCCTTTGGAAAATGTCTGGACACATACACAATTTTCTTTTATCTTATTTCTATCAAGTTTGAATATGTAGTAGGTAAGACTTGAATCTCTAGCTTCATTTGATGAGTCCAGATCTTTAGCCCTCCATGTAGTTACACAGAAACAAACAGAAATCCACACATCCAAGCATCAATCTTCAAGTAGATCAAACTATCACAAAATATACAAACACTTGTTCCTATATTTATACAAACTTGATATATACATTGTGTCATTATGTGTTACAACAGCCAAACCTCTTACTTTTAAATGTCTTGACTCATTTAAACATGACATAAATTTATAAATATAGTTCCTCAGTAAGACATGAAAACTCTATGATAAAAAAATATCTGATGAATTAATTGCAGACCCCTTAGGTTTATCCACCAGAAAGACCATTGTGACCCAAATATAATTCTAAAAATGGGTGTGTGTCTGTGAAAAAGATACACATACACTGAAATAAGTAAAAGAGTGAATAGTATTCTATTCACTGTCACACATCTGTTAAACTGTCCTCTAGATGGCAGCAGCAAACCATGAAAATGGAAGCATAGAGCATTGGAGACAGATTTCGATAATGGTAACTTTACATGACACTAGTAATAAAGCTATCAATCTATCAAGATTTATTGTTAGGGCTGTTGGAAAGTAAATTTCTGTGACATAAAATCAATAAATTTTCCAGATATTTAAAATTGTACATTGTGACTATCTTGGAACATCAATCTGTTTTTTTTATATCTGCTTAATCCTGTGCAGGGGCTGTAGGTGGAGTGGGCTATGGCAGATATCTAATAAATTAATAAACAAAAGACAAGATATACCCTGGACAAGTTGCTAGTCCATCTGAGGGTCAGTAGAGAACACCATTAGTATACATGTGCATACCATCAGTAATTTTACTAAATTGAGTGGCTAAAATTATAATATACCTGACCATGGCAGGCTCCAGGTTATTCTAGATAAGTCTGGACAATACAACACACATCATTTTGCCTGCTACAGCAGTTCACAATAAACCATTTATTATCTCTGAGTTTGAGTTTGACATGCAGTTGCCTTTGCCAAACAGATTTAACCATGTAATCCCATTTCCAAATGGGTAAAAGAAGGAAATCCCTGTGGTTAGCTCTTAGACATGAGAAACTATGGACCTGATCTTCAAAAGGTTTGTGTGTTTTAAAACACGTGCAAACTAATTAGCCTATGCAAAGCTGATCTTGATCCCTGGTGCAAAGCAATTTGCCTGTGTAAAATGCGTGGAACAGAGGGAGCAAATCCATCCATAACTTGTGTCAAGAGGGATTGATTTTCCTCCCTCAATGTTTCTTAACGGGCTCCATATGAAGCACAGTTATGTTGTATTAAATTATCATGGGGCTACCTTGGTATGCAATATTTCTGGTCAAGTGGTTGTTGTGAGGAGTTGGTAGAGGTTTAAACAGCTTCTTTAGAGATTAATTCAATTCAATTAAATTTTATTTATATAGCCCCAATTCACAACACGTCATCTCAAGGCACTTTACAAAGTCAAAATCAATCATATCATCCAGACAGATTGGTCAAAAAGTTTCCTATCTAAGGAAACCCAGCTGATTGCATCGATTGACAAGCAGCATTCACTCCTCCAGAAAGAGCGTAGAGCCACAGTGGACAGTCGTCTGCATTGTCGATGGCTTTGCAGCAATCCTTCATACTGAGCAAGCATGACGCAATAGTGGAAAGGAAAACTCCCCTTTAACAGGGAGGAAAACCTCCAGCAGAACCAGAACCAGGCTTAGTGTGAACGGTCATCTGCCATCACCGACTGCCTAATTATATATTTTCTATATATCATTTCACAATGGGCTGAATGATTTAGGTTTTGGCTTTATCAAGCCCTCTTTTCACACTACCACTCAAAACACTTTATACTAGAGCCACATTCATGCAATCGGAGTCACATTTATACATTGATACACAGATCTTTAGGCAACTTGGGGTCAAGTTCCTTGCCCAGGTGCACATCGACATGCGCCAGGAGGAAGCTGGAATTTAAGACAAAGTTTCAGATTTCAGGACAACTACTGTACACACTGAGCCACAGTTTCTAAAATTATATAGAACCCAGTGGCGGAGTGCTTTATATCGCTTTGTGCAAAGCTTGCAGTAAGTCTGTGATTTTATGTGGTCTGCAACTTTGTGGTCGATTTGAGTGTGTAAGTCTTGTTTCGAACCAATTCCACTTTGTTAAAATACCTCAACAGTTGATTAAGGAATATTTGATACGGAAAATCCATGACTGCACCTATTGCACTATTAGTATTCTACCATGGTACCACACTCGAATTTACTGAGCTCCTCATTTGACTAATTCTTTTACAAATGTTTGCAGAAGTAGTCTCCATATAGCAACCGAAAAGATTTGATCCAAAGACATCTCTTTATTGCTCCTGCGTGATTATTAACAAATGCAAAAAAATAAACAGCAAAAACAAATAAAAAACAAACAAAAACAAAGTGAATTTGGATGAATTGGCAAAGGTCATGATTTGGAGTGTCGACCTATGATAGCCTTCTTTGTATTCCTGTCGGGTTTGAGCAGAATAAGATAACATTTAGGTCCAAACAGTGCTACCAGGAGACCAAAGCTTGATGCTAGGATGGCAAATACTTCCACTGCATCTGCATACTTTCCTGGAGAGTTTATATATGCGGGAACAAAAGCCACCCATACAGCGCAGAAGATCAGCATGCTGAAGGTGATGAGTTTGGCCTCGTTGAAGTTGTTGGGCAGATTCCTCGCCAAAAATGCCAAGAAAAAGCTTACAATAGCTAATATACCTATATATCCTAGTAACACAGCAAAAGCAACAGTGGACCCAACTGCACACTCATAAACTATTTTGTCATTGTGGTATTGCATATTTTTATAAGGAGTGGGTGATGAAGAGACAAGCCATGTAACGCATATGGCTGCTTGAATGCAAGTAAGGAATAAAACTGTTCCTCTCTGCTGCATAGCTCCAAACCACTTAAGATTGGCTCCACCTCCTGGCTTAGAGGCTTTGAAGACAGCCAGAACCACCATGGTTTTCACCAGGATGCATGAGACACAAAGCACAAAGCTGATCCCAAATGCTGCGTGTCTCAGCTGGCATGTCCACAGCCTGGGTTGTCCAATAAACAGCAGCGAACACAGGAAGCACAGTTTCAGTGACACTAGGAGCAGGAAACTGAGTTCTGAATTGTTGGCTCGAACTACAGGTGTTCTACGGTGATAGATGAAGATCCCCAAAACAACAGCACAGATGAAAGTGCCCAGCAGTGAGGTGGTTGTTAAACAGATCCCCAGAGGTTCCTGATAGGAGAGGAACTCTGTTTTCTTAAGAATACAGTGATCTCGCTGGGGGCTGGGCCAGAAATCCTCCGGACAACCGAAGCACTCCAAGGAGTCTGACAAAAAGAACAACACAGGGAAGTACATTCATATTGAACATATTAGAAGAAAGTAATAGTACCTTAAGAGAATACCAACATTTAGGTAGGCTGTAACATTCTTTTTATCATGTATTAAAATACTTCGCATTGGTCTGATGTTACAGTCAAATTTTAAATGTCATGTTTTTATTAAACGCAAGCATAAAAGCATCATAATTAAAAGCAATAAAGGCTTGAAAACATCAGTCTCTATAATGTGTTTCACTTAACGAATTGATACTGTATATATATAATAAATTGATAAAATACATAAAAAGTATTAACACCTACTGGTCTTATTACTAATCTTTCCCTCAGAACAGGAGATACAGCTGAAGCAGCATTCAGGTTGTCTCCTTTCTCTTGCCTTGCGAGTGCCTGGAGGACAACTTTCACTGCAAACTGAACGGATTGGCTGGGAAATTGAAAGAGGAAAATCCAGATGTTTGTATTGCTTTATCTATATTCAAGATAAAAGAGCTTTGCAAAAAGCAAAAAACAAAAACAAAAAACTACCAACAATAAAATAAACAAATAAAAATACCTTCTTTGAATCCGTGTTCCAGAAGATTTTGTCCTCATCTAGTGTGAGTTCTTCATCTCCCGAGTGGGACTTTTTCACTTCACCAACATTTTGAATTTTAACTTTTCCATCCGGCAGATGCAGCCAGTTCATGACATCATATATTGGTAGGGCATCCCCGTTCTCATCAAATGAGACTTGATCACCAAATTGAGTGGAGAAGTTGACCTTTTGCAAATAGTGTAAAAGCTACAAATGCAGAAGAGACAATGTGACTAATGACTGACTCAGCCTTGACAAAACATTATCAATAGTTTAACATTAAATACATTTCTATTTAAACAGGAAATTAAATGACCTAAAGCAATGATTTCCAAACTTTTTAACCCCCAGAAAAAAGTGGCGACTTCTGACCACAACCATCAGCTAAGTACAAAAATATGGTAGTTAACCAAAGACAGTAAAACATAATCTATTGTCAGTCTATTCCTTATCTATTTACAAGTCATTTTTTAATCTCCCATAAGATTCATAGCATTACTAGGATTGTTGGTCATTTACTTTGACCTCTCAAGAAGACCTTAAGGCCCCACAGTTGCTGATTCATGATGCCCAGTAGGATCTAAACCCCAACTTTGGGAACCCCTGATTCCATTTGCATTTGATAAATTAGGCAATTACAAAAGGACATCCTTAAGGAACATAATCACTATCACTGAAACTACACCTACATTATATTCCTACCTCTTTTTTGCAGATCTCCATGCAACAAAGTAATATTATATTGATCTAGTGAGTAATCTGGAGCACGACAAACAGTAAGAAACTGGCTGTGCACACCTATGGTTAAACGAGAGCACACAAAATGTTTCAAGAGAGGGAGCCTTAAGCAGTACAGACCTAAAACAGCAATTTTGTTGAACATGTATATATCATTTCTAAGAAAAATATTTCTATATACCTTTTTTTTATATTATACTTAAAATGTCAAAATTGAGAGCAATTTGGTGATTAAAACGGTTTCTGATTTTATAAATTAAAGTTGCAATGGGAGTTGAAGCAATATATCGCACAGGAACGTCGGTAAATTATCCAAAAATTAGGCTTGTCAATTAAATTAAGAAATTTGAATCGAATAGAACCTAATATGAAAACATATACATTATAAATTCTGATAAACTTCAAATGCCTTTTGCTTCTCTTTAATAATCAGTCAGATAGAATCTAGCAAAATAGGTAGAAACACATTTTACCCAGCAGGACAAAATATGAGACATTGTCTTTCTGAAAGACTATAAATGGATCACCTGAGCAGACCCAGCTGCTGAGAAATTGTGGCTACATTTTCAGAAAAAAACAAACAAATACCATTGTTTGTTTTTGCAAGCTAGAGTTTGAATAATCTGTTACAAGTGTAAACAAATGTCTCAAAGTTATTTTGGATTTTGAACTAGAGATGGTCAGTTGTTAACCAAATTAAAACAGCCAAATATCATTTTACTTTAGCACAATATGGAAAAAAACTTTAGAAAACATTACTGTCAACCAGTGATATCATTCAGCCACACTTCTGTACAATAAAGTTTCCCTTATACTGTAGACAACACAGGGGATAACCACTCCCCTTAGACTGGATATACAAATTAACAATCCAAAACTCATTTTGGGTGCAAATGACAGGCAACTGTTTTCTCCCAAATTTTTGCGCCACTCCCTGATAAAATTCCACCCTGGGTGGTGAGCCATATTCCCCTTATCAAAAGGAATTACTGCCATCATTAGATGTGTGTTCACTGAAACATTTTACATGCAAACAAAGCGGCTGTGTTAGAAATGTGTAAAGATAGATGATCACACCTGCCATGGCTCCAGAGAATCCAAACGGGCACAGCCATGTCCTGTAAAAGGTCCTTTGCCTGGCTCGCACTGCAGCATGTCATCAAGGGCATAAGCCAGAGCGTAAACAGCCTTGTAAACATTGTACTCAGGTCTGAGGTTAGAAACATCCAAAAATTCTGTCTCCGCCAGTTCAATGTTTTCATCACCAGTGCATACAGATTCCATATCTTCCCTATCTGCTGGGCTGAATTTGCACTTAAATGTATGCTCCCAGAACTGCTTCACCTGGACCACATTCAAAGATATTTTAAAAAAATATGCTTTCACCAATATATTAATTTAATGTCTCATTTATGGTAGACAAATTTTCAAAACTAGAATCGAACCAAGTTATTTCCATTGCTGTCATTTATGTCCGGGCGTATTTTTAATAGAAAGTCAATAAGCCCTGGTATTTCTCCACGCCGTATGGCGATACCCAGTGTTCCGCTTAAGTATGGTGTGAGTTCTTGTGTCTGGAGAATGGCCGCTGTTGTCCAGGTTTCACTGGCAATCCACTGGCGACCAGTTACATTCTGCTGTGCCACCTGACAATATTAAATGTGCATCATTAGAAATTTCCATTTTTAAATCAGCCCATATAGACAGAGACAGAAGTGTATAACACTACTGATTCAGGAGGAAAACGTGTTTCTATGAAGCCACAAAGTGTTTCTAGCCTCCTCTTCTAAAGTGCAAGTATAGATAATCTAATAGTTGCAATATTTATTTCATAGTAAGGAAAGACTTTTTCATGCAGCACATAGCCATAAGTCAGATGAGTGGATTTTAAATTTATGTTGCACTTGATTTCTAACCTCCTCCATCAGTTGAATCATGTGAATTTCATGTGCAAACACGATGACAACACGAGCTGTTGATGTCTTTATCAAGTTTACAATCCTCCTGAGTTCACCTGGGTCACTGTCCCAAGGCAAAACCTCGAGGTAGGCAAGGCAGGTTTCACGAGATTCAGCCAGGTCAGACTGGAAGGACTGTGCCACGTGAAGTCCGTAGTCATCATCACTGACCAACAGGCCAATCCATGTCCAACCAAAGTGTTTTAGAATATGAATTATGGCACGCACCTAGAGGAAGGTATAAGAATTAAGATATTAGTGTTTAGACTTTGTGAACATAGACTAAAATTTCTATTTCCTCACATTTATCAGAATAATGTGAGGAAATAATTTTGTTGCTGACATAAAAAAGAGGTGTCTTTTGGTGGGAGTTCTTTTCTTTCTTTCTGTTGTCTGAGACAAAAATAGGTTCTCAAAGGAGGAGTATGTTTCACCTGGAAAGCATCGCTTGGGATTGTTCTGAAGAAGGTGGGAAAGCGCTGACGATCACTAAGGCAGGAACATGTAGCAAAATAACTCACCTAAGGAAGAAAAAAAACAGGCCGTTTCAATGGAAGACAGAAACTATTTAACTAACTTTGGACAGGTTGACAACTTTGCACTATAATAAAAATGTGATAATACAAAAGAAAAGCATAGTAAAACTCACAATAGGCATCTTGTATAAACCTAGCACATTGGCAATGGCAATAGAAAAAGTTGAATAGTGATCACCAACGATCCCCAGAACAGGTGGGCTTCCAGAACAGTTCTCCCGCAGCAGAAACTGCTGCTGCTGGCCACTGGCCAGAGATAAGGCGCCACTAAATCCAATCACAAGTGCGCCGCAGTTATCGTAAAGGCTGTATCCCAGGGTCAAGTTTGGAAGAATGTTGGAATTCTTGTTGATCTCATCCACAGCAAAAGCCATGGTCATTGCATGCCTGAAGCCTAAAGTGTCAAAGCTAACACAAAGACCATCAGGTTTAAAACACAATGCATCGCATTGCAACCAAATATTAATGATAAAATTAGTTACTAGTTGCAAATTCACATCTTAGTTTTTTTTTTTTTTTTACTGATACATTTTAAAAGCTTTTCACAAGAGAGTTTATTCCTATTTTAGCATCACTGCTTTTAATGTTTAGCATTTGTGTGATACTCACCCTTTGCAGATGGGCTGTTGTGGCTCTGATTTAAAAGTCAGTTCGGGGAAGACAGAAGTGTAATGGACCTCAAACAATCCACCTAGAACCACATCACCAGACTTGTGCATCTTGTTTAAATAAAACTGTCTCCTTAAGTTACATGTCAAAGGAAGAGAGAAGCTCACATAGTATATGAAAAGAAAGTAGACACTCAAGAGTGGATATATGTTCAGAAAAGCCCCCATTATTGTCCTCATTCTTTACCATCTTTTTCGTCTTAGTTCAGTTACTTCATTTTATATGTCAGGCGGTGCCATCTGTTTTGCATGATTCCCTACAATGTTTAAGTTTCCTAGCACCAATGAGGAAGGAAGGGGCAGGACATAACATATCTCAAAAATAGTGTGAAAATTGCACTGTATCAGTCAGAGTGTGAGTACAGACACATCATGAAACCTATGATCTAAGATGATTACATTTACGTATCATATATCCTAAACTCAAAGATACTAAAATGTTTATCCACCATCTACTGTGCCAAGGTTTTCTAAGGTTTATTTCTTTTTCAGATGAGAACATTTGGCTCCTTGCTGACACACGTTTCATTATTCTTTTTAGTTAATATATGTCATTGCTTTGGCAAGGACAGGAGTTAATTTATCAGTATACTGTGTCTTACAAGTATTCCTACACCTTGAATATTTTCACATTGTGTCACACTGAAGCCACCTACTTTTATGTATTTAATTGGAATTGCATCTGGTAGACCAATACAAAGTAGGGCATAATTGTGAAGTGAAAGGAAAACGATGCCTTGCAAATATTTTATAAATAAAAATCTGATTTGCATCATGCATTTATATTTAAGTTCTTTATCCTTTGCTTTACAATTTAAGTTTAAAGTCTGGTGTCTTCTGTCTTGTGTTTTTGCCACTGTCACACCTGAAAAAGTATTTCTGTTCTATTCAATTCTATTCTAAGTCAATACTTTGCTCAATCATCCCCTGCAATTGCAAATACTAGTCTTTTATATATCTCTACTAGCTTTGCACGTCTAGAGATTTTTTTATTTGCCAACTCTTATTTGCAAACCAGCCCACGCTCTATTAGAGTGTCTGCTAACATACATCCCCAATATAGACCCCCAAAACAAGTCTTACCTCAAACTGTTAGTTGAAAAAAAATGTCCTGGACTCATAACTTTTTAAGCTTCTAGCAGGTTTTTCTCTTTCTTGTATTCAGCTCTTGTATTTACCTTCCTGTCAACCTTGACCAGCATTTCAGATCCTGCTATAGAAAATCCTTCCCACACAATGTTTTCTTGTGTGGATGGTGTGCTCAGGGTAAGATTGTTAGTTTTTTGCCTCACATAACATTTTGCATCAAGGCCAAAAAGTTAACACTGATCTCATCTGACAAGAGAACTGTCTTCCTCATATTTGCTGTGGCCTTTACATGGGTTGTGGTCTGTAACAGTTGTCCTGTGAACAGATTCTGACCTGCGTTGAGGAGCTTTATAGCTTCTGCAGTAACTTTGGGCCTCCTGACATTTTTTTTTCTAAATACTGCTCTCCTTACTTATTCTGTCAGTTTAGGTTGATATTTTTTTAACATTGGACAGGCTCGTAGTTGTGCCATATATTTCCATCTTCAGAATATGGATTGAAGATAAAAAATATTTAAAACTTGAGGTATCGTTTCATAACCTAACAAATCTACACAGCTTTATTCCTGGGGTCCGTTCTTCGTACGTTGCTTAAAACATCCGAGATCAAATGAGACATCCAAGATGATTTCATCCGGCTAATCATGATCCGGCTAATTGGGTTCTTCCAACACACCTGATACTAATCCAGCCATACACGATTAGTATGGCTGGATTGAGTTATCTGAGACAACTGCGCGTTCATGCGTTTGTTTAAAAGGGGAAATGTATCGATAGTAGAAACAATGATCAGCAACGCTGCTATTGGCTGTTCAGCATGGCCAAAGAACGCCCACAGTTTTTCTCCCAATCAGAACAAGAGCTTTTAATGGAAGGTTATGCCAAATTTGAGTCATTAATTAAAACACCTCAAAATCTGTTAAAGCCAGGAGAGAGGGCTGGCAAAAAGCAGCAGACAAATTAATGTGTAAATACTGTCCATGGTAGATGTTTCTATCACTTTCTACAGTATGAATTTTTGCATTTTAATCTCATATTTACTTTGTTCTTTTATGTCAGAGCCTCCACAGGACCCACTAGAACATGGTGGACAAGTAAAAGTGAAATACAAGAATATTCTACAAAATGGTAGCCTTTAATTATTATACTTTATTTTAAAAAGGCACTTGTTATGTCAAGAGATCCAAATTTCAGTGTCATTCCTTAGACACGGGAAGTAAAGGACTCGTGCAAACTGGGATTTTTAACAAAAAATTATTTATCTATAAAAAAATGAAGTTCTTCCTTTTCCAAGTCATCCACAGTTTACACGGTAAAACTGTATTGCTCCGTGGCTAGATAATCCATCCATATTTTTTTCTAATAGAATATACGGCTCGACAGGAAGCAAGCCTTTCAAAGTAAACTAAACTTCACAATAAAATGGTCCGAACAAATCTTCTTACTGAATAGGATAAAAATAAAAAGCAAACCATCATACAAATAACTTAAATATTTTAGATTTATGGCTCCAACAGAACTTTTTCCTCTTTAAAAGCCACTGTTAAATGATGTGTTTGTCTGTTTATAACAGCCACCAAGAAAATCTCTCTACTGTCGCGCTGCGCTCAAGAATCCTGTCTATTGCGCAATACGCGATTAATTCGAAAAACTCTGCAAATTATTCTTGCACCTTCCGCAACAGGTTGCAGTCGTAAACATGGACATGGCTATGGCAGACTTCCCTATCTCCTCCGCTTATACAGCCGTGATCTAATCTTGTGATCTAATCTCGAGTAGGCTTAAACTGGCGCACATGTTGCTATGACAACAAGTGCAGGATGTCTTTCGAAGAACCAAACGATCCAAGATCATGCCAAATCGTCAACAATGAAATCCTGCTAACTGAGTTAGCGACATTTGATGTCATTTGATCTTGGATGTTTTAGCGTTGCTTACATCCAAGATCAAATGACACATCCAAGATGATTTCATCGGGCTAATCATGATCCGGCTAATTGGGTTCTTCGAACACACCTGTTGTTTAGGATTAGTATCGCTGGATTGAGTTATCTGAGACAACTGCGCGTTCATGCGTTTGTTTAAAAGGGGAAATGTATCGATAGTAGAAACATTGATCAGCAACGCTGCTATTGGCTGTTCAGCATGGCCAAAGAACGCCCACAGTTTTTCTCCCAAGCAGAACAAGAGCTTGGAAGGTTATGCCGAATTTGAGTCATTAATTAAAACACCTCAAAATCTGTTAAAGCCAGGAGAGAGGGCTGGCAAAAAGCAGTGGACAAATTAATGCGTAAATACTGTCCATGGTAGATGTTTCTATCACTTTCTACAGTATGAATTTTTGCATTTTAATAATCTCATATTTACTTTGTTCTTTTATGTCAGAGCCTCCACGGGACCCACTAGAACATGGGGACAAGTAAAAGTGAAATACAAGAGTATTCTACAAAATGTTAGCCTTTAATTATTATACTTTATTTTAAAAAGGCACTTTTTATGTCAAGAGATCCAAATTTCAGTGTCATTCCTTAGACACGGGAAGTAAAGGACATGTGCAAACTGGGATTTTTCACAAAAAAAAATCTTTATCCATAAAAAATGAAAATTTTCCTTTTCCAAGTCATCCACAGTTTACACGGCAAAACTGTATTGCTCCGTGGCTAGATAATCCATCCATAGTTTTTTCTAATACAATATACGGCTAGACAGGAAGCAATTGCCTTTCAAAGTAAACTAAACTTCACAATAAAATGGCCCGAACAAATCTTCTTACTGAATAGGATAAAAATAAAAAGCAAACCATCATACAAATAACTTAAATATTTTAGATTTATGGGTCCAACACCACTTTTTCCTCTTTAAAAGCCACTGTTAAATGATGTGTTTGTCTGTTTATAACAGCCACCAAGAAAATCTCTCTACAATTACACTGTTGCGCTGCGCTCAAGGATCCTGTCTATTGCGCAATACGCGATTAATTCGAAAAACTCTGCAAATTATTCTTGCACCTTCCGCAACAGGTTGCAGTCGTAAAAATAGACATGGCTACGGCAGACTTCCCTATCTCCTCCGCTTATACAGCCGTGATCTAATCTTGTTTACATGAAATAAACCTGCTCTCGAGCAGGCTTAAGCTGGCGCACATGTTGCTATGACAACAAGTGCAGGATGTCTTTCGAAGAACCAAACGATCCAAGATCAGGCCAAATCGTCAACAGTGAAATCCTGCTAACTGAGTTAGCGACGTACGAAGAACGGACCCCTGATCTTTCTACAGTGTTGCTGGGTCTACATGCTGCTGTTTGTACACTAATGTTCTCTAACATACCTGAGAGACCTTGGCAGACCAGCTGGTTTAGATTAAATTACACACAGGTGGAGTGCATTTACTAATTCGGTGAGTGTTGAAGGGAACTGGTTGTGCTGGACTTTGTTTAACAGGAGGCTGAATAAAAATGCCCGCCATAGTTTTCATATATTTAATTATATTTTCCTGCAAGGTATTGGTTTATCAAATAAAATCACAATAAAATAAGTTAAAGTTTGTGGTTTTAATGTGATCAGTTGTGAAAGAGGTACGAATATTTTTGTGAGCTACTGTATTATTTTTATGAATACAAGTTTTGGAAAACAAAGGAAAACCTCCAACAAATTGTAAACATCTTTTTCATCTATTTTACATGCATGCATGTTTTGTCCTTCATAGAATGGCACTTTTAAATATCTATTACTTACTCTTATGTCATAAAATCCTGGCTTTTATTTTGTTGTGCTAGCCTCATTTGGACACTCCTTTGTAACTTGCATAAGGTAGTACTATGGCCTAACCCCGATTAGGAATGCAATACATTTTGAAACTACATGTGTCTAAATGTTACACGGATGAGGTAATTAAAAAAAAGAAAGCCAACATGACCAATCTGTCATAAAAGTCTCAAAAGTCTCAAATTAACCTCAAACCTCCACACAGGCAAGGTGGTGTATGTGTACCACTAATGCCTAATGATGCATAA
The DNA here is from genome assembly GCA_037039145.1 of Fundulus diaphanus. Taxonomy (NCBI): domain Eukaryota; kingdom Metazoa; phylum Chordata; class Actinopteri; order Cyprinodontiformes; family Fundulidae; genus Fundulus; species Fundulus diaphanus. The sequence goes on from CM073124.1 coordinate 19,843,601, forward strand.
GGCCTCTTTCAGATCATAGTTCCAAAATACACACACATCCGTTTAATGAACAAGCAGTTGGGATTAGGTGGTCAAAAAGGCATGTCTTACAACTCTCAACTTTCACCTGAGCAAGATGAGCATGAAAAGGAAATCCTGCATGGGCCTTCCAAACTTATTCAATGCTTTAAATGCAAGCTTTTTGTGCACTTTACAAATTCAACTCTATCAAATCATTGACTGATTGTTCAATTTTTTTTCCATGAAACCAATTTCTTACAGAACTACTTGCATGGACTTAGTTTAAACTGTTAGTTCTTTTGATTACAAGTTTAAATGTTTTATTTCCATGTAGTGGATGTAACTTCATGAAGAGATGAACTCAACAAGGATTTTTCATACCTCTTTATTTGTACAAATACTACTGAGCAACTAAAAATCATTTTAACTAAAAGTGGAAAAAACAGAAACAAATTCAGGAGAAAAAAAACTGTGGCGAAAAATGAAATACCAAAAAAGAAAACCAACTGCACGGTCTAATTTCAACAGTTTTGATTGTTTGGCATAAAAGATTTTTGATAAAAAAGAGAGACTTTAGGATTTGGTGGTTGCACGACCCATGATAGCTTTTTTGGTATTTCTCTCTGGTTTGAGCAGAATTACGTAACATTTTGGCCCAAACAGCGCCACCAAAAGGCCAAAGCTAGAGGCCAGGATGGCAAACACCTCCACTGCATCTGCATATTTTCCTGGAGAGTTGATATAGGCAGGAACAAAAGCCACCCACACAGCACAGAAAATAAGCATGCTGAAAGTGATGAATTTGGCCTCATTAAAGTTGTCTGGAAGATTTCGTGCTAAAAATGCCAACATAAAACTTATGAAAGCTAGCAAACCAATATAGCTAAGTAAAACAGCAAATCCAAATACTGAACCAACATCACACTCATAAACTATTTTGTTATTGTGGTATTGTGTGTTTTTTTGTGGCATCGGTGAAGCAGAGACGATCCACACAGTACAGACCGCTGCCTGAACGCAAGTGAGAGCAAAGACTGTTCCTCTTTGCTGTGTTGGCCCAAACCACTTGAGACTGGCACCCCCTCCTGGTTTAGAAGCCTTGAACACAGCCAGAACCACCATGGTTTTAACCAGGATGCACGAGACACAAAGCACAAAGCTGATCCCAAATGCTGCGTGTCTCAGCTGACATGTCCACAGCCTGGGTTGTCCAATAAACAGCAGCGAACACAGGAAGCACAGTTTAAGCGACACTAGGAGCAGGAAGCTAAGCTCTGAATTGTTGGCTCGGACTACAGGTGTTCCACGGTGATAGATGAAGATCCCCAAAACAACGGCACAGATGAATGTTCCCAGCAGTGAGGTGGTTGTTAAACAGATGCCAAGAGGTTCATGATAGGAGAGAAACTCTGTTTCTTTAGGAAGACAATGATCACGCTGGGGGCTGGACCAGAAATCCTCTGGACAACTGAAGCACTCCCTAGCATCTGAACAAGAGGAAACCTTTTTTTTGCACATTATCTTATATATGTAATGTAAAACAATGATTTTTAAACACTTACTAGATTCATTGCTGATCTTTCCGTCAGAACAGGGAATGCAGTCAAAGCAGCAAACAGGCTGCCCCTTTTTTCTCGCCATTCGTGTACCCGGAGGACAGTTTTCACTGCATACCGACTGGGGTGGCTAAAGGTGGGAAATGTAATCTGTCACTCCTCAATAGCAAACAATGATATTTAGAAAACCATTCAAGAGGCTATCTGCTCAGAAGATGTAACCTGTTTTGACTCAAAGTTCCAGAAGATTTTGTTTTCATACAGTATGAGCTCTTCCCCTCTGAAGGCAGACTTCTTCACTTCACCTACATTCTGAATTTCTGTCCCTCCATCAGGGAGCCACATCCAGTTCATGACATCATATATAGGCAGGGCATCACCATTTTCATCAAAAGACACTTCATCGCCAAATGGGGTTGTGAAATTGACTTTCTGTAAATAGTGCAAAAGCTACAAATGGTTGAGCAAAATGACTAACTTAAAGCGACTTTTTAAAATCTAAATCTGTTGTTCATTCATACTACATCCATTGTTCTTAGCACAAAGTCTGTTATCCATAGTGTAATTGGAAATCACACCTGCCACGGTTCCAGACTTTGCAGAGCAGCACAGGTCTGTTCAACAAAAGGTCCTTTGCCTGGCTCACACTGCAGCATTTCATCAAGAGCATAAGCCAAAGCATACACTGCTTTGTAAACATTATATTCAGGCCTGAGGTTGGAGACATCCAAAAGCTCAGTCTCAACTTGTTCAATATCTTCATCCCCAGTGCATACAGGTTTCCTATCTTCTTCCAAATCTGCTGGATTGAATTTACACTGAAAAGTGTGCTCCCAGAACTGTCTCACCTACAACACACCCAAAAGTCAATATTAACGAATTAGGATTTTTTTTTCATATACCATATCATATACCATTTATATAAAAATCCTCTTAATTTTACCAGATTAGTTTCATAGTTGTCATTTTCATCAGGATGGATTTTTAAGAGGTAGTCTCTGAGCCCTGGGATTTCCCCTCTACGGATGGCAATGCCAAGTGTGCCGCCAAGATAAGGGATGAAGCGAGGAATCTGAAGTACAGCTGCCGATGCCCACGCTTCACTTGCAATCCATTGTCGACCTGTGACATTTTGCTCTACTACCTGGGTATTATGTAAAACACAACAACAAAAACACATTTTGAGACTGTCAAAAAATTTGGTGTAACTTATTGAAGCAGGCATGTCATTGATGCCTGCTTGTGTACTGTTGAATTATTACAGCACATCTTTATTTACAAAAAGAAAAGTAAAAATGAGAGAACAAACAGAACAATGATCTGTGTTTAAACTTGTCACAGTATTTGAACATCAGGAGTTATATACTGAGTAGGGCTGGGCAAGTTAACGCGTTAATTTCGCGTTAATTCATTAGACTATTAACGGCGATATTTATTTTATCGCGCATTAACGCATGCTGCTCACATGCTTTTATTTTGTGAAGGTCTGTTGCACATGCGGAAAAAAACAAAGCTGACATGGGGAAGGCAGTGAATTTGCTTAGGCGAGGCGGTGAGTTGCGGATGAGCGGCGGAGCGGGGGGGGGGGGAGGGGGGGGGTTTGATGATTGGCGGAGCGGGGGGGCACGCGAGAAAGCAACAACAAAAAAACGCGTGTTAACGTCAAATAAACATGCAAGCATATCGAGTTAGCAAGCATTTCAGTTTAAAGTTCTTCCAGCAACGAATATGACAGAAACAAGTTAGTTGTAACCACTGCCAAGTTAAACTTTCTTATCACCGGAGCACCTTGAGCTTAACATACCACTTAAATGCCAAACACACTGTAGACATCACCAAACAATTCAATGACTCAGAGAAGCTAACCAATGTAATGGTGAAGTGGATAGCTACTGTAGACCTTTTTTAGTGCTTCACACTTTGGTATTGAACATAAAATGGTAATGCTGCTCCCTGCTGTTACCTCAAAAATTGCCTGTTTTTGGTCGATTTTTTCCCCATAAAGAGAATTTCCTGTCAGTGGCAATAAGCTTTAATTTATTATTATTGCTATTTTTTGTTTTACATGTTTAAGTTGAGCTTTACACTAAATATGTATTACTGATAAGTGCTACAAATGTTACAACACTTTTGTTCATATGGCAGCAGAACATTAAAATAAAAGTGCTCTTTACACTACTTTTGAATTCATTCTTGGAGTTTGCGCATACAATGCGATTAATCATGATTAATCAGGCAAATTATGCGATTAATCGCGATTAAAGATTTTAATCGTTGCCCAGCCCTAATACTGAGTAAAACTAAACTAACCTAAACTAAACCAGAACTAAACAAGGAGAAGCAGCATTTAGTTCCTATGCTCCACTTATCTGGAACAAACTTCCAGAAAACTGTAAAAGTGCTGAAAGCCTGAGTTCTTTTAAATCAAGATTAAAAACACATTTGTTTAGGACTGTTTTTGACTGTTCTAGTTAAACTGTTCTACTGAAACAGCAGTAGTTCAACTTTTTTAGTCCAACTGTTTATTGATGTTCTATTTTGTTTCTACATTTTATTCCTACTTGCTTATATTCTGTTTTATTTTCCTGTATTTTAATCATGTAAAGCACTTTGCATTGTCTCTGTACTGAATTGTGCTATACAAATAAATTTGCCTTGCCTTGCCTAAAAAAACACTTTCGCTTCATGCTTGCTCAGTCCATGCTGCAAAGCCATGGACAATGCAGACGACTGTCCCTGTAGATCTACGCTTCTTCAGGAGGAGTGAATGCTGCTTGTCAAGACTTGATGCAATCAACTGGGTTCCCTTAGATAGGAATTTTTTTTGACCAATCTGTATAATCTGATTGAATTTGTATAATCTGATTGAATTTGATTTTGGAAAGTGCCTTGAGATGACATGTTTCATGAATTGGTGCTATATAAATAAAATTGAATTGAATTGAATTAATTTCATAACTGGAACCTTGACATAAATATACATATATATATATATATATATATATATATATATATATATATATATATATATATATATATATATATATATATATATATATATATATATATATGTGTGTGTGTGTGTGTGTGTGTGTGTGTGTGTGTGTGTACAAACATATTTAGCAGTCAGTGCATTGTTTCTTTGATTCTTACCTCTTCTATCAGCCTAAACGTGTGAATCTCATGGGCAAACACGATGACAACTCGAGCTTTTGATATCTTTATCAAGGTTACAATTCTCTTTAGTTCAACTGGTTTGCTATCCCAGGGCAAAACCTCTACATATGCCAGACAAGCTCCGCCGTTCTTTGACAGGGCTGATTGAAAAGCCTGGGCCACATAGAATCCATAGTCATCGTTGGTAACCAGCAGGCCCACCCATGTCCAGCCAAAGTGTTTAAGAATTTGAATCACGGCGTTCACCTGTGCAAACATGTTCACCAAAGGTGAGAACAAATGGTGTTAGAAGACTTGCACTGTAGTAAAAAAAATGCAGAAGTCTTGCTAGAAGTTTATCATGAAGACTGGGTGACTTATACATGTAACTCTCTGCTGCAGTTCAGCTTCCTCACTGTGTGTGATGGCAAGACAAACTTTAGTCCTTCTCCAGCCTTGTTTGTCACAGTCTAAGTTGATTTAAGTTTTTTTCATTTTTGTTTCATCTGTAGATGTTGGCAAGTATAGTTAAATAGCTATTCTAATAGCAATTCTTCAGGAGCTGTTAACTGGCTTATGAAAATCAAAACTTTAGTGTTTTGTTATCTACTCTTTCCCATTTTGAGGAATGGGCAACAGCAGTTGGCTTCTGTTTGATGTCATATTAACACCTCAGGGTAACAGAAAGTCCATGGCTTACTGATGACTTTGTTTAAGTTTATAAAACACAGGACATGATACAATGCTTTATCTACATTTGCTCTATTTGGAAATGTCTGGGGTGCTACTGGGTGTGAAACCAGTGATTTTATTAAAAACAATTATTTCCTAATGTGTTATTTTCCCCCAATGAATAAATGTTCTCAAATTAAAGGTGAGCTTTTCCTCACATTGTCAGTGTGAAATATGCTACTGTGATATAAAATGAAATAATTTCAATGTCTTTTACAAATCTTTCTTCAGCCTGCCAATAATTGTTTAGTGAACTATTTGAAGTTGCACCATATGTGTAAATTCAATCATTAGAAATATGGTGTCTATATTTTTCTAAAATATATTTCAATGACAAATTTTTAAGAGTTAGATAAATTAAAATTTGGAATCAGGTATGAATCAACATGCTTTTTGTCATGCCTAAATTATGAGATGTTTTGAATGGGAATATTAAGCTGTATCTTACCTGGAAAGCATCGCTTGGGATTGTTCTGAAGAAGGATGGAAATTGCTGACGATCACTCAAACATGAACATGTGGCAAAATAACTTACCTATTAAGCACAAATAAAAGTAAAGGATTTCATCCAAGAAACACAAAAACATTTCTCAGAACATTTTACATAAAAAAATAAATAATGGAGAAAAATTGAGGTGTAAATAAAGATAAAGCAAACTTACAATTGGTATTTTGAATAAACCTAGCACATTGGCAATAGCTATTGAAAATGTTGAATAGGAATCACCAACAATCGCAAGGATTGGAGGAGCCCCTGAGCAGTTCTCCTGAAGTGAAAACCTCTCTTCCTGACCAGTGGCCAGAGACAAGGCACCACTAAATCCAATAACAAGTGCACCACAGTTATCATAAAGACTGTATCCCAGGGTCACGTTTGGCAGCAGATTTGGGTTCTTGTTGATCTCTTCAATGGCAAATGCCATAGTCATGGCATCCCTAAAACCTAAAGTATCAAAGCTAAAACAAAATATCTCCATTAACTTCAAAAAAGGGTTATGTTAAAAATAACACTGAATGAGTGAAACCAAGTCATCTTACATTTATTACAGAAGTTCAAATGTAAAATGGCTTAAAGATATGCATTGGTACTTTACTGTATAATGATTTTTATAAGCCCTGAACAGACAATACAGTTTACACAGAAGTGTTAATTTCACGTGTAATATACTCACCCTTCACAGGTTGGTTGTTCTGGCTCTGAGGAATATGTGATTTCAGGAAATAGAGAAGTGTAGTGGACCTCAAACAGCCCACCAAGGACCACACCACCTGGCTTGTGCATTTCATTAAGATGAAATCTTTTCTGTAAACTACAAGGAGAAGCAATAGATGAGGCCACATATATGAAAAGGAGAGTCAAGAGTAAACATCTGTGAAACAAAGCCTCCATTACTCTCCTCCTCCTTTAACACATGCTTATATTGTCCATGCAAGAGTGCATAAATTTATATGCTACATTACATCACCAATGATGTTTCATTTGGCCCACAAATACCCTGTAAGGGCAATCCCCTATGAGGGCATGACACATCTGGTATGAATTAAATTATGCTGATATTCAAAATATCAGTATACACACACTTCTAGGGATGTTTCCTTTGAAGGTGCAAATATAAAGTTGGTTAAATTCAGTTTGACAGTTATGCTGCAAGATGAATAAATAACTGGTCATAGTAGAAGCCAAACAATATAGTCAGTCATTTGTCAATATTTTACTCCTGATATAAACAACCTATTTATACCTCTTCCAGGTAACATCCAACTACATGTAAAACCTAACAACAAAATTAAACTAAGTGCTATGATGCAGCACATATTTTCATTTTTATCCTTTATTTACACAAGTAAAATGATCGAGATGTGGGACCTCATTCTCATGAGAGAGGTTTTAAGCAAACATGCATTTGTGCAATAAATAATAAAAACTTGTAAAAATTTTTATTTTAACAATGGACTCCATTTTCTGATGTTGGTGATGTTTGTGGTTGCTGGAGGTACAAACATGAAGAAAATGGTGTCAGTGTAGTTCCAAATTTTTCTTCTTTTTTAGATCTAGTCATGCTATTGGTTATTCAGTCAGTGATGGAATTAAAATTTTTGGTCTATAAAAACCCACAAGGCATGTCAATAATCCACGTAGGGAACAAAACGAGTAGGTAAATTTTTAAAACCCAAAAGTTTTTGTTTTAAAGATCCCAAGATACATCTGACAAAATTTCAATTTCTGTGGTTGTGAAATCTTTTGAGCAACTGGTGCTGAAGCATCTAAAGGAGATAAGAGACCCCCTGCAGTTTACTTACCATATAAACAGTGTTGTGCCAATACGCATGTTTTAAGTTACCTAATGTTTATTAAATAATTCTCGGTCTGTTAGGTATTGTCCGGTGAATATCAGCTCAGATTAGGACAATAGCTGGAAGGATGATTCAAGCACTGGCATTCTTCTAACAGCAAACTCTGCATACATATAGAATAAATGAGCGACAATTTGGTATAAGAATTTATTAACAGAAACAAATTGCACATCCAGAGAACACCATTATATAATGTTTACTAGAATTAACCATTTATTTAAATCAACAAATCCTATCTACTAGGCTAGTGAAAATTAACTAAAACTACTAAGCAACATTAAGATTAAAGAAACTAAGGGGCTATTTATAAACAAAAGAACAAATAAAGTTGAAAACCACACAAGACTGTTTCAGTGAATCTTGGGTTCACTGCAGATCCAAGTTAGAGGCACAAAATTAGAGTAATAAGCAAAATTGCTCCTTTAAAGAATGTGGAATGAGGTTAAATTAGTTGAAGTAATTTAGAACAACATTGGGCATTGAGCATTTACAAAATCAGCACCTTGAGAAGGCTTTTAAGTAAAAAATTCAGGCTAATGGTCAAGAAGGCAGAATTTATTTTTTGTTCTCACAACACATCATTAGTTAGTACAGTACATTTTTGTACATACTACAAAAAAGATACTCAGCATTAATTAATTTCATCAATAAATGCTTTTTAGCTTAATTGAATGAGTTATAGAGAGGAATTATTCCACTCTCCTTTTCAGGCTGCCACATTAAAATAAAAAGATCTACATTATGCACTGACTTAGGCACATTGGTTCCCCAATGATACAGATGTTCTTAAAGTTTTGAACAATGCCTTGATCTTGCCTGGTCTCTCAATGAGAAAACATTGCTCTAATCATTGCTTGTGTGGACAGAGCAGGAAATGGCGTCTAAGGTGAAAACTGCTCGCTTATGAATCTGGTGTAGTAATGAAGTAATGAAGCATGTCCAAAAAACAGAGATTATTGCATTGCTTCATAAATTTACCCCCATACTTGTATGCATAAAAATGAATTGCCTTTTAACATTTTGTGGTTCTATGACCCATGATGGCTTTTTTTGTGTTTCTTTCTGGTCTCAGTAAAATTATGTAACACTTTGGTCCATATAGTGCCACCAAAAGGCCAAAGCTGGAGGCCAGTATGGCAAACACCTCCACTGCATCTGCATATTTGCCTGGAGAGTTGATATAGGCAGGAACAAAAGCCACCCACACAGAGCAGAAGATCAGCATGCTGAAAGTAATGAGTTTAGCCTCATTAAAGTTGTCCGGAAGATTTCTTGCTAAAAATGCTAAGACAAAACTAAGGATCGCTAGTATGCTGATATAACCCAATAAAGCACTGAAACCAATTATGGACCCAACTACACACTCGTAAACAATCTTGTCATTGTGATAGTGAGTGTTTTTATGAGGTGCCGGTGACATGGTGACTATCCAGGCAGTGCAAATTGCAGCCTGAATGCACGTGAGAGCAAAAACTGTTCCTCTCTGCTGTACAGCGCCAAACCACTTCAGATATGCCCCACCTCCTGGTTCAGAAGCCTTGAACACAGCCAGAACCACCATGGTTTTAACCAGGATGCACGACACACAAAGCACAAAGCTGATTCCAAATGCTGCGTGTCTCAGTTGGCACGTCCAGAGCCTGGGTCGTCCGATGAACAACAGCGAACACAGAAAGCACAGTTTAAGTGACACTAGGAGCAGGAAGCTCAGTTCTGCATTATTGGCTCGTACAATGGGTGTGCCGCGATGATAGGTGAAGATCCCCAAAACAACAGCAGAGATGAATGTGCCCAGCAATGAGGTCACTGTCAAACAGATACCCAGAGGTTCCTGATAAGAGAGGAACTCTGTTTTCTTAGGAACACATTGGTCTCGCTGGGGGCTGGACCAAAAATCTTCAGGACAACTGAAGCACTCCAAGGAGTCTGACAAAGAATGGAGATTCACATTTCTTTAGCAAAAACTCATTGGACATGTTAGACGTCAAGGTAAGGCAAGTTTATATATAAAGCCCTTTTCAGTAATAAGACAATTCAAAGTGCCATGAACAAAACAAAGCAAAAAAACAAACAAACAGAGCCCTCTGAAACTGGGCACAGTTGTTAAAACACTGTAAGTCTGTCAGAAAAAAAACCCTATTTGGTTCAGTCACCAAAATCACAAACTCTTAGATTCATTTTAAGTTTTAAGCACCACCCAACACCAAACTGTGAAAATGATACCAACCAGTTTCATTGCTGACCTTTCCTTCTGAGCATGCTACACAATAAAAGCAGCACAAAGGTTCTCCTCTCCTCCTCACCATATGTGTTCCTGGTTGGCAGCTGTCACTACACACCGATGTGGGAGGCTAAAAAAGGTGAAACAGAAAGTATTTAATTTCACGCAATGTATTCTATATCCAAGTAAAGTAAAAGTTGTTACCTTTTTAGATTCAAAATTCCAGAAGATTTTGTATTCATCAATTTTGAGTTCTTCCTCTTTGGATGTAGATCTCTTAACCTCACCCACACTGTGAACTGTAATTCTTCCATTAGGCTGCCAAATCCAGTTCATGACGTCATATATTGGTAATGCATCACCATTTTCATCAAATGTGACTTGATCACCAAACTGTGTGGTGAAGTTTACCTTTTCCAGGTAGTACATTAGCTACAAATGAGGGACATGAATTCACCAGCAGATTAATATCCTGCAAATTGCATTCTTTGCATAATGACCAGGGATAAGAAGTTGTATATGAGTAGTTTACATGTAACACAGAAATAATTAAACTGATAAACAAGCATTTTTAAACATAAGCATAATTTCTTGGATAACTGTTGTATCTAGAGCAGGGGCCTGCAACGTTTACAGTCTAAAGAGCCATTTTGCCTACAGTCCACTTGAATTAAACTCGTTCAGAGCCGCAAATGTTGCGGGAGTTTTGAAAAAAGACAACTTATAATTTGTGATAAAGATCTACCGTAGGAAATATGTTGTCATCATTTAAGAAATGCCATTTTATGTCTATTTTGAGATTTGAAAAAATAGGATGGACGGGATGTTGATATTTGTGGATAATGTAAAAAAAATCATAGTTTTCAACTTAATGAAAAAAATATTGATTTAAAATGAAATATTACTGGCACTTTTAGCATCATTCTGTTGTGAAAATTAAAAGCAATTAGTCCAAGAAAAAGTTGCTAAAACCTGTATTTATTATCATTACTAATTTTAAATACCATAATAAAAATATAATTTGTAGCCAGTTATTAAGAGCCACTGTGGAAGGTCCAAAGAGCCACTTGTGGCTCCAAAGAGCCACAGGTTGCAGACCCCTGATCTAGAGCTACAAAAAGATTTCCATATTTATAGAGTATAAAGAATCTGAATATTTAAATTATATATTTTTTTTGACACAGTTTTCAAGATAGCACATTGAAAACTTATGGAAATACAAGTGGGCACATTGTAGAAATATCTCACATATTTGGCAGTAGCACTTTTTGATTTCAGAGATTTGACTATTTTTTTGTACTTGTAGTAGTATTAGCATTTATGACAAATCTTTGAAGTGTTTATATATATATAGATATATATATGTATATATATATATATATATATTGATAGGGTAAATTTTAAGCTGATAGCATACCTGCCAGAGCTCTAAAGTTTGCAAAGATGCACAGCTGTTCCCACTGAAAGGCCCTTGCCCTGGACTACAGCTCAGCATGTCATTAAGTGCGTATGCGAGTGCATACACAGCTTTGTAAATATTATACTCAGGCCTGAGTTCTGACACATCCAATAGGTCAGTCTTCACATTGCTTAGGTCTTCTTTTCCAGTGCATTGTGCTCCAGCATCTTCTACCCAACCTGCTGTGGGCGGTGAAAACTTGCACTGAAACGTGTGTTCCCAAAACAGTTTGATCTGAAATAAATGCATACATTTTAAAAATTGTAGTCTGACATGAATAATTACAACTTACTTTTTAAATACAGCTAATCACAACCATACACAGTCCAATTCTCACCATATTCTTTTCAGAAATGTTGTTGTATTGCTTAGGATGAATTCTTAACAGGAACTCTCTGAGTCCTGGTATTTCTCCTCGACGGACAGCGATACCCAGGGTCCCGCCAAGAAATGGTGCAAAGGTAGGGATTTGGAGTCTTTCAAGCAATGTCAAGGCCTCACTGGCAATCCACTGCAGCCCTGTCACATTCTGCTTTACCACCTGAGTATCACATCAAATTGTTTTTAAGACTTTTGAAAAACAGTTACTACAATTACTACTTTGTTCACCTTGTATGTTGTTTCACCACCGTAAAAGCAGAAAATCATATTTACATATGAGTGGTTCGTGGAAGTTTTTTGTTTGTTGTTCATATTTATAAAAGAAAACTTTTTAATTACTTTATAGAGCTGAATAAAAACTGAATAAACACAATGGAAAAATATAATTGTTATGAAAGTGTGGGATTTTATTCCCAGACTTAATTTCTCAAATTTGTATTAAAACTGAAGTATTTATTGAATTTTCCACCCCTGCCAAAGCCATTTATACAAGTTTGTAAAATGTAAGATTTTGAAATTTAAGATAACATTTCAGAGAATCAAAAGCAAGTCAGTTAACTTTGCTATTTTGAAATTTGTTTTTTTGATTCGGGTTTTGACAATGACAAATCTGTTTTCTCCAACCTGTTCCATGAGTTGGATCATGTGCATCTGATGTGCAAACACAATCACTACACGTGCTGTGGATTTTTTCATCACATCAACAATTCTTTTATATTCACTCGGATTGTCTCCCCAGGGTAAAATCTCTGTGTATGCCAGACAGCCTCCACCTGATCGAGTCAGGTCAGTTTGGAATGATCTGGAAACATGAAGGCCGTAATCATCGTCACTGACCAGGAGACCTGTCCAAGTCCAGCCAAAGTGTTTTAGAATCTGAATCATGGAGCGGACCTGATGAGAACGGATTGAAACTATAAACAGATTTATTGTAAAGCCTTACAGAAAGACACACGTACAGTTTTAACATGCATGTGGTTAATAGCAAAGGTAACACAAATTGACTATTTTTTGAATGGTTCACCTGGAAAGTGTCACTAGGGATTGTTCTGAAGAATGATGGAAAGCGCTGCCGATCACTCAGGCAAGAACACGTGGCGAAGTAACTCACCTATAAGAAAATTAATTATACACCCATAAGTGCATAAGTGCACATTTTGCATCTTATTTTCTTCTTTCAACTGCTAGATTCTCAAATGCATTAAAAAAAAGAGAAACTTACCATAGGTAGCTTGTACAAACCTAAAACATTTGAGGCAGCAATAGAAAATGTGGAAAAAGGATCACCAACGATTCCCACAACTGGAGGGGTTCCTGAACAGTTCTCCTGAACCACAAACCTCTCCTCTTGGCCACTGGCCATGGACAAGGCAGCACTGAACCCAATGCTAAGAGTGGCACAGTTGTCATAAAGGCTGTATCCCAGAGTCACATTAGGCAGCAAACTGGAGTTCTCATTAATCTCATCAACAGCAAAGGCCATAGTCATAGCATGTCTGAATCCTAGGGTGTCAAAGCTAACAAAGAAGTATGTGATTATTACTTATTTTATGATATGATAATCTGTGCATGCTGTCTGATACCGGTAGGATACTCACCCTTGGCAGATGGGCTGATGTGGTGCTGAGGTGAATGTCTGCTCTGGGAAGACAGAGCTGTAATGGACTTCAAACAGCCCTCCCAGGATTACATCACCAGGCTTGTGCAGACCGTTAAGATAAAACCTTCTCAGTAATTTACAAGATGAAGAAATAAACGAAGACTCAGAAGAGAAAAAGGAGGAATAAATCATGAACTGATAGACATTCATGAGCAAATATTTGACACATAAAGCCCCCATAACTGCCCTTCCACCAACCAGCCTGCAACACTTGCAACTGATGTTATATATGGGACTACAGCAGCCTTTTCAGTTCACGGTTTAATCACTCACACCACCCATCACGGCATAGTTGTGGCCTCATGGGTGTGCTATGGGCATTATGCTCTCTTCTTCATAATTTTTTCAAAAGAATAATAAACAAGCAAAAACAGCACTTGCTGTACGTGTCACTCCATGCTATAACTGGGGTTTAAATGTATTTCTCCCTTGCAAAGTCACCTCTCTTTGTGTTTCCTGCAAATATTCAGATTGGGGGACTTGGCTATATGCTACATTTTTTCCACTTCAAGCAAAAATGAAATCACAACTATCACAGCTGTCGGGCATTTCAAAATGTAAACGTTTATAAGCTGTAGTGTGTTGCATATTTTTTTTGAGACAGAAGAAACAGTCAGTTTGCAATTTTAATTGTTTATTTACAACTTCAGCAATAAATTCTGCATGACTGTTGTGCACAAATTACTTGTCACTAACAATGACGGCTTTCTTTGTTGCTGTTAGGAAATACTTTTCACTATTTGATCTTTTTTTTCTTTTTCATAGTTAAAGAGAGGACAGCTGTGGCTAACTCATAAATATCTGCAACTTGTTGCAAAACCTGCCAAAAGGGGATAATTTAGCAATCCTTTGAATCTCCCCACATGCATTAGACTTTCAAACCAAGAGTTGCAGCCAAGGGAGATCATATCATAGTTTTGTTTCAACAATATTTCTGGGTCTACATTGGGTATTTCACATTTTGTTGCTTTTTAGTTGTTGACTTGCTCTTTATTCTAACGAGGAAAAGAAAGCAGTTGTAATTTTAACACTTTGCAGCTCCACGGCCCATGATGGCTTTCTTGGTGTTTCTTTCAGGTCTCAACAAGATTATGTAACATTTGGGTCCAAAAAGTGCCATCAAAAGACCAAAGCTAGAGGCCAGAATGGCAAACACCTCAACTGCATCTGCGTATTTGCCAGGAGAGTTGATGTAAGCAGGTACAAAGGCCACCCACACGGCACAGAATATCAGCATGCTGAAAGTGATGAGTTTAGCCTCATTGAAATTGTCTGGCAGATTCCTTCCCAGAAATGCTAACAGGAAACTTATAATTGCCAGTAAAGCAATATACCCCAGTAACACTGCAAAACCAATAGTAGACCCAACTACACACTCATAAATGATTTTGTCATTGTGGTACTGAGTGTTTTTATGAGGCACCGGTGAGGCACTCACTATCCACACTGTGCAAATTGCTGCTTGAATGCACGTGAGAGCAAAAACTGTTCCTCTTTGTTGTACAGCACCAAACCACTTTAGATGGACGCCACCTCCTGGTTTTGAGGCTTTGAACACAGCCAGAACCACCATGGTTTTAACCAGTATACAGGAGACACAAAGCACAAAGCTGATCCCGAATGCTGCATGTCTCAATTGGCATGTCCACAGTCTGGGTCGGCCGATGAACAGCAGCGAACATAGGAAGCACAATTTGAGTGACACTAAAATTAGAAAGCTCAGCTCTGAATTGTTTGCACGCACCATGGGTGTGCTGCGGTGATAGGTGAAAATCCCTAAAACAACGGTACAGATGCATGTTCCCAGCAGCGAAGCTGTTGTCAAGCAGACACCCAAAGGTTCATGGTAGGAGAGGAAGTCTGTTGTCTTAAGGACGCAGTGATCACGCTTTGGGCTGGACCAGAAATCCTCTGGACAACTAAAGCACTCAACAGAGTCTGAGAACAAAAGACAAAGAGACCACATTTAAGTTGCCACATTTGACTTATCATCCTAGGGACTTTGTTTTGAGAATGTCTTATGGTGAGATAACATGCATAAAATATGCTGTGTGAATAAAAATAGCTTCAGGAAAATTTGGTGTTTGGATAAAAAAATGAAACTCAGTGAGGTCAAAGGACATTGAGCATCCAACTTATGTCCACACAATGCTTCTTGAGTATTTATAAAGTCTTAATTTCCTTTGTCTGTTGTTCCTTCTTTCTACTAACGTTTTGCTGTAATGGCTGATGTGATTATTTGTTTGATAATGTCATTTGCATTTTTCATCATTTAAATCTGGATGGATAATTATAATTAATAGCTATTATGATTAACAATCTTTGGTTACAGTATAAGGCAATAATGGGTCAAAATAAGCAATAATTCAAATGTTACTTGTCAGATAATGTGAGATTTATAACACCTTTGACTCAGAAATCAGTAAAGGATTAAGGTTATGTTTCCTCTTTAGAACATCCAGTGAAATAAACTTCTTGTCAGTTTTCTTGCTATTCTCCAAACAGATTAATGTATTTAGGTCAGCTACAAAGGGAACATTTATACATATAAATGTAACTGTAACCATGATACCAACTTGTTTCATTGCTAATCTTTCCTTCAGAACAAGGAACACAATCAAAACAGCACACAGGTTGCCCCTTCTTTCTCGCCATGCGCGTCCCGGGATTACAGGTCTCACTGCACACTGACCGAGGTGGCTGCACACAGGCAAACATTTGATCAGATTTCTTCCACAACACTTTTCCTTCATGTCATTTTTGCACACTTCAACAAAAAAAATGAAGGGAACCTGATTGTTGTTAAAGTTCCAGAAGATCTTGTCTTCATTAAGAGTGAGTTCTTCATCTCCAAAAGCTGTCTTCTTAACAACCCCTACATTCAGAACTTGAATTCCACCATCAGGGAGCCACAGCCAGTTCATGATGTCGTATATGGGTAAAGCATCACCATTCTCATCAAACGACACTTGATCACCAAATGGAATGGTAAAATTGACCTTTTCCAAGTAATACAAAACCTGCAAATAGAAGCAGATCAATAAAGCTACAGGGAACCACGTTTTTCTTTGTCTGTTTCTCAGTTCCAATGTAATGGCGAGACTAACAAATGTTCAAATGTGAAACACATTAAGTAAAATTTAAAATATCAGATACGTGAATGACACTCAGTTTCAGTATGACCCTTAATATCACAATTTGTAGTGGAAAGAGCAATGGCTGAGTGCAAATTGATATCCCACCTGCCAGGCCTCCAGTTTTTTCATAGATGCACAGCTGTGGCTGCTGAAAGGCCCTCTCCCTGGCTGACACTGCAGCATACCATCAAGAGCATATGCCAGAGCATACACAGCCTTGTAAATATTGTATTCAGGCCTGAGGTTAGAAACATCCAGAAACTCAGTCTGCACAGTCTCCAAATCTTCTTCACCAGAGCATAATGCTCCCCCTGCTTCAAGCCAATCTACTGGAGGGGGAGCAAATCTACACTGAAATGTGTGTTCCCAAAACTGCCTTATCTGGAAAGTATAAAACAACTGCCTGAACAAAGATAACAATGTTCACTTGTGCAATTACAGATCAGTTAATGTTTAATCTCACCATATATTTTTCATCGTTTCTGCTATTCCCAGGCTTTGTTCTTAAGAGGAAATCTCTAAGTCCTAAGATTTCTCCTCGGCGGATTGCGACACCTAGCGTGCCACCCAGGTATGGCATGAAACGGGGTGTTTGGAGCACAGCTGCTGATGACCAGGCTTCACTTGCTATCCACTGCAATCCTGTGACATTCTGCTTCACAACCTGCACGTTGTATATTATAGGAAAGATGCAATTATATTGAGTATTTCATTTTTAACACAATACTAAGTGATCAATTGAGAAAGTATGATACCTCCTCCATCAGCTGAATCATATTGATCTGGTGTGCAAATACAATAACCACACGAGCTGTGGATTTTTTCATCCCTTCCACAATTCTCGTTAGTTCAGATGGGTTGTTACCCCACGGTAAAATCTCAACATATGCAAGACATCCTAAGCCAGATTGAGTCAGCTCTGACTGAAAGGACTGGGCAACATGAAGCCCATAATCATCATCACTGACCAGTAGACCAGCCCATGTCCAGCCAAAGTGTTTTAAAATCTGAGTCATTGCATGTACCTATGTGGACACAATGTGTGAGATATTACTGCTTGCCCAAAATCCCATTTGCATTACACTGATTAGACCCATTCTACAGAATCCATGCAATATAAGACTAATTTCATTTGGCCTGTGTTGCATCTCATTTATAAAACAAAGCCTCACCTGGAACGTATCACTCGGGATTGTCCTAAAAAAAGATGGAAACCTCTGCCGATCACTTAGGCAAGAACATGTGGCAAAGTAACTCACCTAAACAGGTAACATTTTGATTGGTTAGAAAACTTTAAATATTTGTTGCATAAACCGTACATTAGCAAAGCAGAAGTTCAGAGAAGAAAACTCACAATGGGCAATCTGAATAAACCTATTACATCGGATGTGGCAATAGAAAATGTTGAAAAGGAATCACCAACAATCCCCAGGACTGGAGGCCCCCCTGAACATTGTTCCTGGGGTAGAAACCTTTCCTCTTGACCACTGGCCAGTGACAATGCAGCACTGAATCCAATTACTAATGTGCCACAATTGTCATAAAGGCTATATCCCAGAGTCACGTTGGGAAGCAGATTTGGGTTTTTGTTAATTTCCTCAATGGCAAATGCCATGGTCATGGCATGCCTGAACCCTGGAGGGTCAAAGCTTACACATAAAATGTTACATTTAAACACTCAAAAGTACCACAATGTGTGAGCAAGTCAAAGTGAGTGTGAAACTTACCCTTGACAGATGTGCTCATTTGGTTCTGAGGTGAATGTTAGCTCAGGAAACACAGAAGTGTAATGTACTTCAAACAGTCCGCCTAGAATCACATCACCAGGTTTATGCATGCCATTCAGATGAAACTGTCTTCTCAGTTTGCAAGAAGGGAAGTTGGATGAAGAGCGAGAAACATCAAAGGGGCAGAGCAAGATTAATAAGACAAACAAGGACATCGATTTTTGGAGAAACACTTCCATAATTACACCCCCTTCTTACACCAATGCTTCTTCCTTGAACAGACATTTTATATGAATTGTCCTCTCCCTTGATGGCTTCCATCATAACAGGAGGAGGGCCAAATGAGACCTTAAGAGATTCATTGAATATTCCCTACTTTAAAATGTTAAATGATTGACTATTTTACAGCAAGTGCTTATTCTAACGTTTGCTCTTAAAACTCAATATCCCTCACCAGCACATTTTGGCAACAGCACAGTAAGAACAACTAGCAGTTTAACTGATGACAGTATGAATAAAAAAGGGAAGGAAAATCAATTACTGTCAAGTTTTATGGGTTTTTGGGGTCTTTGTGTTCTTTTGTGTTTATGTTTTTAAGCATTTCCTTGTCATGTTTTCATGTTCTTAAAGGTATGGCCATATTTAAGTACATTATTGTGTTTTATTTTTTTATTTCTATTCATGGTCTGGGGTCCGTTCTTCGTACGGTGCTTAAAACATCCAAGATCAAATGAGACATCCAAGATGACTTCATCCGGCTAATCATGATCCGGCTAATTGGGTTCTTCGAACACACCTGTTGTTTATGATTAGTATTGCTGGATTGAGTTATCTGAGACAACTGCGCGTTCATGCGTCGCTTTAAAAGGGGAAATGTATCGATAGTAGAAACAATGATCAGCAGCGCTGCTATTGGCTGTTCAGCATGGCCAAAGAACACCCACAGTTTTTCTCCCAAGCAGAACACGAGCTTTTAATGGAAGGTTATGCCGAATTTGAGTCATTAACTAAAACAACAGGGAACACCTCAAAGTCTGCTAAAGCCAGGAGAGAGGGCTGGCAAAAAGCAGCAGACAAATTACATGCATAAGTGCTGTCCATGGTAGATGTTTCTATCACTTTCTACAGTATGTATTTTTGCATTTTAATAGTTTAATGTTTACTTTGTTCTTTTATGTCAGAGCCTCCACCGGACCCACTAGAACGTGGGGAAAAAAGTGAAGTACAAGAATATTCTACAAAATGGTAGCCTTTAATTATTATACTGTATTTTAAAAAGCAACTTCTTCCTCTTTTTTAAAAGCCACTGTTAAATGATGTATTTGTCTGTTTATAACAGCCACCAAGAAAAAGGCTGGAAAAAAAACCCAGGTTGTTTTTACTTTTGTTGCATGAGGCATGTTTCACCCTTTCTTTTTCTTTCACAAAATGACACAGGGTGCCATCGGTTCCCTATATAAACGGCATCTTCAACAAAAAAATGTGTATTTTGACCAGAAAAAAATACAAATTAAGAGGAGAAATTGAACTCCACAACTTGAAAAAGAGAAAAATTGCACTAGAGATCGAGTTGCTTCAAAAGGACCTTCAGAGTAAGTTCTAACACACCATTTCACAGTAGTATTGCTGACTTTACATAACTCTCTTATTGCAGACAAAAGATGACTTGCTGTCTTTTCTTTATAAAGAATTGTTTAAATAAAACGACAGGAACTAAGCATTATTTGTCTTGTCTTTTATTAAACATTAAAAAATGGTGTTCCACAATTCTGTCCCGTTCTCTGCCACTAGGTGGCCCAAGTGCACTGGCTGGACATCCCTATCTCCTCCATTTATACAGCTGCGATCTAATCCTGTTTACATGAAATAAACCTGCTCGCGAGCAGGCTTAAGCTTGCGCACATGTTGCTATGACAACAAGTCCAGGATGAGTTTCGAAGAACCAAACGATCCAAGATCATGCCAAATCGTCAACAATTAAATCCAGCTAACTGAGTTAGCGACGTACGAAGAACGGACCCCTGGTCATGTAAGTAAATTATTTTTTGCTTAGTTTCTTTGTTTATTCATGGCTTCTCTCATTTTGTGAAATTAAATACATTTCTCTTAGATCTTTATATTTTCCCGTTGGTTGAGACTTTTATTGTGTCTCAGCTCAGCTACATTTGTTCATTGATTAGTCTCTCCCACAAGGCTTCCCTATTTCCTTCTGCCACAGCTGCTCCACATCTCCTCTAATTTGCTAACCTGGGGTCCGTTCTTCGTACGTTGCTTAAAACATCCAAGATCAAATCACACATCCAAGATGATTTCATCCGGCTAATCATGATCCGGCTAATTGGGTTCTTCGAACACACCTGTTGTTTAGGATTAGTATCGCTGGACTGAGTTATCTGAGATAACTGCGCGTCCATGCGTTTGTTTAAAAGGGGAAATGTATCGATAGTAGAAACATTGATCAGCAACGCTGCTATTGGCTGTTCAGCATGGCCAAAGAACGCCCACAGTTTTTCTCCCAAGCAGAACAAGAGCTTGGAAGGTTATGCTGAATTTGAGTCATTAATTAAAACAACTCAAAATCTGTTAAAGCCAGGAGAGAGGGCTGGCAAAAAGCAGCAGACAAATTAAATGTGTAAATACTGTCCATGGTAGATGTTTCTATCACTTTCTACAGTATGAATTTTTGCATTTTAATAATCTCATATTTACTTTGTTCTTTTATGTCAGAGCCTCCACGGGACCCACTAGAACATGGGGACAAGTAAAAGTGAAATACAAGAATATTCTACAAAATGGTAGCCTTTAATTATTATACTTATTTTTAAAAAGGCACTTGTTATGTCAAGAGATCCAAATTTCAGTGTCATTCCTTAGACACGGGAAGTAAAGGACATGTGCAAGCTGGGAATTTTAACAAAAAAAATCTTTATCCATAAAAAATGAACATTTTCCTTTTCCAAGTCATCCACAGTTTACACGGTAAAACTGTATTGCTCCGTGGCTAGATAATCCATCCATAGTTTTTTCTAATCCAATATACGGCTGGACAGGAAGCAAGCCTTTCAAAGTAAACTAAACTTCACAATAAAATGGCCCGAACAAATCTTCTTACTGAATATGATAAAAATAAAAAGCAAACCATCATACAAATAACTTAAATATTTTAGATTTATGGCTCCAACACCACTTTTTCCTCTTTAAAAGCCACTGTTAAATGATGTGTTTGTTTATAACAGCCACCAAGAAAATCTCTCTACAATGCGGTACCGCGCGCGAGCTATTTTTAGAAACACAACGTCACGATGACGTCACATCACGTGGTACGCAGTAGGGCAAACTCCCTGTTTTGCTGTGGAAGAGACGTGCGTTAGCCTAGGTTTTACTCGGTAAACGACTGCTTTTTCCAACATCTAAGACCATGGTTTATAAACATTGTTGCTATGGGACGTGCAACAGCGACTCGAGGTACGCTGATCGGCCGCATATGAAGGATGTTTTCTTCATTAATTTCCCGAAACTCAAGAGTGCCAAGGAGAAGTGTGTGCGTTGGGTACACTTGTGCGGGCGGCCTACACAACATTTCAACCCGGAAAAAGTTACCAAATTCACCTACATATGTAGCAAGCATTTTGTCGGTGGAAAGGGTGATGATAGCATATAGGCTAGCATGTTAGCAGGCGCTAACATGGTACCCTGCTACCGGGATAGCTTACTCAAAAACAAACGCCCTGAATCTCTTAAGCGAAAGATTCTGAGATGTGAACAATCGTTTTGTAGCTACCTATTGGCAAGATATACAGATTCCTGGACGTTGATTGCAAACAAACAAAAAAGGCCGACGTGAAGGGAGCACGGTGGAAATCATAACAAAGGGATGAACGCCGAGCAGGGAAAAAAACAAAGCTTACCGTTGAATCAACTCGGCCCGTCTTCCGTTTTTTTTGAGCCCTCGACACTCAAGCCACCGTTTCAGCTGAAGGTTGGTGTGCTCTTCCACAGTGCGACCAGTAAACCGTGCGCCTGGGACATCGTCTTGGTAAGTTTAATGGCTACAAAGTCGGTCATATCGCTGGTTCTGTTGCGCTTGTAATGGCTGGTTTGTATGTGCGTTCTACGACTGTTTGCCCTACCGGTGCGGCAAAAGGGGCGTTACTCTTAAGGCCGTGACGTCACGTGCGCGGTACCGCATTACACTGTCACGCTGCGCTAAAGGATCCTGTCTATTGCGCAATACGCGATTAATTCGAAAAACTCTGAAATTATTCTTGCACCTTCCGCAACAGGTTGCAGTCGTAAAAACGGACATGGCTACGGCAGACTTCCCTATCTCCTCCGCTTATACAGCCGTGATCTAATCTTGTTTACATGAAATAAGCCTGCTCTTGAGCAGGCTTAAACTGGCGCACATGTTGCTATGACAACAAGTGCAGGATGTCCAAACGATCCAAGATCATGCCAAATCGTCAACAATGAAATCCTGCTAACTGAGTTAGCGACGTACGAAGAACAGACCCCTGGTTTCTCTCATCCTCCACCACTACCTCAGTTTTTAAGCTCCTGATTTTTCATCGCTGGTTTTTCACCATGATAAGCAAAGTTGTCCAGAGTAAAGAAAACAATACCAGAGCACAGATTAATCTCCAAACTGGATGTTTTTTTTTTTTACCTTTAAGGGCAATACTGATCCCCAAATGCAGATCTTTGCTTTCTTTGACATGAATGTTGTCAACATCCATGATGTATGACCACATTTAATTAGAGGCATTTCAATAAACTGTGTAAAAATACCAGTGCATAAACAGTTTCTGGAATACTCAGAGCAGTTTGTCTGGCACCAACCACCAGGCCATTTTCCAAGTTGTTTAGTTGTTTGTCTGATGTTTTTTTTTTTGAATCACACAAAGTTGTCTTCACTAACTCAAGATGCCCAAAAGCAGAGCTGCTGCAGCATGATTGGCGGATTTGCTATTTGTGTTAAAAAGCAGTTGGACAGGTGTATCCGATAAAGTGGCCAGTGAGTGTAGGGTTTTTAGGATATTTGTTGTTTTTATGATTGATCAGGTCATTTTTAAATAATTGGAAGGTAATAAATTACTCACATCGGTTAGGTTTTACAATATCTGAGGACAACATAACAGATGGACATATATAAACATATAACTTTCTTTACATAGCTAGCTTTATAACATAAATGTAACAATTCATATTTAGTCATAAAAAGTTTGGGTTGTGTGACTCATACCAGTGGGGGATGAAATGTTCACATTTCAGCATGTTTAAACAGTCAATCTCAATTGTTTTTCATGCAGAGAGCACATTATGGCCAGGGATGACATCTGATGTAAGCATAGAC
This sequence comes from Fundulus diaphanus, assembly GCA_037039145.1. Lineage (NCBI taxonomy): Eukaryota > Metazoa > Chordata > Actinopteri > Cyprinodontiformes > Fundulidae > Fundulus > Fundulus diaphanus. Next base: position 19,867,338 of record CM073124.1, read on the forward strand.
TTGGTAAGCCCTGATCTAGCAGTTTTCCTGTTGGAAGGAGTTATGTATCACCAAAAATATACCCACAAAGCACTCAACATAGAAATGGGATTTATAATTTTATTACAGCAAAGGCAACCAGTGATAACATTTTAAGTGACCTAAAAAGTGTGAAATTTCAATGGATGGGAAATATTTGTGTTTCCATAAGCTTTTGAATTATGCTTCATGTCCACCAGATGGTAGCATTGCAGTTTAATTTTGCACTGTTGCTGCATGCCTGATCTACTTAATCAGGTAGCAACTTCAGTCTTTAAATATTTAGACCATCCAAAATTTTTTTTTCAAACATATGAAACCAATGTTAGCACAAAACAGTTTGCTGAATTGAAGATTTTTTTATGTGTTTGAATTAAGCTAATATGTTTTCTGTCATTTTCACATTGGGAACTAACCTGTAACTTGTAATTTTGACTTGCCTGTATGTCATGTTGGAATCAACTGTTTTAAAATAATTCATAATATGTAATCTAATATGAATGTTTCTTTTAAATGACCTGAACATAGTCTTACTATATTTTGTACCAAATCAAAGCAAAATATGTCAAGTTGTTGGGAAGAAAGATGACAGAAAACAAGAGAGACCCATGTACAGTAGGATTTCCACTGTTGTCAAAAGGTCATACATGGTGAAGACAAATCAGAAACCATTGAGTGATGACGTCTTCTCTCTGAAGTATGATGATGTTCAATAGGTGAGCTATAAAACAGTCTGAATGTAGCACACACCCATATCCAGATGATTGAGAAATGGAGATCTCATTGCTGCTTGTGAGCCTGACACTGGTCCTGGGCCTGTCAGAGGGTGAATCAGAAGGGGTCAGAACTGGAACCTCACCTGTAAAATGTCGCCTGCAAGGTTCTGATCGTCTACCCGCATTCACCATGAATGGGGACTTCATCATTGGGGGTGCTTTTTCAATCCACTACAAGGAGCTCACAAAGACGCACAACTACACCACTGCGCCTGAACCGCCTAGCTGTGCAAGGGGGTTAGTGAAAAGGAGAAGTGGTGGGAAAAAAGGGAAAGGGGATGTTAATCTGTTCCAAAATGTGTTTTTTACTATGTGGATTATTATTGCAAAGTTGTTATCTTCTCTACAATATGGCATGATGATGTGAATATATTTTTATTGATAATGATATTATTATATTATTATCAATAATATTATTATATTATTATCAATTCTATATTCTATATTATAATATTATCTGATAAAAAAGAGCATTTCACCAAGATTTATTCTGAACCAACTTGGTTCAGAAATCTTCTTGCACATAACGTGTGATATCATTCTATCTTTATATGACAACCCAACAGCTTTTAACCTTTTTAAACAGATTTTAACGTTTTATGCAGGTAACCAGAAATTCTGTTTATTCAGTCAACGCTTATTATATAGAATATTTACAGTTTGTAATTGTAACTGCAGATAAACTTTTACTATATTATATTCAACAGTGGCATTTTGTAAATGTTATGTAAATGTTTCAAATGCTTTTCGTTCAGCATAAACAGTCGAGAACTGCGCTTCTCTCGGACAATGATCTTTGCTATCGAGGAGATTAACAACAGCACAGAACTGCTGCCAGGTGTCAAACTGGGTTATCAGATCCACGATTCGTGCGCTTCTGTGCCCGTGGCCATGCACGTTGCATTTCAGCTGTCAAATGGGCAGGACCCTGTGTTTCAGACAGGTGATAATTGTTCTCCTTCTGGTGTAACAATGGCTGTCGTTGGCGAGTCTGGATCCACGCCATCTATTAGCATCTCGCGCATTTTCGGGCCCTTCAACATACCTTTGGTGAGTTCTCATTACAAAACATAGGGACTTCTGCACAAAAGCTTAAAATGGTCATCTATATATTTTCTTTTCTTGTTTTAGGTGAGCCACTTTGCTACCTGTGCCTGCCTGTCAGATAAAGAGCAGTACCCAACATTTTTCAGAACAATTCCCAGTGACCAATTTCAAGCCGACGCGCTAGCCAAGCTGGTGAAACACTTTGGTTGGACTTGGATTGGAGCTGTCCACTCGGATTCAGACTATGGAAATAATGGCATGGCATCTTTTCTCCATGTAGCACTCAGAGAGGGGATCTGTGTGGAATACATTGTATCTTTCTATCGGACCGACCCAACCAGCAAGATTCGAGAAGTAGCCAATGCCATCCGCAGGTCTCTGCCTTTTTATGCTTTTATTTAATCTGGACTCTTTTAACGGCCACTAAAAGAAAGTTGAGAGAGATTTAATAATCAATTTTCTTAAAGAAAATATGAAATATGAGGGGGAAATGTGATGAGTGTTCTAAAACGTGTTTTTCTTCAGGTCAACAGCAGTAGCTGTTGTGGCGTTTACAGCTGCTGGTGATATGAAGGTCTTATTAGAGGAGCTGGCCCGGAACCCTGCTCCCCCTCGTCAGTGGATTGGAAGTGAATCCTGGGTAACAGACCCTCTCTTAATGAGCTTCAGTTTCTGTGCAGGAGCCATCGGCGTTGCCATCCAGCAATCTGTCATCCCAGGTTTGAGAGACTTTCTTCTGGATCTCTCTCCATCTGAAGTGGCTGCCTCTTCAGTTCTTACTGAGTTCTGGGAGGATGCATTCAACTGTAGCTTGACAAAAAGTGAGAAACATGTTATTATCTATAAATACACATATGTTTACCAACATCTGAACCAAATCATCTAAAGTGATATTCATGTACTTAACCTAATAAGTACTTTAAGAGAGTATCAACATAATGAATGCAATTACGATTTAGCTTAATATTTCATTTCCTTATTCTGTTTAATGGCATTTTAGGATTTTTACTATTATGAATAAGCATTTGTATTTTGACATAAAGTTTGAAAGATTTATTCATATTTTTGATATTCTACAATCATTGTTGTATGGCATTAACATCACACACAAAAGTTATTATAAATTTGAATAATTTGCATTGCAAAGACATAAAACATAAGACAATCATGACATTTCCAGGATGAAAACTACTTTTGTCTACATTTTTAGGTACAACTGTAAAGCGCAAACTGTGTGATGGAACTGAAGACTTAAAGACAGTAAAGAATCTCTATACTGAAACATCTAAATTCAGAATTACTAACATGGTTTACAAGGCTGTTTATGCAATAGCACACGCTATTCACAATGCAGTATGTAAGAATGCAAAGTCAGTCATTCAGTGTGAACAACACATCAGACTGGAGCCCAAACAGGTTAGTTTAGTTAAAACATTAATCCAACAAGAGTTAATTTTCTTTAGAAAGCGCTTTATATAATACGATAATTATTCATAGTTATGAATACAATTTTCTCTCTGTTTCCTTCCTACATCACAGATTTTCACTGAATTAAAGGAAGTCAACTTTTCCCAAAATGGTTATCATGTATCTTTCAATGCTAAAGGGGATCCTTTGGCATTTTATGAGCTGGTCAACTGGCAGAAAACTGAGAGTGGAGTTATTGAACTGGTAACAGTGGGGTACTATGATGCATCACTGCCCAAAGGCCAGGAGTTCCGTATCTACAAGAATTTAACCTGGGTGGAGGGAAGCATGCAAGTAATGAATCAAAGGAGACAAACAAAACAGTTTAACAGATCAACATTTGTAAAGAGATGCATTTCCATTTCTGTGATTTGGGTCTTTTTTCTTCTTCTTGTGGGCCTCTCTGGCAGGTACCAGTGTCAGTGTGCTCAGAGAGTTGTCCTCCAGGAACTCGTAAAGTGTTGCAGAAAGGAAAACCCATCTGCTGCTATGACTGCATACCATGTCCTGAAGGGGAGATCAGTAATGTGACAGGTAAAATATAATGTTTTTCATGTATATAATGATCATTATATGCTTTGTAATAACAACTCTTTCTATTAATAGATGCTCCTGATTGCACCCCATGTCTCAGTGACTTCTGGCCTAATTCAGTGAACACTGCTTGTTTCCCCAAACCTGTGGAGTTTCTTTCTTTCGATGAAGTGCTGGGAATCATTCTGGAAGCATTCTCTGTTAGTGGAGCCTGTCTGGCCATCATAACAGCATTAGTTTTCTTTCACCACAGGACAACTCCAATTGTCAGAGCCAACAACTCTGAGCTGAGTTTCCTGCTGCTCTTCTCTCTGACTCTGTGTTTCTTATGTTCATTAACTTTCATCGGAGCACCTTCTGAGTGGTCATGCATGCTGCGGCACACAGCTTTTGGCATCACCTTTGTTCTCTGCATCTCCTGTGTTCTTGGGAAAACTATTGTGGTTTTAATGGCATTCAAAGCTACACTTCCTGGTAACAATGTCATGAAATGGTTTGGTCCCCTACAACAAAGAATGACTGTAGTATCTTTTACATTTATTCAAGTTTTGATATGTACTGTATGGTTGGTTGTGAGTCCTCCTTTCCCAGTGAAAAATCTAACCACATACAAGGAGAAGATCATCCTGGAATGTGCATTAGGCTCTGCTGTTGGCTTCTGGTCTGTGCTCGGCTACATTGGCCTGCTGGCCGTTTTTTGCTTTGTGTTAGCTGTTCTAGCTCGGAAACTACCTGATAATTTCAACGAAGCCAAACTGATAACCTTCAGCATGTTGATCTTCTGTGCAGTCTGGATCACCTTCATCCCAGCATACGTCAGCTCTCCTGGGAAATTTACTGTGGCCGTGGAGATATTTGCCATTCTGGCTTCCAGCTTTGGACTGATACTGTGCATATTTGCTCCAAAGTGTTTCATCATTGTGTTTCAGCCAGAAAAAAACACCAAAAAATATTTAATGAACAAGAATTGATTGGTCATTGTTGTCAAACATTAAAAGATAAGATGAAACGATGGGCGATGTAAAATATCTCAAGCTGATAGTTTTTTTTTTTGCAGTAAGTGAAGTCCTTTGCTCATAATTGTTTTCCCATCTATGGTAAATGTTGATGCACACCTGTTCTACTTGTATGTTTTTCTTTATTGTTATTTTTATCTATTTGTGACATATTGTAAAATTACCTGGATATTTCTTTAAATAACAAAATAAAATATAAAACTCCAGCAGTTTAGATTTTTCTTCTTAATTAACATTTTCAAAAAAAAAAAATTGAGATTTTTCACAGCTCTAATGGCTCGCTTTTTAACACAGTAGGCTGACAGGAAGAGGGTGGAGACATCTCCCTGGAACTGCCCCTAACAGGTCCCCACCATAAAACAAAACGTCAAATCCAGTTCAGAAACATAAAAGCAATAGACACTACCCTCTTAAACCAAGACCTACAACAAGTCTCACTAGTCACACAGTTCGCATCAGTTAATGGCTCTGTTGACCACTATAACTCCATCATTTACAATATCCTTGAGTCACATGCACCAATCAAAACAAAAACAGTCACTTTTTCCAGGTCAGCCCCTTGGTACACAACAGAGCTTCAGAGGATGAAAACGGCTGGCCGAGTTCTGGAGCGGAAATTCACCTCCAGTGACTTAGACGTACACAAACAGGCCTACCGAACACCAAAAATTATACTCCAGATACCACAGCCAGGTCCCAATATCTCTCCCATAAAATCTCAACCTCCACTGGAAATTCGCATCAATAAATTCTCTCCTCAAACCTCCTAAACACGCACATGCTGACACCAGTACAGAATAGAGCAATAGGTTCATGGACTTTTTCACCAACAAGGTGGCTTCAATCCGATCTAACCTCTCTGCCACAGCTTCACCTTCCTCCAAAATCAGTTTGACAAATCGATCCAACACATTCTCTGTCTTCTCCGGCATCTCTCAGACAGAGGTGGAGAGGATCATAAAGTGCAACCTCCACATGCTTACTGGACCCTCTCCCCACACCACTTGTGGTAAATCTAAATCTAATATTACAGCCATCAGTCCACTGATCACAACAATCCTCAACCAGTCACTCAAATCTGGTCAGGTTCCTCCTGCTCTCAAAACTGCTTTTATCTGCTCACATCTGAACAAGCCCTCACTTGACCCTGAAATCTTGGTTCATTACAGACCCATATCAAACCTGCCGTTTTTGTCCAAAGTTCTGGAAAAGGCTGTTGCAGCCCAACCCCATGATCACCCTCATATCCATAACCTATATGACAAATTTCAGTCTGGTTTTTGAGCTGCACACAGCACAGAGACAGCCCTGGTCCACATCATGAATGACCTACTTATGACGGCAGACCAGGGCTCACCATACCTCCTCCTCCTGCTTGACTTGTCGGCCACCTTTGACACCGTGGATCACAACATCCTGCTCCACCATCTCCCGTCAGTAATAGGCCTCTCAGGAACCACACTAAGCTGGTTATGTCATTATCTTGGCACTGGTGCTGGTCTGATCATAACTGAGCACACCTTCCCTGCTCCACCCTGCCTGCAATCATCCATCACCGGTTCCACCTGTTCTCATCAGCATAAAACCTGCCGTCTGACCAGCCACCAGTGCCAGATTGTCTCAAGCCACCCGGTAAGAACTTCCCAGCGTTTCTGATTCTGCCTGCCTGCCTGTCTGTTACCCGACCTGTTCTGCCTTATCGTTACCGAGCCTACCTGACCCTGTCTTGATTCTGCCTGACAGCCTGGAAACCTGACCTGCCCGTATACCCGACCCTGTCTGCCTGTGAGTACCAGAACCTGCCTAATCCTTGTGAAATCTCTGAGCCCGCCAGTTATCGGACCTGGACCGGACCTGGACCTTCCCCTCGGATCTCCCTGTCTGTACCACCGCTGGATCTCTGCCTTTCTGTTATCAGACCTGGACCCCTCTGGATTACGCCCCTGGAAAGCCCCGAATGGACTGTCTGCCTGCCTGTTAGCTGCTCAACGGCTTCAGCCCCGAAAGCCCGGCCCGAAGTCGGATCCCCGCCCCGGACCTGTTCGCCGACCTCAAGCCGGTTCCTCAGGCTCAGGAGCCCCGCCACCAGGTTAGTGATCCAGCCTCCCTCACACTTTCCCGTCACCACCAGCTGATCACTAACCTGTTGTCTCTGCCACAGGGGATTTCCAGCCCAAGAGCGAGCAGCTCACTCCGATTGCCCGTGTCTGTTTGTCTTTTAATAAAACTTCTTTCAAACGTCACTGACCTGTCCTGGTTTGAATTCTGGGTCCAGTTCCTGTACGTTACAGATTCTGATGTGACTTAAAACCCAGATCATTGACATCTGGTTTAAAGTATGATGTCAGGAGCCCCAAATCAACAGGGTCACAGGAGTGACCCTAGTACCGTCCTAGTCATAAGTAATCATTTTGAGTAAGAAATAACATAAGTATATTGTAATTATGAGTAAATGTGTGTTGCATTACAGTACGTTCACGTGTTTTCTATATATACACAGTTAATAAGTTCAATGTAGAGAAGATTAGAAGATCAGTATGTCATTCCCTGGAGATAAGAGAAACTCAAACAAGACAAAACCTGTAAAATGTATAAAGTAGTAGATTACATCAGCAGTTCATCATTCAGGTGATCAAGTATTCCGCTCACACTAAGCAATAGCTTCTAACGACCCAGGACAGTGGCGGGTGGGTCATTGATTAGCATCTGACTTAGAAAGCGCCTAGGATGATGGGCCTCCATGTCCTGTGGATAGGTGTCGAAACGTTTTCAGAAAGAACCGAACGAAAATCTGATTTCCTCCGATTGAAGCCTGTTTGCTGTTACGATGACCGGGATAAGGGAGAATTTGCACAGGCACATATAAAGTAGTTACAGTACACGTTTATTAGAATTATTTATTGTATGCTGAGGTTAGAGTTTTTAAAGCCCCAGTGTGTAAGATTTTCCACATCTAGCGGTGCGCTAAATTAATTATAATGACCTTGTCGTTAAGCATGTATCAGAAAACAGTAAATAGAAGGATCTACGGTCATCTGTGCTTATTTATACTTCTCCATGACAGCACGTCTTCATATAGGAGACAGATAGGTAAAACAAGTATGGCTGACAAGTTTGGCCCCTTTCAGCTACTGAAATCAGCAATAGCTATGCAACATGGCGTCTCCCAGTGGGTGCACCGCCACCTATGTATTTATAAACTACTAATTCTAAGTCATGAGAACACTTTCAATTTTGATGTGAGGTTATTAGACTTTGCCAGAATATGTATTTATAAAAGCAGTGCTTGATGTTTGCTAATTAAAAGCCAAATTAGTTAAACACTGTCCCTTTAAAGAACCCGTGGAATAAATGGGGTACATGAAATTAAATTCATAGCAGATATTGGCAACGACCCAAGTTGCCCTTTCTTTCTAAAAAGAGAGATTTCAGCAGATTTCTTGGCTTTTCATGCCTTTTTATATCACTTTCTTCATGTATTAAATAGCTCTTATATTATTGCAATTATTTACCAATAATTATTTATTCATATTTTGTTGTCTTTGGATTTGTGGAGTACTTAGATCAGATATCTGGTGTGAATTTTATGTCAGTAGATATATAACAAATGTATTTACTGAGAAAAACATTGAATTGTTCAATATTTATTTTACGCAATATACATAAGTTCATTGAAACGGAAAGTATTCATGCTTTGGTTTGATTTTGAGAATTTCTGCAACTGTTTGATTTCTGAACATTATTATTGTGACGAATGCTGTTGGTGAACCCAACATTCAGCCAAGCACTTAGTTACGTTTAAAAGGTTTATTCGGAATGTCCGATTTAGATGGATCAGGATTACTGACAGAACCAAACTTGAGCAGAAAACAACACGGCGGCAGAGCACATGTGAGGTGATGCAACGATCTGGCAGTGAGTGGGTGAGTGAGGCAGGTATATGAAGGCAGGTGAACAGGTGACCAGAGTGGACAGTAATTACTGGCAGCAGGTGGAGTTGATCTGAGCTGACTGGAGAGACTGAGGTGTGGACAGAGCTCACTTGGTGGTGACAGATGACTGTGGGGGAGTGGAAACTAATTAGTCCAGAACAAAGCAAACATTTCCCTAAATCATGACAATTATAAATGTTATTAATATGATGTAATGTGGTTCAACAATCATACACCATTACTAACTGTGGTTTAGGATTAAAATAATTTATAAACTGATATCCACCTAACCATCCTTAAACTTTTTCCTTACTCCTTATGAAAGGTTGAGCAGAAGTAACTTCTACCAGGGCTATTTAGCTGCTTTTTTAAACATATTTTTTATGTTTGTTTTTATGTCTTCCAAAAAACATTATTTATTTGTAAATGGTGGAAAAGTTACCATCAATTTAAATTTGTGTTTTTGAGCTGAAGGGCGAATTGATTTATCTAAAATATAATTTGCTTCTGGCTCAAAAGTGAGTTCAAAGACAATGTTTGATTATAGCGACATTAAAAGCTTGCAGTGCAAGTCTTTTCAGTAATATGTAACCAAATGTGAACAAAAGGAAAACATGTAAAATTTATGAAGCAAAATGTAAACAATTGTTTGACTTTAAAGCTGAGAAAGATGTTTTGTGTTTATTTAGAATAAAATAGACACTTATGCACAACAGGAATGATGATGTAAGCAAAAATTCACATATTGTAAAAACATATTGGACCATAAGGTGATGTCATTTTACTGATGTCAGCCGTCAGTTTGTAGAGTTATATAAACCAGTAAGAAACTCACCCACCTTCATAGACTCAAGGGATGGAGATCTCACTTCTCCTTATTGGCCTGAGATTGGCTCTGGGTTCATGTATCATCTTAGTTGTTGCTTTTGGTGGATCAGACAGGATCAGAAATGGGGCTTTACCTGAAGTATGTACTCTACAGAGTACAGCTCGTTTACCTGCATTCTCAATGGATGGGGAATATATTATTGGCGGCGTTTTTTCCATCCACTACAAGGAGCTCACAAAGATTCATAACTACACCACTGCGCCTGAGCCGACCGCCTGCACAGGGAGGTTGGTAAGAGGGAGAAGAGGTGGGAAATGGAGGGGGTGTCAGAATGAAAAGTCAGGTTTTAATTTGTACGGTGTAGAGCTGTGCTGCAAAGCTCATACCCTATTTTGGATATTTTTAATAATTATTTGTATATTATTTGTATATCATCAAATGAATTTCAACAGGGTAAAAATCTATTTAAAAAATATATATACAATTTGTAAACAAATGTTCTACTTAAAAAATGTTCACTGAATAAAAGTCTCATTATTGGATGTTTATTGTCAAGCATCCTTTTATTATTATGGAGAATATATCAAAACAATATAGAAATATTTTTCTTATATATATATATATATATATATATATATATATATATATATATATATATAATGTTTCACATGTCTGTGTGCAGTATCAACAGTCGTGAACTGCGCTTCTGTCGTGCAATGATCTTTGCAATTGAGGAGATCAACAACAGCACGGAGCTGCTGCCTGGGATTAAACTTGGCTATGAGATTCACGACTCATGTGCCTCTGTGTCTATAGCCATGCATGTTGCATTTCAGCTGTCAAATGGGCAAGACCCTGTATTTCACACAGGCAAAAACTGTTCTCACTCAGGTGTTGTGATGGGTGTTATTGGTGAGTCTGGTTCCACACCATCCATCAGCATGTCACGTATCTTTGGACCCTTCAACATTCCTCTGGTAAATAGTCTAAATGTATTATAAACTGTAATGATTATTTTAGTATACCTCTGGTAACAAAGATAATTTTTTTTTCTTCTTGTTTTAGGTGAGCCACTTTGCCACTTGTGCCTGTCTGTCAGATAAGCGGCAGTACCCCACTTTCTTCAGAACAATTCCCAGTGACCATTACCAAGCTGATGCGATGGCCAAACTGGTGAAACACTTTGGTTGGACTTGGATAGGAGCTGTCCACTCTGACTCAGATTATGGAAGAAATGGCATAGCGTCTTTTCTGGAAGCAGCACACAGAGAAGGGATCTGCGTAGAGTACATTGAATCTTTCTATCGGACTGACCCATACAAGATACGAATTGTAGCTGATGCTATCCGCAAGTTTGTGCGCTTTTATTTTGTGTACTGTGTTGAAATTCAGATCCTATGATGCAGTTACCACCTTACAATGTCTTTACAATATTTAAAGATTGATTTTATTAAAGTAAAACAAAAATATCTGAAAAGTAAATACGTCACATACAATTTTTTGTTTTTCTTCAGGTCAACATCGATCGTTGTAGTAGCATTCACAGCTCCTGGTGATATGAAATTCCTGTTAGAGGAGCTAAATCAACATCGTCCTCCACCTCGTCAGTGGATTGGAAGTGAAGGCTGGGTAACAGACACTCAGTTAATGAGATTCAGCTTCTGTGCAGGGGCAATTGGAGTTGCCATTCAACAATCCATCATCCCTGGCTTTAGAGACTTCCTTCTGGATCTCTCTCCCTCTGAAGTGGCTGCTTCCTCAGTGCTGACAGATTTCTGGGAGGATGCATTCAACTGCAGCTTGACAAAAAGTAGGAAGTAGACATGTTACATTTCCAGTTTGATTTTTCTTTTCTTTTAAAGAATCTTTATTAAAAAGTTCCAACCTGATCAAACCCTCTAGACAGAAATAAGTCTGTTACAACTCATTAAGACAATTAATATCCTGTTCTGTGAGGATTTTAACAGTTCTTTTGATGATCTTCACATACATTTTACATGCCATTTACCTCACTATGACACCAATTTCTATACCTGTAATTTGCCTAACTTTATGAAAAATTCTGATATACTTTGAAAGTATGACACCACCTTATTTTTCTTTGATTATTTTTCAGCAACCTCTGCACAGAAAAACCCATGTGATGGAACTGAAGACTTAAAGATGCTCAAGATCCCATATACTGAAACATCTAAATTCAGAATTGCTAACATGGTGTACAAGGCTGTTTATGCCATAGCACACGCTATTCACAATGCAGTGTGTAGGGAAACTAATTTAACTACTTACTGTGTAAAACAAACAAGGTTAAACTCAGATCAGGTGAGTTTAAATGTAATCTGTTTTTCCCCTCCTGATCAATTATACAGGTACATCAAAAAATTAGAATATTGCATAAAAGTGCAATGTTTTTTTGCCTGTGATTTTACACAGAGTGAATTATGTCAAGCTTTTATTTCTGGCAGTTTTGATGTGGAAACGTCACACTGGGATTCAAGGATTGTAGATTCTTGGTCTCTCCACTCTTCCTCCAGACTCTGGGACCTTGTTTTCCAAATTAAATGCATAATTTATTTTTCTCGCTCTGGCTTCAATCGTTTGTGCCCGAACCATAAACGGTTCGGGCCAATCACCTTGCAGTATTGTGGCTTATGGCAGGACATACCAGTGCGACGAAAAGCAAGAGCGGCTGAGCCCACATCCGAACCAACACAAACATAGCAGCACATGAGCCTTCCCTAGCTTACCTTCTTGTGGTTTCTCATAACACCTGCTGCTTATGTTTTAATTTGATACTGTGATTGGCTAAAACCCACAATTTTGGCAGGCACTGGATGTCGCTTCGCCCAATCAGCTCAGAGTTCTACTCCTTTCCACAAATGGATTTGATAGGAGCAGTCCCAGACTGATAATGTGCAGAACTAGAGAGCTACACATTATCAATCTGGCTGGCCAGGTTAGCCTCAGTCCACTCCTGGTGAAACTCACCCAAATTCGTGAATGGATTTCACTTGACAATCCTCTCAAGGCTGCAGTTCTTCCTGATTCTGGTTTACCTTTTCCTACCACACTTCTTCCAGTCCTTTCACTCAATTTTCTGTTAAGATGTTTGGATACAGATCTCTGTGAACAACCAACTTCTTCAGTAATAACCTTTTATGGCAGTCATCCTGTCGATGACTGTCTTCTGGACATCTGTCAAGTCAGCAGTCTTACCCATGATTGTGTGCCCTACTGCAGTGGTTTTCAATCATGGTCCTCTGGACCCACTGTCCTAGATGTTTTAGGTGTATCCCTAATAAATGGGTGATTAACAGGCCTCTGTAGCCCTTGATGGCTGCTGAGGTGCTAATGCAATCATTTGATTCAGGTGTGGTGGAGTAAAGACACACCTAAAATATGTAGGACAGTGGAATCTGAGGACCAGGATTTAAAATCACTGGCCTACTGACTCAGAGTGTGAGACCATATAAAACAGGCATGCCTAACTCCAGTCAAGGAAGGTCGGTCTCCTGCATGTTTTAGATCTGTCCCTGCTCTAACACATCTGATTCAAATAAATTATTTACTTTCTCCTTCTCTCATCATCTGCAGAGGTCTACAAAGTAAGCACTCATTATGCTCAGCTGTGTTGAACCAGGACAGAAAACATGCAGGGACACTGGCCCCTGAGGACTGACTTTGGACACCTCTAATTTAAAGACTCAGGAAGCTTTAACAGGTGTTTTGAGTTGAATAGCTGATTAGGGTGTGACACCATTTCCAATAATAACCTTTTCACAGTGTTCTAATTTTTTGACGCATTATCTGTAAGCCATGATCATCAGAATTACAACAAAGGCTTGGGATATATTACTCTGTATAATTATTCTACATTATATAATGTGAGTTTCACTTTTAAGATGACTGGCAAAAAATATTGCACTTTTACACAATATTCTATTTTTTTAAGATGTACTTATAACACCAAATTACTCACTTGTTGTCATAGAGGTGTTGTTTGTTTTCTCTTTGCCCCCTTTTAATCTTTTGCCTGTTTTCAGATTTTCACTGAGCTGAAGAAAGTCAATTTTACCCGAAATGGTTACCATGTGTCATTTGATGCTAATGGAGACCCTCTGGCTGCTTATGACACTGCATGAAAAGTGAGATTTTCGTCCCCGTAAACTACCGCAGATCTCCCTCATTTTCGGCAGTTAACGACAATTTGCAACCCGTGCTTGTTGCCGTTTTCAGTGCCACAAATTGTCGGAACCGGACTCTGACGTATGTGGAGAGCGATCAGCTGTACTAATGGCCCTAATTAGCATATGAATGCAGCGAACCCGCGCGGCTGGCCAGGTCTGGCTTGAATAACCTACTCAGTATTGGCTGAAACCACTATTTTTAAATAAGTAAAATCGCTCCTGATTGGCAGCAAAACCACACGTGGCCAAGCCAGGCTTGAATGTTCTTACTGAGTATTGGATGGAACCACTTCTTTCAAACAAGTAAAATCACTCCTGATTGGTTGGCAGATCCCCAATAACTTATTTACATATTTATATATATTTATTATATATATATTTATTTATTCATTCATATTATGCTGTATATTCATGTTATCCTATGTAAGCTACTACACTATTATTAGGCTACCATCAAGGACATGAATGAATTTATACAGGAAATGAACATTTGCCAGGAAGATGTTTATGCAAAGAAAGAGCTTTATTAAAACAAACAACTATATACAACGCGAGGATCCAAAAATTACAACCCCGTGAACTGTCCGTTTGCCTCCTCGGGGTTGTAGGTAACTGCTGGCGGCGTTCTTTCTGAGGCAGGTCCGATGTGCAGACGCCTACTGTGCGTGGCTCTGTACTTCGGCGTCGCCTCTAACCGGGACTGCAGCTTCACACAGAGTTCAGAGAGATCCGGTGTTGTGCGCAATTCTGTTCCCCCGTGAAAATCTGTTTCCCCTGTGTCGGGAATGCGCTTTGCAGCCGTTTTCCCGGCGCTTCTAATTGATTTCTCGGTAAAACAACTCATATAATCATGTCAAGGTTGTAACAGTCAGTTTAATCGGCAGTTGTTTACAAAATTGTAGAATACAAATAAACAAACTATGTCTTCTTACGCTGTATTGTGTTATAAATGGCAAGATAAACGGTCTTTTTCCAACTTTTGTCACTTTAACCTGACAAATAAAAGTAAGCCATAAAACACTATTCCAGCACCTACTGTGTATTTATGATTTTACATTGCTGAAAGAGGAGGATGGGATGGCTGATAGCAGGACACAAACATTATGCAGGGTTTCCCGCAGCGCTATCTTGGCGAGGCGGCCGCCTCGCCAAACTCACGCTACCGCCTCGCCAACATTCCCAAAAAAAAAAAAGTGACGTTAACACGCGGTTTGTTGTTGTTGTTGCTGCTTTCGCGCGTGCGTGAATGGCAGGGAAAAAACACATGGATACCCCCCGGCGATTCGATCCGCGGGCAACGTGTCGTCCCGTTTTCGGGAGATGTCTGAAAGACCGTTTATTTTTATTTTACAATTTTGTAAACAGCTGCTGATTAAACTGAATGTTACAACCTTGACATGATTATAGGATTTGTTTTACCGAGAAATCAACTAGAAGCGCCGGGAAAACGGCTGCAAAGTGCGCTCCCGACACGGGGGAAACAGAATTGCGCACAACACCGGCCTACGAAATGGCGGCGGCCGTCCAATCCATCCAGAGCCACGCCAACAACGCCATCTTCTTCGCCAGGCTGGAAAATAATTAAATGAAAGTGGTATGAATAAAAATCAAACGCAAGTCACAATAACATTAAACAAGGAAGGAGAAGCAGTGAAAACAAGTCACTTACAGATAATGTCGTCTTTATCAACATCGTGTCAATCTGGAATTGCAGACATAGCTCCGAGCAAATAGGAGGCCACCGCCTCGCTCCGGTTCATAGCGCCTGCAATTTGTCTCCGAGTTGTGAAGACGGCATACTGCTTCCTGTAAATGAAAATACACTTTAATAAAGCTTGTTCTTTTGCAAGGCTACTAGGCTAATCTTAGATTTGGTTGTAGGCTAGGCTACTTTTAGCTTAGCTAGCAGTCACCGAACATATTCTTACCTAAGCTTGGGATTCTGCACCCGTCTTCTCTTCTTAGAGTTAGTCTCTCCCGCACAGTTGTTCGACTGCAGAGCCGCCAACTTGTCCTCTATGGACAGCAACCTGGAGTTTACCGAATTCTGCAGTTAAGTGAACCGCTCCTTCATATCGGCACTATTAGCTGACGAGACGGTCCACTTCTTCTTCTTCTTCTTCTTTCGGTTTTTATGGTGGTTGGCAACTAACTTTAATGGTGCATTACCGCCACCAACTGGACTGGAGTGTGGTACTGGAGTCTAACCTTCCCTAATAGGTTGCAAAAAAATAAAACAAACACACAAACAAACATAACGAAACAAACCAATCAAAACAAAACAAACAAAAAGATCATACTAAATTATTTTTTATTAGTCCTGTATTCCTCAGGAAGCCAATTACGTAGTTTACACTCATTTCCCCTGTGTTTTTTTTGCAGAATTTCTTCTAAGTTTAGCCTCATCTGTTCTCCTTGTAATTGTAAGACTAGTCTTTGTCTTTCTTCCTGATATTTATTACAGTGTACAATAACATGCTCTATAGTCTCTGGACTACCACAGAATTCAGTTGCCATCAGCATGCTTCTTCATTATTAACAAAGTTTTATTTAGACGTGTGTGTCCATACCTCATTCTAGAAAATACATCCTCCTCCTCCTTGCTTCTGTTTGTATTTCTGCTCTTTCCCACTTTATTCTGAATGTTATAGAACTGTCTTCCAGTCTGCCCACCGTCCCATAATGTTTGCCATTTACCCTTAACTATGTTTTTGACCATACTTTTAATTTCTTCTTTGCTGTAGTGCACTTCAACATCTATATTAGAATGTCTAGCTGCTTGCTTAGCACTTTTATCTGCTAACTCGTTTCCTATTACTCCTATATGAGCTGGTACAATACCAGAGTTATATTAATTCCTGACTTTATTAGATTATTTGCAGCTTGCAGTATATCATACACAATGTCTTGCCTTGATTTTGACTGAAATGTTTTAATACTGATTAAAGCTGAGCTGGAATCTGAAGCTATTGTCCTCCACCCAAAGCAAAGCTAGCCACACAGCAATCAATTCCGCTGTGTAAACTGCTAAATCATCACTCATTCTTTTTCCAACTTTAATGTTTAATTTTGGAATGACATAAGCAACACCCATTCTTTTATCAGTTAGTTTAGATGCATCTGTATATAGTTAAATCCTCACTATACCTCTCCATTAAAGTGGGACTTATTTTTAGTTCATTAAACCCCATTTCATTTACTTTAACCTGAATGACCCAACCAAAACTTCTGACTTGAACATTTCCACGCTCTTGGCATTTCTTCAGTACCGACTGACTCATATGAGACAGTCCACTGATAGCAATCAGCAGTTTCTTCTCGTCAGTCTGCGGACTGGCTGAAAGTTGTAGATCGCGTCCAGGAGGAGTTGAAGGGGAGTTGAATGCGAGACATGGGTAAACTCCCCCTGCAACCCTGATTTGCATTTGTATAGCTCACAGCATTTTCATTTACATGTTAAAGCCTCCCCTAGAATTAGGAGGAGGGGGGGTCATGGGGGGACCACGCCAAGCAAGGCCCACGTCAATTTCTGACAATTCACGGCAGTTTTCGGTGTTGCCTGCAAATTACCGTGAACAGCCGTTAACCTGAACTTCCACGACAATCTACAGTGCCGCATAGTGACGAAAATCACACTTTTCATGCAGTGTGAGGTCGTCAACTGGCAGAAAAGTGAGAGTGGTGTCATTGAGCCTGTAACAGTGGGGTACTATGATGCATCACTGCCAAAGGGCCAGGAGTTTCGTATTTACAGGAGCTTAACCTGGTTGGATGGTGGCACACAAGTAATTGGATCGATGAAACATTCCTTAGTTACTTGAAAACAGCTGTGCTGCTAACTTATACATTGTTTTCTTTATTTTTGTCTTCTATGTTTATTTCAGGTACCTGTGTCAGTTTGCTCAGAGAGTTGTCTCCCAGGGACTCGAAAAGTGTTGAGGAAAGGAAAACCCATCTGCTGCTATGATTGTACTCCGTGTCCTGAAGGAGAGATTAGTAATATAACAGGTAAACCTATTTTCTATATATGTTTAATCATCAAATATTTTAAGTGCTTACAGTCCTTTATGACTTATTTTTTAGATTCTCCTGATTGCATCCCATGCCCCAGAGAGTTCTGGCCAAATTCAGAAAAATATGCTTGTTTTCACAAACCTGTGGAGTTTCTCTCTTTCGATGAAGTGCTGGGAATTATTCTCGAAGTATTCTCTGTTAGTGGGGCCTGTCTTGCCATCATAACAGGAATGGTTTTCTTTTATCACAGAACAACTCCAATTGTCAGAGCCAACAACTCTGAGCTGAGCTTCCTTCTGCTCTTCTCTCTGACTCTGTGTTTCTTATGTTCATTAACTTTCATCGGAGCACCTTCTAACTGGTCCTGCATGCTGCGACACACAGCCTTTGGCATCACCTTTGTTCTCTGCATCTCTTGTGTCCTTGGGAAAACTATTGTGGTTCTGATGGCATTTAAAGCTACACTTCCAGGTAGTAATGCCATGAAATGGTTTGGCCCACCTCAACAAAGAATGACTGTGGTGTCTGTCACTTTTATTCAGATTTTAATATGTACTGTTTGGCTGGTTGTGAGTCCTCCTTTCCCAGTGAAAAATTTAACCACATACAAGGAGAAGATCATCCTGGAATGTGCATTGGGCTCTGCTGTTGGCTTCTGGTCTGTGCTCGGCTACATCGGCCTACTGGCTGTTTTTTGCTTTGTGTTAGCTGTTCTAGCTCGGAAACTACCTGATAATTTTAATGAAGCCAAAATGATAACCTTCAGCATGTTGATATTCTGTGCAGTCTGGATCACCTTCATCCCAGCATACGTCAGCTCTCCTGGAAAATTTACTGTGGCTGTGGAGATATTTGCCATTCTGGCTTCCAGTTTTGGTCTGATACTGTGCATATTTGCTCCAAAGTGTTTCATTATTTTGTTTCAACCAGAGAAGAACACCAAAAGACATGTAATGAACAAGAATTGATTGTTTACTGTCAAAATTTGCAAATACAACAACTTGATGCAAGATTCAAAATGTCTCAGACTAATTACTTCTTTCTAATCAACAATGTTTTGTATTCTTTTTAAATATTTATCTCTACCAATAATACTACACACCTGCTCTACTTATGTGTAATTTTCTTCATAATATTTTTATTTATTTGTGACTTAATGGAAAATTACCTGTATATCTGCTTAAATAAAAAACTATAATGCAAAATTGCAGTTTTTTGGATCCCCCCCCCCCCCTTCAATGTGGAGATCCAATCTTCCTAAGAATACTATCCATCCATCGCCTCTCCTTGCAGGGTTACAGGGTCCTTAAATACAATTTTTAATTCAATCATAAAATAAAAACAGTAATTACATATACATGTAACCTTGTCACTGTATGGAATCAACTATTCGATTCACATCAACAAATGCTAGAACACATAAATGCACTAATTTAACTGAGGATAATAACCATCCAGCTCTTGTCTGCATTTTGGTTCATCCTCAACATCTACATGCTCCCCCTAGCTCAGATCATAAAAAACCACAACATCAGCTACCATAACTATGCAGACGACACACAGCTTTACATCACCATGTCACCAGGTGTCTATGAACCAGTTCAGGCACTGAGTAAATGCCTAGAAGAAATCAATGCCTGGATGTGCCACAATTTTCTTCAATTGAATAAAAACAAAACAGAAGTAATAATTTTTGGACCAATAGAGGAGAGATCAAAGGTTAGCACACAGCTTCAGTCGCTTCAGCTAAAAATCACTGATCAGGCCCGAAACCTGGGTGTAGTGATGGACTCAGACCTGAACCTCCAAAAGCATCTAAAGACAATTACAAGATCGGCTTTCTATCACCTGAAGAACATTTCCAGGATTAAAGGACTAATGTCTCAGCAGGATCTGGAAAAACTAATGCATGCGTTTATTTTTAGTAGAATTGATTACTGCAACGGTGTTTTCACAGGTCTGCCTAAAAAGTGGATCAGACAGCTGCAGCTGATCCAGAACGCTGCTGCCCGCGTCCTCACTAAGACCAAGAAAGTAGAGCACATCACCCCAGTTCTAAAGTCCTTACACTGGCTCCATGTATCTCAAAGAATAGACTTTAAAATACTTGTTAGTCTATAAATCCCTGACTGGCTTAGCACCTAAGTACATCACAGACTTGTTATCAGTGTATCAACCATCCAGAGCACTAAGGTCTTCTGGCTCCAGCCTTCTCTGCATATCTAGAACCAGAACTAAACATGGAGAAGCAGCATTTAGTTCCTATGCTCCACTTATCTGGAACAAACTTCCAGAAAACTGTAAAAGTGCGGAAAACCTGAGTTCTTTTAAATCAAGATTAAAAACACATTTGTTTAGGACGGTTTTTGACTGTTCTAGTTAAACTGTTCTACTGAAACAACATTAGTTCAACTTTTTTAGTCCAACTGTTTATTGATGTTCTATTCTGTTTCTACATTTTATTCCTACTTGCTTATATTCTGTTTTATTTTCCTGTATTTTAATCATGTAAAGCACTTTGTATTGTCTCTGTACCGAATTGTGCTATACAAATAAATTTGCCTTGCCTTGCCTCTAACACATAAAACCTGACAGTAGAATCTGACCGTGACTTGAACCAAGCAGCCAGCAGAGCAGCTGGTACAATACTGTTAAGTCAGCAGGAGTTGGAGGAGGTTTGGTTGATTTGTGTCCATGGACCTTTTGGGGCATCTAGTATCCAGCCTTAAGGGGTCCTGTCATGATGTAAATGTAAATGGACTGAACTTATAGTGCTTTTCCAGTCATATTGACCACTCAAAGCACTGTACACTAGAGCCACATTCTCACTAATGTGCACACATTCATAAAGTTGATATGCAGCTCGGTAGGCAACTTGAGGTTAAGTGCCTTACCCAGGGTCACGTCGACATGTGACAAGGGGAAGCTGGAATCAAACCCACAACCTTGCAATTGCAACCCATCAAGCCACAGTCGCCCGATGTGTAGGTGTTGTGTTTTTAATTTCATTCTGTCAGATTTTCCCCATGTTTCCTCCCTGTCTACCCCTAAAGTTAAGCTGATCCTCTTCACCTGTCTTTCCTCAATTAGCCCCATGGCACTCACCTGTGTTCCCCACTATTTACGCTCCTGCTGGTCATTGTTTCTTTATTGTTTCTTTATTGTTTCCTCCATTATGCTTCCTCTGGCTTGTCTCTCTGCTCCAGTTTCCTGCTCCTTCTGTGTCCTGCCTTCCTCATGTACCTTTGTAACTTCATTTGTGTAAAAGAAGCTAATAATAATAATAATAATAATAAGAAGAAGAATTTTATCTAAAAGCGCCTTTCTGAGCAGTCAAGGACACTGTACAAATTAAGATGCATAATAATAATAAAGCCAGATAAAAACAACAGTCATTAAAAGTTGCAATGAACAGGCAATCACAGAGAGGAAGCATTATTGAACAGATGGGTAACATGTGGCTCCTGTCTGTGTCTTGGTCCATTAAGAATCTCACACACTGACAGTTTCTAATCAGAGGTAAACCGTTCATAAATTAAAAGATCAAACTGAGATCTGACAGCAGTATAAATTATTTTGGCCATAACTTTTATTCTTGATTCTATTCAGTTCTAAGTACCTAAAATTTTAATTGAAAATAAATATATCTACTATATAATTTGCTTCTGGTTCAAATACACGTTTCCAAAGTAAAAATGTAATCCCAGTAAGATTAAAACCCTACAGTGCAAGTCTATTCACTAAAGAAAGATCATATGCATAAGTAAAACTGCAAGAGTTAAATGTTTTATGAGCAAAAAGGGTGTTATACAAGTGAGATTTTTTTTTGCTAATTTAGAATGAAAGAGATAAAACAACAATTATGCAGTAAATAAAAATATATGAATGGTAAGAACAAATCAGACCACAAGGTGATGTCATCTCTGTGATGCAATGCTGATGTTTTGTAATAGAGTTATCCTATATGAACCAGTAAAAGCACTCACACCCATCTTTAAATTTAAGGGATAGAGGTCTCATTTCTTCTTAGTGGCTTGAGAATGGCTCTGTGTCTATTTGTTGTTTTAGTTGTTACTTTTACTGGGTCAAAGGGGATAGAAAATCGGGTTTTACCAGTAAAATGTACCCTACAGAGTACAGCTCGTTTACCTGCATTCTCAATGGATGGGGAGTACATTATTGGCGGCGTTTTTTCCATCCACTACAAGGAGCTCACAAAGATTCATAACTACACCACTGCGCCTGAGCCGACCACCTGCACAGGGAGGTTGGTAAGAGGGAGAAGTGTTGGGAAACGGAGAGTGTCAGAATGAAGTCAGGTTTTGATTTCTATGGTGTAGAGCTGTGCTGTAGAGGGCAATGATTTATATAAGAACATTCTTAGTAATTGGTTACATCAAAATTAATTTCAACAGTGCAAAATTAAGCTTGCTGATAGATATTGATAAAGTTTTGATCCTATACACTTGATAATTTGTAAACCACATTGTACACTGACTATCTCACCTTTGTTTTAATTTGTCTTTATGCTTATGGATTATTTATCAAAACAATATGAAACATTTTCCTTGTTTGTTTTCCAAATGTAATCTTGTTTATGGAAATGTGTACTGATAATACATATATAAATCATTAAAATGTCGTAAATGTCCATGTGGAGTATCAACAGCCGTGAACTGCGCTTCTGTCGTGCAATGATCTTTGCAATCGAGGAGATCAACAACAGCACGGAGCTGCTGCCTGGGATTAAACTTGGCTATAAGATATACGACTCGTGTGCCTCTGTGTCCATGGCCATGCATGTTGCATTTCAGCTGTCAAACGGGCAAGACCCTGTGTTTCACACAGGCAATAATTGTTCACAAGTAGGTGTGGTAATGGGCGTAATTGGTGACTCTGGGTCTACACAATCTATCAGCATGTCACGCATCTTTGGACCGTTCAGCATTCCTCTGGTAAATAGTCAAAATGTATTAGACACTGTAATGACTCTGTTTTTCTATACCTCTGGTAATACAGGTCAGTTTTTTCTTCTTGTTTTAGGTGAGCCACTTTGCCACTTGTGCCTGCCTGTCAGATAAAGAGCAGTACCCAACTTTTTTCAGAACAATTCCCAGTGACCATTACCAAGCTGATGCGATGGCCAAACTGGTGAAACACTTTGGTTGGACTTGGATAGGAGCTGTCCACTCTGACTCAGATTATGGAAGAAATGGCATAGCATCTTTTCTGGAAGCAGCAAACAGAGAAGGGATCTGCGTAGAATACATTGAATCCTTCCATCGGACTGACCCAAAGAGCAAGATACAAAGAGTTGCTGATGTTATCCGCAGGTTTATGCATTTTTGGTCTCGTTCATGTGCTTTGTTGAGATGCAGACCCTTTTTGTAGCGATTTTAAAAAAAAGCTCATTAATATTAAAATATTATTTTTGTCTAAGTCAAACAAGAAAGCAATGGAAACATGTATGCATTTTACATTGTAAAATCTATTGTCTCTACAGGTCAACAGCAATTGCTGTAGTGGCATTCATGTCCGATGGTGATATAAAATTCCTTTTTGAAGAGCTGGATCAACATCGTCCTCCACCTCGTCAGTGGATTGGAAGTGAGGGCTGGGTAACAGACCCTCAACTAATGAGATTCAGTTTCTGTGCAGGGGCAATTGGAGTTGCCATTCAGCAATCCTTCATCCCCGGCTTTAGAGACTTCCTTCTGGATCTTTCTCCCTCTGAAGTGGCTGCCTCCTCAGTGCTGATGGAGTTCTGGGAGGATGCATTCAACTGCAGCTTGACAACAAGTAGGAAGGCGATGTTTGATTTAGATTTTTTTTCAATAATCTTGATTAAAAAGTTCCAACCCGATCAAACCATCTAGCAGAAAAAAGAACTGACAAAAGTAGTGCAATTTCTAGCTCTTTCAAAAAGATAAGATTAATATACGATGCTTCTTTGTTGGTATTCAAAGTTCTTTTGATGTCACCAAACGTCATCTCACATGACTGAGTTGGAGTGTTAAAAGAATGTTGATGTAATATAGGTGGTGTAACCGTAAACAAATACAGATTGGACATTTTTGGTACAGCTCTTTCAGTTCAACACGCTCATGTACCAAATAAATACATTGCTGTTTCAAAGCTGAACACTTGGATCATTTTTATGTGTAGAACTAAGTGCATAGAGCTACGGCCAGTTGTTAATGTTTGAAAAGGCATCACCAAAACGGTCTGTGTGGATTCCCAACTATGATTAATTATAAAACGGTTGGGAGCAAGACAGGAGAAAGTTCGGGTGAATTTGAGAATAAAATTACCCCACCAACTTACGCTAACATGATTAAACAAAACGGCAAAACAGAAACATGAGGAAACAGAGGGGCTATTGGAGAATGAAACAGGTTATTTATGAGCACGGATAACAACTTTTGCCATAGAAAACGAAAGCCATAGCTGTTTTTAATCATTTATGAAGGACAGCAACAGAAAGGACCTCTGTTCTCGCAAGCACCCTTTCCGCAGCTGGAGCCACAGATGGGTACTGTTTTCCTAGAGACAGTGTGAGTGGGCATTTTGGGAAAAGTGTGATATTAATATTATTCTGAAGTCACTATGGCCTCACGCCACTCGGACATGTGAGCACGGGCCTGCTGATTGCAAGGCCAAATGCTGCGTAGCTGCTGTGTGGGATATTGATTGTCTAGGATAGACTGTCTTTGTTTTGTCTCATGCCAAGGCCACTATCGAGTATTAGGGAGAGCCGAAAGCGAGGAGGGGCAGAAACAGCAACACTGGATCAGCATTGTAACCCACACTCTAGTCAGTATGAGCCCAGGGTAAAGTCTGATTTTTAAGGAACATAAAGGATCTTTATTTAAACATAGTGACAATGGGGAAAGAACTGAGCCTTTGTCAATTTTTCAGCACTTAATTACTCACTAGAAGCAAATTTATACTAGATGTAAGCACCATCGGTGTACTGGATAAAGATTATCTGATATCTGGTGCCAGTGGTAGCGTTCAACAAGTGTAAAATGCTGTACAGCATCAGACATGTAAGCAGGTTTCCGTTTAGGAGAGGGGATATCCCAAGTGCTGAACTTTTAAGGTGCATTGAGGCATAACTTATACACTGGATTGTCTATATCAAAAGAATTCCAAAGTGATTTATTTTTTTTTCTTTATTGTCAACCATCTTTTTTTATTGAAAACAAACTTTTACTACAACTTTAACTATTTCAGGTGGTGTTATAGTTGTATAATGTATCCAGGTCAACCTGCTTATCCTTTCTTAATAGAAAATTATCAAACCAAATCTGAAATCAGTTCTACAAGCTCTTGTTTTAAGTTGTAAAAGATAATAAAATCAAATAGATTTTAGAAATCATTTGTTCACTGCTTAATGCAGTACAAATGTTTTGTTTCTCTTGATTGAAGCATACTGAAAATGTACCGAACAGTAAATTTAGAACCGAGGTATGTACTGAACCATAATTTATCTGTGCCTTTAGACTCCCAATGATATTATGGTATGAAAGTATGACACCACCTTATTTTTCTTTGCTTATTTTTAGCTACCTCAGCAAAAAAGAAGTTGTGTGATGGAACTGAAGACCTAAAGACACTTAAGATCCCGTATACTGAAACGTCTAAATTCAGAGTTGCTAACATGGTGTACAAGGCTGTGTATGCCATAGCATATGCTATTCACAACGCACTGTGTCAAAAAAATAACTTCACAACTTACTTTAAAACTCAACCTGGGTTAATATTACATCAGGTGAGTTTAAGTTAATACAATTAGATAACAGTGAAATAATAGCAATAATTGTGTTTTCTCTGACATCAATATCTAATGTCTTATCCCAGGTCAGTGTTGTTGCATTTCTATTTGCTCCCAATTAACCTTTTTCTATTATTTACATGTGTGCAGGTTTTGTCTGAGCTAAAGAAAGTCAACTTTACCCAAAATGGTTACCATGTATCTTTTGATGCTAATGGAGACCCTGTGGCTGCTTACGAGGTTGTCAATGCGGTACCGCGCACGTGACGTCACGGCCTTAAGAGTAACGCCCCTTTTGCCGCACCGGTAGGGCAAACAGTCGTAGAACGCACATACAAACCAGCCATTACAAGCGCAACAGAACCAGCGATATGACCGACTTTGCAGCCATTAAACTTACCCAAGACGATGTCCCAGGCGCACGGTTTACTGGTCGCACTGTGGAAGAGCACACCAACCTTCAGCTGAAACGGTGGCTTGAGTGTCGAGGGCTCAAAAAAACCGGAAGACGGGCCGAGTTGATTCAACGGTAAGCTTTGTTTTTTTCCCTGCTCGGCGTTCATGCCTTTGTTATGATTTCCACCGTGCTCCGTTCACGTCGGCCTTTTTTGTTTGTTTGCAATCAACGTCCAGGAATCTGTATATCTTGCCAATAGGTAGCTACAAAACGATTGTTCACATCTCAGAATCTTTCGCTTAAGAGATTCAGGGCGTTTGTTTTTGAGTAAGCTATCCCGGTAGCAGGGTACCATGTTAGCACCTGCTAACATGCTAGCCTATATGCTATCATCACCCTTTCCACCGACAAAATGCTTGCTACATATGTAGGTGAATTTGGTAACTTTTTCCGGGTTGAAATGTTGTGTAGGCCGCCCGCACAAGTGTACCCAACGCACACACTTCTCCTTGGCACTCTTGAGTTTCGGGAAATTAATGAAGAAAACATACTTCATATGCGGCCGATCAGCGTACCTCGAGTCGCTGTTGCACGTCCCATAGCAACAATGTTTATAAACCATGGTCTTAGATGTTGGAAAAAGCAGTCGTTTACAGAGTAAAACCTAGGCTAACGCACGTCTCTTCCACAGCAAAACAGCGGCGCGTTTGGGAGTTTGCCCTACTGCGTACCACGTGATGTGACGTAATCGTGACGTTGTGTTTCTAAAAATAGCTCGCGCGCGGTACCGCATTGGCAGAACAGTGAGAGTGGTGTAATTGAGCTGGTAACCGTGGGGTACTACGATGCATCACTGCCAAAGGGCCAGGAGTTTCGTATTAACAGGAAGTTGACCTGGGTGGATGGAAACAAGGAAGTAATGAAAATGATGCAACATAGCTTAGCTACTTGAAAACAGCTGTCCTGTATGCATTTATTTCTATTTTCTATGGCAGGTACCAGTTTCAGTATGCTCTGAGAGTTGTCCTCCGGGGACTCGTAAAGTGTTGCAGAAAGGAAAACCCATCTGCTGCTATGATTGTATGCCATGTCCTGAAGGAGAGATCAGTAATATGACAGGTGAACCTGTTTTATATTTATTTATAGGTGTGTTTATATATATATATATATATATATATATATATATATATATATATATATATAAGATCAATGAGTTTAAATACTAACAACCCTTTATGACTTCATTTTTAGATTCTCTTGATTGCATCCCATGTCCAACAGAATTCTGGCCTAACTCCAACAGAGATGCTTGTTTCCCCAAACCCGTGGAGTTTCTTTCCTTCAATGAAGTGCTGGGAATTATTTTCGAAGTATTCTCTGTTAGTGGGGCCTGTCTTGCCATCATAACAGGAATGGTTTTCTTTTATCACAGAACAACTCCAATTGTCAGAGCCAACAACTCTGAGCTGAGCTTCCTTCTGCTCTTCTCTCTGACTCTGTGTTTCTTATGTTCATTAACATTCATCGGAGCACCTTCTAACTGGTCCTGCATGCTGCGACACACAGCCTTTGGCATCACTTTTGTTCTCTGCATCTCCTGTGTTCTTGGTAAAACTATTGTGGTTTTAATGGCATTTAAAGCTACACTTCCAGGTAGTAATGCCATGAAATGGTTTGGTCCCCCGCAACAAAGAATGACTGTGGTGTCTGTCACTTTTATTCAAGTTATTATATGTACTGTGTGGTTGGTTGTGAGTCCTCCCTTCCCAGTGAAAAATGCAACCACATACAAGGAGAAGATCATCCTTGAATGTGCATTAGGCTCTGCTGTTGGCTTCTGGGCTGTGCTCGGCTACATCGGACTGTTGGCTGTTTTTTGCTTTGCGTTAGCTGTTCTAGCTCGGAAACTACCTGATAATTTCAATGAAGCTAAGATGATAACCTTCAGCATGTTGATATTCTGTGCAGTCTGGATCACCTTCATCCCAGCATATGTCAGCTCTCCAGGGAAATTTAGCGTGGCTGTGGAGATATTTGCCATTCTGGCCTCCAGTTTTGGTCTGATACTGTGTATGTTTGCTCCAAAGTGTTTCATTATTTTGTTTCAACCAGAGAAGAACACTAAGAAATTTTTAATGGTCAAAAACCAAACATAAAATGTACGGAAAGTATTGAAGTCCACATTAAAAGCTATGATGCAATAAATAATACTGGAAAGTTATAACTGCTAATGGGCAGAAAATACTTGAATTGTTCTGTTTGTTTATTTTTACTAATTTTCTTTAAAAACAATTGCGTTCAAAATTAAACAAGCAAATAAAATTTTAAATCTAGAATATATCTCTATGAGTTTGGTCATCACTCTACTCTGCTGGCGTAATTATTTTTGCCTTTCTGATTTTTGGCTTGCCATGCTCACCATCCTAAAACTTCTGCCGATGTCTCAAAATCTACCTCTGGAGGAAGGAATCTACCTCTGTCAGTAAGTGAGGCTTCTGCTCACTTGCTCACAGACACCGCCTGTGGACCTGCCCAAAGCTGTGAAAACACATAAATCAGCAAGCGGACTGTCTTGACGAAGGAGAGGCAGATGGGGTGCAGTGTGGTGAAGGCTCCGCTGACGAGGTTGTCAGCCTCCATTGCCAAACGTCCTTCCATGCAATTTACAGTCTCTGAGGTGTAAGATAGATGAGCTCCGGCCTTACAGCAAACGTATGTTCTGAATATCGAGAGCCGAGCATGATGGTGGTCACAGAGACCGGGCTCAACATGGATGCACCTGCATATTTGTTATATTTTAACAATTGTAAATTGGAGTCGTCCCTCCCAGGTTATGAACCAATCAATCAATCAATCAATCAATCAATCAATCAATCAATCAATCAATCAATCAGCATTATTTCTATAGCACATTTTAAAAAGTGGACAAAGTGACGTACATTAAAACAAGAAGTTAAAAACATACAAAACATACACACACAACATCAAAAGCTAAAAACCAGGTTTACAGCAAGACTATTTTAAAATGCCATACACGAAAAGATCACAGTGTATTAAAAGCCAGGAAATAAAAGTGTGTTTTTAAAAGAGATTTAAAACAGTAAAAGGAGGTCTGCCTGATACTCAAGGGTAAATTATTCCATAACTTAGGAGCAGCAACAACAAATGCTCTGTCACGTCTGAACTTCAGCCCATTGCAAGTTCAGGGTGATCATCGTTGGGGGATTTGGCAGGATGAGATATGGTGGGATCTTGGTCAACTCCACCTTTGGTCAGGCTCTGTGTGACGGCACACTAAAACTGCCTCCTGATCAACATCTCCCTGGAGCTGACCACAGAGGACTCCAGCTCCATGTCATTGTGGTAGATGAAGCATTCCTACTGCGCAGAAATTTGATGTGGCCCTTCCATGTACGTGGAGGCCTTACCCCAGAGCAGTGTGTCTCCAATTATCGTCTCTCACATGCTATAATAGTAAAAATAACTGCAATTAGATATTTCTTCAAAATCCTACAGCCCTAGTTAATTATCTTCATGAGTCAAACAGCCATTGAAATCATGAAAATATGCCTCAAAACATGAACCAACATACCACATGAGATGATTTCACCCAAACCGAATTGTCACTGATTTAATGTAGTGTGATTACTTCCATCCCATCCCATTAAAATGTCCAAGTTGTGACATGGATGCCTGTGCCCATTCCTTGTCCTCCTGGGTGACGGGTCTTTTGATTCCAGCTAAAATTATAGTAGAAAATTTGTTATAAAAAATAAATGTTATGATATATTATGAGACGTTTTAAATAAAAATGCTTTCATAGCTTAACAGCATTTTTATCAGCACTATCCATTTATAGCATACACTTTATATACACTACACCTTGACTGTATCTGATCAACGTCTGATATGTTTGTTTTCACATGAAATGGTGGTTTACGGTGGCAATATAATGTCACACAAATAATTTATACCATACAACAACAAAATATTATCACCATTTGCCAAATACTAACCTTGCGTTGTGGAGGGTGTCATCTCAGACTCTCATTTTGCGGTGATGTCTGTTTTAGGTGCCTTTGGCTCCTTCCACACACACTCCACGTCGGTCCGGAACACATTTTTCTCGACCCAGATCAGCAAAGCAGCCATATGGGGGAACTTGTCTCTGCCGATCAGGCACGCACAGTGGGTTTGATACCTCGCTTTAACCAAGTATTTCTAGTTTGTCCCTTCGCCAGAGGTTTGAGCCTTGCCTTAATCTTGGTGGATGACTTACCTAACCCTGATTATTTGTTTTCATGTCCTATGATCAGCGGGTTTTATACCTATTCCCAAGGTCAGTTAATTGCATTCCTCACCCTAACTTTATATTTGTTCTTTGTCCCCAGGGTGAACCCCTGTTGAGGGACTTACTTTACCCTGATTATATGTCTACCCTGATTTATATATATATATATATATATATATATATATATATATATATATATATATATATATATACATACATACAGACAGACAGACAGACAGACAGACAGACAGACAGACAGACAGACAGATAGATAGATAGATGGATAGATAAATATATTTTTATATATTAGATATTTTCTGACTTGGGAGCTGCCATCACCTTGGGAGACGGGAGTTTTGACAAATGTGCGCCGGCCCGTGCAATTTCTTTGGCTTTCCATTTCAACTGCCCCGTCATTGGAAGAGGTGGAGGGACTCATCGAGAGAGCTTTAAATGCCTAACATCCAAACTCTGCCAATGCTGTGTTAACATATGCTTGGTACTTTTGTAGGTAGCCACCAGCCTGGTGTAAGCATCTCTAACTCTCCAAATCCTTGTTGGTGCAAATTATGTTTTGATCTCCATTTACATAAATTTTTGCCAGAACATGGCAAATCATCCCTAAATGTTAAATAAACTTGCTAGTAAGATTGACTGACTTCTAACTCTCCGCACTTTTCATTTACATCGGTGCCTGGATGCTACCTTTGATAATACCGTCAGGCAAAATGGTCACACTGATCACTTGGTTAGAGTTTAGAGTTTAACCCCTTCTCCACCCTTAGTGATGCCTCACTGAAGAACGAGGTAATTGTGAATAAATTCACCAGCTCCGCCATTGTTGTTTGCGATAAGATTTGCCAGCTTGGACCCAGAAATTCACCCGTCATGTCAGACTTAACAACTGGATAGGATATTATAACTATGTGTGTGTGTGTGTCTGTGTGTCATGAAGTCCCATTTGTAATATCTCACAACAGTTAGAATATTCAGTCTCAGTTTAATCAGTAAAATTATATCATATAATACCTCCTATAAGATATTCACACCCTTTGAACTTTTTCACATTTGTTTATGTGACAACCATTAACTTCAATCGACTGTATAGGGTATACATATCTGCCAAATAAAAAAGATGTGATGTGTTTCTGCATTTAGTCTTCTTTACTCTTACACAAAAAACATGTAATTGATGTTAAGTGATGCTAAATGATTGACCACCTCAAGAGATTACCACGGGCTTCCTGGTGGCTGCTATGATTTGTATCTTTTCTCATCATTCACTGTGAGATTCTCAAGTCATAGGTTATTGTTTTTTAAACTAACTCTGCTTAAATAAATATTTCCATTTAAATCCCACAGAGGGGAATGTACTCACTGTGTTTAACCTATCCCTTAGGGAGCAGTGTGCTGCCAACAATGAGCGGCACACAGGAAGCAATCTATGGTCAAGGATCTTGCTCAGGGACTCAGAATGATAAACCTACTCTTGAACTGCCAAACTTTGGGGCCTCTCATAGACACAAATTCCCACCTCTCTAATCAATAGGACACCACTCCCACAAGATCTCTCTACAGCTTTAATCCAACATATCTGCATTGAGTTCCTTGGTCAGCATAGGACACAGCTCTGGTAGGACAATCTGTCAACTAATCAACAATAGTTGTGCTGGCCTTTATTGATGAGTAGCAAGAAGGACATCACTGCTTAAATATCAAGTACAGTTTGCTGCATGCAAACATGTAGAACAGAGTGATCTGGTCCGATGGAGACAATAATATAAATTGAAAAACATCATGTCTGGTGAAAAACTAACACCGCAGATCAGCATACATACCCCATCCCCTCCGTGAAACATGGGGGGACCAGCATGATGCTGTGCAGATTTTTTTTCAGGAAATACAAAGAAGCTGGGCAAAGTTGATGTTAAGATGGTCTGACCAAATACAGGACAATCCAGGAAGACAACTCCAACCCGTTGGAGGCTGCAGAAGCCCTGAGACTGGGGCAGAGGTTTGCCTTCCATCAGGACAATGATCCTTAACATGTAGCCGGGCGAAAATGTAATGCCTTAGATCAATGCTCTCAAACTCAAATTTTCGTGGACTGATTTCCCTTATCCTTACACACCTGATTCAAACGGCTAAATTACGTCACTAGCATTCAGTCTAGCTCTGCTAATGAGCTCATATTGAAGTCAGGTGTGTTGAAGCAGAGATCAAAAAGTTAAAGGACACCGGCCCTCCAACACTGGAGTTTGAAATCATTGTCTTTGATCACAGCATAGTCATATCTTAGAATGGTCCAGTCAAAGTCCAGACAACCATGTTACGCAACTTTTTTTCACAATAAAATTTACTAAAGTACATTAAAGTCTGGTCATATTGTAGCAAAATAGCAAAGAAAGTTCAAGGGGTACTTTTACCAACCCTATTTATATTAATCTGCTCCTCTTCCCATGATTGCCTTCTTTGTATTTCTCTCTGGTCTCAGCAAAATGATATAACATTTTGGTCCAAACAGTGCCAACAAGAGACCAAAACTGGAGGCCAGGATGGCAAACACCTCCACTGCATCTGCATATTTCCCTGGTGAGCTGACATACGCAGGAACAAAGGCCACCCACACAGCGCAGAAGATCAGCATGCTGAAAGTGATTAGTTTGGCCTCATTAAAGTTGTCAGGAAGATTCCTCGCCAGAAATGCTAACACAAAGCTAAGAATAGCCAATATGCCAATGTATCCGAGTAACACTGAAAAACCAACAATGGAGCCGACTACACACTCATAAACTATCTTATCATTGTGGTATTTGGTGTTTTTATGTGGAGAAGGGGAGGAAGAGACGAGCCAAGCAGTGCAGATTGCGGCTTGAACAGAAGTGAGAACTAGAACTGTTCCTCTTTGCTGTGAAACACCAAACCACTTGAGACTGGCTCCCCCTCCTGGCTTGGAGGCTTTGAAAACAGCCAGAACCACCATGGTTTTAACCAGGATGCATGAGACGCATAGCACAAAGCTGATTCCAAATGCTGCATGTCTCAGCTGACATGTCCAGAGTCTCGGCCGCCCAATAAACAACAGTGAACACAGGAAGCACAATTTAAGAGAAAGCAAAAGGTTGAAACTAAGTTCTGAATTGTTGGCACGTACTATCGGTGTTCTGCGGTGATAAATGAAGACCCCTAGAACAACAGTACAGATGAATGTGCCCAGCAGTGAGGCTGTTGTCAAACAAATTCCTAAAGGTTCCTGATAGGAGAGGAACTCTGTTTTCTTGGGAACACAGAGATCTCGCTGGGGGCTGGACCAGAAATCCTCTGGACAGCCGAAGCACTCCGAGGAATCTGACAAAAAGACAGATACAAAGTCAAATCATGCATTCGTAAGATAAATAAAGTTGTGAAATAATAATAAAAAAACAAAAACATGAAAACTCACTACTGTTATTACTGATGGTTCCCTCAGAACAAGGGATGCAGTCAAAACAACAATCAGGTTCCCCCTTCTTTCTCACCACACGGGTACCTGGAGGACAGTTTTTGCTGCACACTGACTTAGGTGGCTATAGGAGAGACATAAGTACACCTGTCAACTTAAAGTGAATTCAAAGTTATAAAAGGGACAAAAGGAAAGATATAACCTTTTTGGATTCAAAGTTCCAGAAGATTTTTTCTCCATCAAGTGTGAGCTGTTCACCATTGAATGCGGACATTTTAACCTCTCCAACATTTTGAACTTTCGTTTGTCCATCAGGGAGCCAGTGCCAGTTCATAATGTCATATATTGGTAAAGCGTCACCATTCTCATCAAATGACACTTCATCACCAAATGACGTGGTGAAATTAACCTTTCCCAGGTAATACACAAGCTAATAGAAGACAAAAGAGAATAATGTAAAGCATAGATAAGACAACCCAATCAGCATAATGTTTGCTGTAAGACTTGTTAAAAGTACTTAGCAAAATGACCATTCGGTAAAAATACACAAAATTGCAATTGAAAAAGATTAGCAATTATTTGAATGCTGCTGGGGACACTATACTTAATAAATTAAATTTTATTTATTAGAACAAACTACTGGCCTAAATAATTATCGAGCTTATAAGAGACAAATAGAATCTTGTAAAAGTATCAATACCACTAGCGATTTCTAAGCATTTGTCGCCCTAAAATCAAAAACTTCTATTTTTATCACAACTTTCTGTGTTGGAGCAACAAAAAATCGTGGTCACACATAGTTTTCAAACTTTTTGATAAACAATAACCTGAAAGGTGTAAACGCATATTTATTAAACCCACTTTACTCTGATACTCATAAACTGAGCCCAATAAAATCCTGCCTTTATAAATGTGAGTCCTTTCAGCAGCTCCCTTCTTCAGGGGTGGCCACAGTCAGTCATTACAACTTGCACATAGACTTGGGAGATATTTTATACCAGATGCCCTTTCTCACAAAACTGGGATTCAAACCCAAGTCCCTCATATCAAAGACACAGGCTCCATCTGAATATGTCTTATAGCTAAGGACTCTTTTGGCACAGTGGAAGTGCATCAGTGGTCGCCGTGATAAGTGCTGTCTGAATAGTGCATTAAGTAAGGAAGGAGGTAGGAAAAGGAGCTTGTACGTTTCCTCTCACAGTTACTTTGGTATAGTAACTTCACAATGTTCCTTACTGGCGCTAAGGAGCAATAAGGAATCCCACAATCCTTTGTGTGGAATGACGTATAAGCACAGCCCACCACACGGATATTAAAGAAAATGATCGGGGTGAAGAGAGTGTGCACTTTGTGGTTCATTTTTAGAAGACTGTAGGTCTGGATTTGACTAGAATCATCCATGTGCGTAGTGACATCTGAGTTAAAGGCTGTCCGAAATTGGCACAGCAGTCCAAAGATCCTTCCCTACTTCTTATTGTTGACCCAATGAAGGGTCAAGGACCAGGAGTTAGGAGCTATAATTACACATATTCGGATGGAGCCACAGACTTAGCCCACTATGACACAAAGGGACTAAACAGCCTTTAGACATCATGTAATTAATAAATTGATTTCACCTCTGTGTGATTCAGTATAGCTACAGCTGTTCAATGAAGCCCTTAGAAGTTTGTAAGGGAACATTAGTTAACAAAAAGCATAATGAAGACTAAACAATTCAACAGAAAGGTCAGGGATAAAGTTGTGAAGAAGTTTACAGCATGCTTAGGATATGAAAATATAGTCTAAGATTTGGCCTTGTCTTGCGACACTGTTATCCTAATTCTCCAAGAATGGAAATGGCTTTAAACAATTGAAAACCTACCAAGACATGGTTGTCCACCAAAACAAATAGGAAACCATTAATCAGACACTGTCAACAGGACTGCTGAATGGGCCAGTCAAATTAAAAACCTAAATCAACTTGAGAATCTTTGATAATTTCACAAGGAACAAATAAACAAAAGCATCTGTGTATTTAGATGTACAAAAACATCATCTACACACTCAGTTCTATTTGCTGTGAGGTGGTTCTACAAAGTATTGACTGAGAAGGGCTGTATATAAATGCAGGGCAAAAATGCTTTTGTTTGTATAAAATTTGGAAAACCATTTATCTTTTCCTTTCAACTTCTCAGTTATGTGCTACATTGTGTTGATTTATCACATACATTTAGAATGAAACACATTAAACTTTGGGGTTTTAGGGATCACAAAAGGTAAAATGAAATGTGAATTAATAAAAATCAAAGAGTATAAGCACTTTTCAATAGTACTTATAATAATAATAATAATATATTTAATTAATAATAATTAATTTACAAAAACAGCTAAAGTGCATTGTACCTGCCATGGTTCAAGTGTTTGCAAAGTGGCACAGCTTTTCTTGCTAAAAGGGCCTTTCCCTGGTTCACACTTTAGCATTTCATCAAGGGCATATGCCAGTGCATACACAGCTTTGTAAACATTGTACTCGGACCTGAGATCAGAAACATCCAAGAAACCAGTCTCTGCAGTATCTAAATCCTCGCCTCCTGAGCAAACCTTTCCACCATTCTCAACCCAGCCTGACGGAGTTGGTGCAAATCCACACTGAAATGTGAATTCCCAAAACTGGTTTACCTTAGGTACAAAAAAGCAGCATTATAAACATAATTATTTCATAATTATGGTTGCAAAAACCATACATTGTGAGTGAAATATCACCATGTTATTTCCATAGCTGTTGTTGTGTGGTAGCTCAGGACGTGTTTGTAGCAAGAAATCCCTAAGGCCTGGTATCTCTCCTCGACGGATAGCAATGCCCAACGTGCCACCAAGGTACGGCATTAAGTCAGAGGTCTGAAGCACGGCAGCAGTGGACCAGGCTTCACTTGCCAACCACTGAAGACCCGTCAAGTTCTGTCTCACCACCTTTTTATGTACAAAATGTGTTCTTGTTTAATTCAGAATAAAACAGACCAATTAATATCAACTAAGTCAAACCTTACACAGTTAAATGAGCGGTTAATAAAGGCTGTACTATTGTAATTCAATTTTCAATTAAATTTTATTTATATAGCGTCAATACATCTCAATATGTCATCAAGGCACTTTAAAAAGTTGATTCAATCAAATCACACAGAGAGATTGGTTAAAAAAATATCCTAAGGAAACCCAGTGGATTGCATCAAGTCATTGACGTGCAGCATTCACACCTCCTGAAAGAGCGTTCAGTCACACTGGACAGTTGCCTGATCCTTCATACCGAGCATGTATGTAGCGACAGTAGAGAAGTAATGTAATTAAAGTATGGTCCAAATTAAGTTTTTCACATTAACGTAATGTGCAAAATGTCATTTGGACCATGATATTTTAAAGGATCCCAGAGTTGGGATTGTTTTCTACCAGCAAAGCAAAACGTGGTCTGACTTTATATATCCTGGGTGAAACAATTAAAACTGAGACATGTTTGTGAATGTTTGATGCACATCTCACTAAACCTACAACAGAGAAAAAAGTGGAAAGAAAATGTTTTGTTGGGCCTGTCTGTTCTGTGTAATTATGTACATTTTCAGCCGGTGTTTGCCTCACCAAAATTTTCATTATGGTAACACATAATGAAAATAAAACTGCCTGATTCTTGATTGATGTCTTTATTCTTTTCCTCTTTCGTTTAACGCTTGCCTTTTATATCAGTTTTTTTGCATGATTTTCTTTTCTACTGTTGGTCTAGTGTAGCATTCTCATATATATATATATATATATATATATATATATATATATAAATGTTTGTATATATAAATGTATGTGTGTGTGTGTGTGTGTGTGTGAGAGTATATACCAAAGACATTGAAACAAAAGAAAAAAGGATTTCAAGACCAACCTCCTCCATGAGATTAATGATCTGACCCTCATGTGCAAACACAATAACAACACGAGCTGTGGATTTCTTCATCACATCAACAATCCTTTGAAATTCAATCAAATCCTTTTCCCAGGGCAAAGCTTCTAAATAGGCTAGACAGCCTCCCCCAGACACACCCAGATCAGAATGGAAGGATTGGGCAGCGTGCAGCCCGTAATCATCATCACTTATCAGCAAACCTGCCCAGGTCCAGCCGAAGTGTTTCAGTATCTGAACCATTGCACGCACCTGAGTGAAAAGAAACATTATTGAGGGGGAAAGCTAATAAAACCGGTTCTACAGGCAATCATGTTTTGTATGCAGTTGGGCTGAAACTTTTTCATACCCTTGGCATCTTATTTTACTAACTAAGAATTGAATAACAATATCTCTCATAGATGATAAAACAAATTTCATTTGAATTTTTAACAAGAAATGGTGTGTGGAAAATTATTTCCACCCTTCTCATTGATCAACGGAAAGACGTTTTATTGTCATTATAGCAATCTAATGCTTATACTCTCTGTTTTTTTAGATAATTCACCTTTTATGAATAGTTCCAGATTTATGAGAATATGAGGCCTCCTTTCCATAACCCTGTTCTTAGTTTCCTGCACAGATTTTTCCATTTGATTCTTCAAGACTCTAATATTATGTATAGTCAAAAGAAATATGTTGGTCCAAATCAAAGACTGCTT
Organism: Fundulus diaphanus; assembly: GCA_037039145.1. NCBI lineage: Eukaryota > Metazoa > Chordata > Actinopteri > Cyprinodontiformes > Fundulidae > Fundulus > Fundulus diaphanus. The sequence goes on from CM073124.1 coordinate 19,905,685, forward strand.
GAAATATAAAGCTGCCAGGGTTGTGAATAATTTTGTGCTTCTTTTAACATGAAATATTTACTTTTTAGTTTAAATTAAAGCGCCTGATTGGTGAAAAGAACAGAAATATCACTTTTTCATATTATCTTTTTCATGACAAAACTTTTTTTTTTTACCTGGAAAGCATCACTTGGGATTGTCCTAAAGAAGGATGGAAACTTTTGCCGGTCACTTAGACAGGCACATGTGGCAAAATAGCTCACCTGTGAAAGACCCAGACTAAACATTCAAACACATAACTAGCTGTTTTAGTTATCACAACTTACATACAAATATCCAAATAGATGGTAAAGCTAAACACTTACCATAGGTACTCTGTACAAACCTAAAACAGTGGAGATAGCAATAGAGCGAGTAGAGGAAGAGTCTCCCACAACCCCCAGAACAGGAGGGCTTCCTTCACAGGTCTCATTCAATATAATTTGCTTCTCCTGACCGCTGATTAATGCCAGTGCTGCACGAAATCCAACTCCAAGAGTGAGGCAGTTGTCATATAGACTGTACCCCAAAGTCACACTGGGTAACAGTTTGGAGTTTCTGTTAACTTCATCAATAGCAAAGATCATTGTCTGAGCCTGTCTAAACCCTAGAATATCAAAACTGACAAAAATAAACAAATGTTTGACACTGTAACATACAACAACTACATTTTTACAAGTATAAATTAGTTATAAAAAGTCATGTGCAGATCAAGAGTTATTCAGGTGCATACATGTCCAAAAAAAACCATCAGGATAACATAATTTAAATTAAATAGACAAAATATTTGTCACACAATATAATGCACAGCACAATTTACCAATAGCTCTGATTTTACAGTGTGTTACTTTAACTGTGGTTCTGACACACTTACCCATGGCATGTGAGCTGCTGTGGTTCATTGGTAAAGGACATTTCAGGAAAGATAGAAAAGAAGTGGACCTGAAACAGCCCACCAAGCATTACATCCCCTGCCTTTTCCATACTGTTAAGATGAAACTGCCCCTGTAACAGACAGGAGGAGGAGGATAGAGAGGGGGTCACAGAAGAGGAAGCATCCCAGTGCAGCAGCAGGAAAAAGAGTAAGCACGTATGCTTTGGGTTTTGCATGACTTTCATTTGATTGAGCCCTGTCATTGTGTCTTAGCGCTTTCTCAACTGCTTTTATTGGACTGAGTATTATATGCCACCAACCAGGGCAGTGAAAGTAGAGTGGGCAGGGCCTGATATTCATTTCACGTTTGTTCTCTGATAAACAATTATTAACCACTCAGTGAAACCAACTCCATTACTGAACGTTTCATGTTGTGGATGCATGTGTCTTAAGAGAGGAAAAGCAGAGGGAAACAATCATAACTGTGACGTTGACTTGTCTCCAACAAGGGTCAAACGGGATAAACTGGAGCAGAGTTGAATGATAACAGCCGCACTATTAAAAAATACTTCACTGAACAACAAAATGGAGGTTAGACTCCCAAAGCTAGCATTATAACATCTACGGGGAACCTGATGCTGCACAAACGCCTGGGACATATGTTCAAATAAAAGATAAGATCAGGGGTGGTACTAGCCATTTGGGGGCTCATTTCCAGGTGGTGCCCCCAACTTGGAAATGAACAATAATCGTCAAGAGTATTTGTCAAAATAACTCATAGCCCACAAAACAATCCAATATTAATGTTTTGCAGTTGAAATATATAAGAAGAGAAATTAAAATTCTGATAAAACAATAAACTAATTTGCATCAACAGTGGTGCCTATACATCCACATTAAATAACTGTTATACCTATCATGGAGGAAAATTAACAAAAGCAACATATTTTAAGAGTCATTAAAACAAAGAAACTAAGTACTATGCAACAATGGTGAGTCTAATACAGAACTAAGACTCATCATATGTTTTTTGCTCAGTTCTCTGCATGCTCTTTCACTCTCGTCCCTCTGTGCCTTGCAATTAGTGTGATCTGATGCACCTGTCATCATTGGCGTCCGCACCAGTACCAAGCTGATTTCTTTCACCTGTTGACCAGCTTTTATATACCAGGTTCCCACAGCTGCCTGCTACCAGATAATTTGAAAGCCTTTGTCATCAGTAGATGTCCAGTGTTCTTTGACAGCCTTGCCTGTTTTTGAGCAAGTTGTTGTCTCTAAAGTTTCCTTGTCTCGCCTTGCCCTTGCTCGGACACCTCATTGGCTTCTGTTCTCTGGACACAACCTGGATTATTTCCTGACTACAATACTTGCCTAGCCCATTCTGCCGGTCACCCCTCAGCCACTGCAGTGGTTTTGGCTGTCTGCACCACTTTCTATTTATTTCCCTACCCTGTCCCACTCCATCAGTGTGTGATAATTTAATCAGAAAACCTTTGTATCTAACCAGAGTGAGCTCCTGGCATATAAATGTATAGAGTCATAGTATGTGAATAGGCACCTTTAAAATAATAACTTCTTTGAAACATTAGTTTCATCTGTTCCATTAAAGGAAGGGTTTAAACCATATTCTAAATATTTTGTGTATTTCTGCAAGGAAGGCAAAAACAAATACCATGCATCTTTCTCTGTAGGATGAAGTTATTTCAGGGTTTTGGTCTCAAGGTTGTTTGGTCAGACACTATGCTGTACTTGCCCCGAGTCTTTCTAGTTTTCACCAGCGAGACAGCTAGATAACGATGCTCCAATAAACAGACTTCTCTTTTTTTGTTGTTTTATTGAAGAATGGCCTTTGACCATTGCCTTCTCTTTGACCATCGTAAAACTGGAATATACAAAGCATGGTATTAGCTGACTAACATTGCGAACTAGCTTGCTACATGCTTACTGCAAGCTAAAACAAAAACATTTTCATAAATTACTTAATGTACAAATTGTTACAGAAAACAACGTCATTAACCAGTATTTATAGACATATCTTGTCCAAAACAACAACGTATCAAGGTTGATATCAGCTTTATCTATGAACAATCTGCATTAGTTTCCGCCATCTTGGATCTGACTGCTTCCTCTACTTTCTTTTTTCCAGAGTAACCAAAACAATGTCACTGTAAATGAGGCACTGAGTCTCAAGGGACTAACCTGTATAAATAACGGGTAAATAAACAAATGTATTTTATGTTATTGCAAAAAAATGTTTTAACTAGATGGAAGTCAGCTGTCACATAAACAAAATTTAGTTTCCAGAATGCTAGTGGGTAGCTTAGCCTGCCTGTTTTACAAAACAGTCAAGTTAACTCAAGTCAAATTTATTTGTATAGCCCATTTCAGCAGCAAGGCGGTTCAAAGTGGTTTACATCATGAAAACATAAAACCATCATAAACACAACGAAATGGTCACCGGTTGTGAGACCAGAAACAAACTGTAAATTGTAAAATTGTTAAATTGTATCAAGTGAAAACCATCAAATACACATCAGATATGTTGGTCAATGTTCCTGTTATTATGGGTCAAAAGCAACTCTCCTTTATTTAAAGGAACTCAGCATTGTGGCTGTTTTGAAGTTTTCTGGAAGTTTGTTCCACATTTGTGAAGCATAGAAGCTTAAGGCTTTCCATGTTTGGTTATGGCTCTGGGTGTGCAGAGTAGACCAGAACCAGAAGATCTGAGTGGTCTGGAAGGTTGACACAGATGTTTTTACTGGCATAGTACACAGTTAATCTGGAGGTTCTTTTGGGTCTGAGTTAGTGCTTGGTGGAGCTAAGGTTAAAATAAAGTGCTTAGGTATTTTGTGTACACCTTAGCTCAACATTTTTTTAGTGTTTTATATGCCTGTTGCTGTATATTTAAAATAACCAAAGAAAGGTTGATGTAAAGTAATGGCAGTATTTTAAGGGGAAAGTTACATTGCCGGAAATAAACCGGAAAGGAGTTGTTCAGAGCAACACCACCCTGTGTGGAGTAGCTTTTGTATTCAGATAACACTACATGTCTCTGTTTAAACTGCGGTGATCCCGCATGCACACAGTTCGACTCAGACCTAAAGGGGTGGCGTTGCAGGCCTGTTTACTGCCTCTGCATAGCTTATCTTATTGATTATTTTAACTTGTTGGATTTCTACGCCCTTTTCCTAACTTCACATTCCCCATACTTCTCTCTGTGCTTACCGCCAAGTTATAGCATTTTTCCTGCACATCATCTTCACATTCTTTGAATTTTGATCACCCCCACATTTGGGACATCTCTGTCTTCCATTTCAGACTGCCGCAACGTGCCCATATCTTTGACATGTTCTAAAAGCACAGCAAAAAACATTCTTCTTCTGTTTATCCGGATCGCAAACAACTTTAGAGGTTCATACTGCCACCTACCAAGGACCGCGGAACCGGTAGGGCCGCGGCCCTACCTACTTTTGATGATCAAGCCCCCCCCCCGCGAAAAGCGTGTCTATTCCCCGCCGCAACCAACCCCCCCCCCCCCCCCCCCCCCCGCTCGGCCACGTTTGTCTCTCCCCCCCGCTCGGCCGCGTTTGTCCGCTCGTCCGCGTTTGTCTGTCTTCCCCCCCCCCCCCCCCCCCCCCGCTCGGCCGCGTTTGTCCGCTCGTCCGCGTTTGTCTGTCTCCCCCCCCCCCCGCTCGGCCGGCCGCGTTTGTCTCTATCCACCCCCCCCCCCCCCCCCCCCGCTGGCGTCTCCATGCGCCCGACCAACTTGAAATGCGTTCCGCGGTCCATGCCACCTACTGTACATGAATGTGTAGCTATAGCCTTTGCCTACTATATTCTATGTATTAGTTTTCTACTTTGTAAAATATATACTTTATTTATAATGGTGATTTCCTTCCCATCCCCCTCTGCTCCTAATATTCATTGTAGACTCCATTCTGGCTAGCTCTTCTTTTTCATCCCCTAGTTCTTGAGGGTGGCTTGAGGTGAGAATTACCGCCACCATCTGGTTAGAGTGTGGTTCTTGATGGTTTATCTATCTATCTAAGTCAGGCTGTCCAAACTTTTCGATACATGGGCCAAAATTATCACGTGAAAGGAATTTAAAGGCCCAAAAAATTAACAATTTTTTTTGAACCAAAATAAATTATAAATTTTTTACCTGCTCTACAAAATATGATACTTTAAATAAATAAATTAGTCAGATTTTATGTAGGAAATGAATGTGCAAATCGTTGTAGATCCATAATTAAAAAAGGGTTTGCAAATTTGTTGTATTAAAAGCTGGTCATCCAGTTTGCAAATTGTTTTGCAAACTTGATTAGCCAATTTTAATTACTGAATTCAAAGCTGATTTTATTGCACCAAAATATGCATTTCAGTAATTAAATATTATTAGATGTTACTTGGAAATTAAAGAGAATATCAAAAGTGTGTTCATAAAAAGATGAATAGGTTGTGTTGTACTTAACATTTTCAATTGTAAGATTTTAACTTTTCTGCAATAATTTGGTCTAAATTAAAAACTAAAATCTTCCATCTGCATCAGCCACCTGCGCTGGTGAACCAAATCTGTCTTGAAAATACAGTTGTGGGGGGGGGGGGGGGGCAGTAGTGTAGTGTTTTTATGTATGGAGGGTAATTTGTCTTTTTATTTTTCTATTACACAAAAAGTCATTTCAATCAGATACAGGTAATATGAAAAATGTAAATAATATTTTTCCCACAAATTTGTGATCGAAACAAATTTCCCTCCATATATACATACCTTAAAATGTAATTCTATTCAGCCTTTTTATATACATTTCTATAGCTTCATATGCAATGTGCCTATTATGTTAAACCTTTTTTTAATCATTTCAAATTCAAGCCTAAAACCCTCTATAATGCCTACATTTCAACATGAGAGAGGATATTTTTTTATTTTATTGTGACAAAGTAATAAAACTAATGCAAATAGTTAACATGATAATTTTAAAAGCCCTAGTTATTTTCTTTGCTTATATTGAATGAAAGAGATAAAACAACAACAATAATGCTGTAAATATACATTAATAAATGGTAAGAACAAATTAGACCACAAGGTGATGTCTAATCTGTGATGTAATGCTGATCATTTGTAATAGTTAGCCTATATGAACCAGTAAAAGTACTCACACCCACCTTTAGATACTTAAGAGATGGAGGTCTCATTTCTCCTTAGTGGCTTGAGTATGGCTCTGTGTCTATTTATTGTGGTAGTTGTTGCTTTTGGTCAATCAAATGGGATTAAAAATGGGGCTTTACATAAAAAATGTACCCTACAGGGTACAGCTCGTTTACCTGTATTCTCAATGGATGGGGAGTACATTATTGGCGGCGTTTTTTCCACCCACTACAAGGAGCTCACAAATGTTCATAACTACACCACTGCACCTGATCCGACCGCCTGCATAGGGAGGTTGGTAAGAGGGTGAAGTGTTGGGAAACGGAGGGTGTGTCATACTGAAACGCCAGGTTTTAGAGCTGTCCTGTGAAGCGCAATAATTTATAAAAGGACATTTTTAGTAATTGTTTGCATATAAAAAGATTTTTCACCCATGTAAAATTGTATTTGCATATAGATATTGACAAAGGTCTGTTCTTATACACTTGATAATTTATAAACCAAATTGTACACTGACAACCTCATCTTTGCCTTTATATTCATTGATAATATATGAAAACAATACAGAACATTTTCTTTGTGATTTTATTTCAAAGTGTAATGTTGTTTATGAAAATGTGAGCGGATATATTTATATATATAAAATGTTTTGAATATCCATGTGCAGTATCAACAGTCGTGAACTGCGCTTCTGTCGTGCAATGATATTTGCAATTGAGGAGATCAACAACAGCACGGAGCTGCTGCCTGGGATTAAACTTGGCTATGAGATCCATGACTCGTGTGCCTCTGTGTCCATGGCCATGCATGTTGCATTTCAGCTGTCCAACGGGCCGGACCCTGTATTTCAGATAGGAGATAATTGTTCTCAGTCAGGTGTGGTAATGGGCGTAATTGGTGACTCTGGGTCGACACCATCTATAAGCATGTCACGTATCTTTGGACCGTTCAGCATTCCTCTGGTAAATAGTCAAAATTTGTTATAAACTGTAATCACTCTGTTTTAGTATACTTCTGGTAACAAAGATCAATTGTTGTGTTTTCTTGTTTTAGGTGAGCCACTTTGCCACCTGTGCCTGCCTGTCAGATAAAGAGCAGTACCCAACATTTTTCAGAACAATTCCGAGTGACCATTACCAAGCTGATGCGATGGCCAAACTGGTGAAACACTTTGGTTGGATTTGGATAGGAGCTGTCCACTCTGACTCAGATTATGGAAGAAATGGCATAACATCTTTTCTGGAAGCAGCAAACAGAGAAGGGATCTGCATAGAATACATTGAATCCTTCTATCGGACTGACCCAAAGAGCAAGATACAAAGAGTAGCTGATGTTATCCGCAGGTTTATGCATCATTGATTTTGTTTGTGTACTTTCTTGAGATGCAGAACCTTTTTGTATCTATTTAAAAAAACCAAAAATATTTAAAGATTGTTTTTTCTAAGTGAAACAAAAAGATCAGGAAAAATTTATAGTTGTTATATAAGATATATTATCTCTACAGGTCAACAGCAATCGCTGTAGTGGCATTCATGGCCGATGGTGATATAAAATTCCTTTTTGAAGAGCTGGATCAACATCGTCCTCCACCTCGTCAGTGGATTGGAAGTGAGGGCTGGGTAACAGACCCTCAATTAATGAGGTTCAGTTTCTGTGCAGGGGCAATTGGAGTTGCCATTCAGCAATCCTTCATCCCCGGCTTTAGAGACTTCCTTCTGGATCTTTCTCCCTCTGAGGTGGCTGCTTCCCCAGCGCTGACAGAGTTTTGGGAGGATACATTCAACTGCAGCTTGAAAAAAGGTGAGAAGTAGATATGGTAAATTCACAGTTTGATTTAGATATTTTTTTCAATAATCTTGATTAAAATGTTCCAGCCTTATCAAACCCTCTAGCAGAAAATAGAACTGAAAAAGACAGTGTCAGTTTGAGCTAATTTAAAAAAAGATAAGATGAATATACGGTGCTTCTTTGTTGGTATTCAATGTTGTTTTCATGATGTCACAAAACATCTCACATGTCTGAGTTGTAGTGCTAAAAGAATATTGTCATAATATGCCTGGTGTAACTGTAAACAAATACATACCGGAGAGCTACAGTCTGTTGTTTATCTTTGGTCCGGGTAGATCCCAGCTATTACTAAAGTCTGTTTTTAAAGAACATCAAGGTTTATTATTCAGCTATAGTGGCTATGGTGAAAAAATAAAAGGTTTGTCAGCATTTTTCAACACTTAACCTAACTTAAACACTGAATACTGGAAAAAAAACCAGCCTGAAATGCAGTACAGTAGCAGACATGTCAGCAGGATTCCCTGTGAGGAGAAGGAATATCCCAAGAGCTCAACCTTTAAGGTGCATTCAGGGCCAGATTATACACTGTGTTGTTGATAAATCAAAAGAACTCTAAAGTGTTTTTTTTATTGTGAGCCATCTTTTGCTGTCAGTTTTTTTTTTATTGTATATTGTATCCAGGTCAACCTGCTTATCCTTTCGTAATTGAAAATAATCAATCCAAATCTCAAATTAGTTCTACAAGCTCCTCTTTTAAGTCCTGAAAGATAATAAAATCATATAGACTTTAGAAATATTTGCTAACTGCTTAGTGAAGTAAAAAAAAAAAAAAAACAGTTTTCTCTCATTTGATTGAACCGTACTGAAAACGTACTGAACCGTACATTTAGAACCAAGGTATGTACTGAACCATAATTTCTGTATACCTTCACACCCCAATGAAATATAATATGAACATATGACACCACCTTATTTTTCTTTGCTTATTTTTAGCTACCTCAGCAAAAAAGAAGTTGTGTGATGGAACTGAAGACTTAAAGACACTCAAGATCCCGTATACTGAAACGTCTAAATTTAGAATTGCTAACATGGTGTACAAGGCTGTTTATGCTATAGCACATGCTATTCACAATGCACTGTGTCAAAAAAATAACTTCACAACTTACTGTAAAAGACAAACAAAGTTATCGTTAAATCAGGTGAGTTTAAATGAAAGGTAATCCAATCAGATAATAGTAAAATAACAACAATCGTGCTTTCTGTGATATTGATTATTATCCCAGGTCAGTGTTGTTGTATTTCTGTTTGCTCCCAATTAACCTTTTTATTATTTACATGTGTGCAGGTTTTGTCTGAGCTAAAGAAAGTCAACTTTACCCAAAATGGTTACCATGTATCTTTTGATGCTAATGGAGACCCTGTGGCTGCTTACGAGGTTGTCAATTGGCAGAACAGTGAGAGTGGTGTAATTGAGCTGGTAACCGTGGGGTACTACGATGCATCACTGCCAAAGGGCCAGGAGTTTCGTATTAACAGGAAGTTGACCTGGGTGGATGGAAACAAGGAAGTAATGAAAATGATGCAACATAGCTTAGCTACTTGAAAACAGCTGTCCTGTATGCATTTATTTCTATTTTCTATTTCAGGTACCAGTTTCAGTATGCTCTGAGAGTTGTCCTCCGGGGACTCGTAAAGTGTTGCAGAAAGGAAAACCCATCTGCTGCTATGATTGTATGCCATGTCCTGAAGGAGAGATCAGTAATATGACAGGTTAACCTGTTTATATAAATATATAATTCTTATCATCAATTATTTGAAATACTAACAACCCTTTATGACTTCATTTTTAGATTCTCTTGATTGCATCCCATGTCCGAGGGAATTCTGGCCTAACTCAAACAGAGATGCTTGCTTCCCCAAACCTGTGGAGTTTCTTTCCTTCAATGAAGTGCTGGGAATTATTCTCGAAGTATTCTCTGTTAGTGGGGCCTGTCTTGCCATCATAACAGGAATGGTTTTCTTTCATCACAGAACAACTCCAATTGTCAGAGCCAACAACTCTGAGTTGAGCTTCCTGCTACTCTTCTCTCTGACTCTGTGTTTCTTATGTTCGTTAACTTTCATCGGAGCACCTTCTAACTGGTCCTGCATGCTGCGACACACAGCTTTTGGCATCACTTTTGTTCTCTGCATCTCCTGTGTTCTTGGTAAAACTATTGTGGTTTTAATGGCATTTAAAGCTACACTTCCAGGTAGTAATGCCATGAAATGGTTTGGTCCCCCGCAACAAAGAATGACTGTGGTGTCTGTCACTTTTATTCAAGTTATTATATGTACTGTGTGGTTGGTTGTGAGTCCACCCTTCCCAGTGAAAAATCTAACCACATACAAGGAGAAGATCATCCTGGAATGTGCATTAGGCTCTGCTGTTGGCTTCTGGTCTGTGCTCGGCTACATCGGCATTCTGGCAATTTTTTGCTTTGTGTTAGCTGTTCTAGCTCGGAAACTACCTGATAATTTTAATGAAGCCAAAATGATAACCTTCAGTATGTTGATATTCTGTGCAGTCTGGGTCACCTTCATCCCAGCATATGTCAGCTCTCCAGGGAAATTTACTGTGGCAGTTGAGATATTTGCCATTCTGGCATCCAGCTTTGGACTGATACTGTGCATATTTGCTCCAAAGTGTTTCATTATTTTGTTTCAACCAGAGAAGAACACTAAGAAATTTTTAATGGGCAAAAATCAAACATAAAGTATTTAACCTTCTTTCTGCTCTTCTCTCTGATCCTGTGTTTCTTATGTTCATTAACATTCATCGGAGCACCTTCTGAGTGGTCCTGCATGCTGCCGCACATGGCGTTTGCCATCAACTTTGTTCTCTGCATCTCCTGTCTTCTTGGGAAAACTATTGTGGTTTTAATGGCCTTTAAAGCTACACTTCCTCGTAACAATGTCACTAAATTTTTTGGTCCCTCATGGCGAATAATGACTTCATTCAAGTTTTAATATGTATTGTGTGGTTTAAATTGGCAAATTAAATTTTAAATATTCAGTGTATATCTGTGAGTTTATATTTTACATTTTCGTTTCAGTGCTCCTGATTGAAAACCTGATATACAGTATCAACTAATCAATTAATCAATCGTAAATGGCCTTGCTTTATACTTGCTTTATCAAGTCCAGAGGACCCCAAAGAACTTTACACTACATTCAGTCATTCAACCACATACTCGCACATTAATACTACTACTACTACTACTACTACTACTAATAATAATAATAATAATAACACATTTTATTTAAAAGCGCTTTTCTGAATGCTCAAAGACACTTCACAAAAAAGGTACATCAAATCAACAAAACAGTATGAAATAATACACTGAACGCACTAAACACAAAACAAATTACACTGAGCTAAACTTTAAAAACCTGTGTTTTTATCAGAGAGAGAGGTGTGCAACTCAGTGCCGTCTCGGATGTGTTTGGAGAGGGAGTACCAAAGGGAGGGTGCAGCTACAGAAAAGGCTCTGTCACCCCAATGCTCCAAGTCAAATTGACGATGGTGAGCTACATTTGTAGCCACAGCTGCCCGGGGGCACACTGACAGAAGAGAGACAGCCATACATAAGCGCCACTGGGCCTTATGACCATGGTCGGAGAGGGGGATTGAACCGGTGACCTGCTGGTTACAGGACAAAATCCCTAGCTCCTTTGCTCACAAAGTGCAAAACTGCTAAACAAAATCCATATATAACAACAAAAACACACGGAGAAAAGAGAGAGAAAAAACAGGTTACAAACAAAGGAGATGAAAAAATAGATAACACAAGCTAGATACAACCAGAGGTGCCACCACAGTTTTAAGTATTAAAATCCTAATTGAACAAAAATGTATTTTCTTTGATTTTCTGATACTCCTAAATAAAATCTACAGCAAACAAATCTTTGCCTAGAGTTCAATCTAGGCAAAGATTTTTTTCTTCAATAAAACCATAATGTCTTCTTCTTGAAATTACTTTGTGTTGGTCTACCATATCAAATGCCAATGAAACACAGTGATGTTTTTGGTTGTTTTGTGAAAATGTTAAAAGGTTAAGGATATTTTGAAAGGGACTGTAAATTTAGCTAAATGGAAGCAGCTGTGACTTGCATGTTAACATAAGTATTATGTTTAAACCCTAAAAAAAGTATTGCAATTTTCTTTTTTGTGTTTTCCCTCATATAATAAGCCCTTACTTAATCATAAATTGTGTTCTAAACAATATCCAAAGTGTTAAATTATTTCAAAACATGGAACTAATTAGTTGAAGGCAAAAGCATATGTTAGTCCAAGCCTAAATCCAATTTAGTGTGTGGCAAGACATGAAAGTTGATATTAACAGACATTACCCATCTAAACTTACTGAACTTGAGCTATTTTTCAAAGGAGAGTAGGCAAAAATGGGACAAACTTAGGTAAAAGACTTGCAGCTGCAGTAAAATAAGATTCAACAAAATGATTAGTGAAGTGGGCTGGATTCAAATACATGCCACACAGTTACAATATGTATTACTTCAAATTAAAGAAAAAAAAAAGCTATTCAAAGGCAATGCAAACGGAAAAAAGAATACAAAACAATACTGTGCCATTAGAAGATATTTTAATTGCTGGGATAGGGCATGTGGTTATTGATGAGCAACACCCTAACGTATAAAAGAGGAGGCATATAAACCAGTAAAACCACACTTCGAGCCACACACAGGCTCTTGAGGAATGGAAATCTGGAGATCAGCTTTAAGTTTATTGGAGCTGATGACAATAATCGTCTCCAGTGGGTGTCTGGATGGTTTGAATCACCGGACTGGACTCTTAGAGGCTCCATCAGTGGAATGTACTTTGCAGGGTACCCCTCGTTCACCTGTCTTCTCAGCAGATGGGGACTTTATAATTGGAGGTGTTTTCTCTATTCATTATCAACTTTACACAGTGATCTATAATTACACCGTGAAGCCTGAGCCTCCAAGATGCACGGGGAGGTTAGTAAGAGGGAGAGATGGACAGGATGTTAAAGATATGAAAGATCTCTTTAGCATGTACAGGCAAGGTTTTTGTCACGCTGGAACAATAACTTGTATTTTTGGAATTATTATAGCAGAATTCACGGCATAAGCTGTGAGATTTTTTTTGTTTCTTAACACACACACACACACACACACACACACACACACACATATATATATATATATATATATATATATATATATATATATATATATATATATATATATATATATATATATATATATATATATATACCACTGGTTTGCAAATCTAAATGTATGATCAATACTGATTTTGAATGTATGTCTGACTCTATAATTTGAATTCTGTTAGGAAAATTTTAACATCTGTTCTGGTTAACAGATAAAATGTCAAGCATTACACCAAATGGAGAATTCATTGTTTGGCTATAGAATTCTTTAATATTTTGTTTTAAATAAAAAAATTTTCCTGCACAGCATTGATGCTCGGGAACTGCGCTTTTCTCGTTCAATGATCTTTGCCATCGAAGAGATAAATAAGCGCCCTGATTTGCTGCCCAGCATTAAACTTGGATATCAGATCTATGATTCATGTGCATCTGTGCCTGTGGCTGTGCACGTGGCATTTCAACTTTCAAATGGACAAGACCCTGTGTTTTACAAAGGCAGTAACTGTTCTCAGTCTGGTGTTGTGATGGCTGCTGTTGGTGAATCTGGATCCACGCCTTCCATCAGCATGTCACGGATCATGGGGTCTTTTAACATTCCTCAAGTAAATAGTCAATTTGTTAGACGTTAAAGTTAAACAGAAAACATGGATTTGCTGCTCATTAATCTTGTGTTTAAAGAGTTTTACATTGTCATTTTTTGTTTCAGGTCAGCCACTACGCCACTTGTGCTTGTCTTTCAGATAAACAACAGTACCCAAAGTTCTTCAGAACAATTCCAAGTGACCAGTTTCAAGCCGATGCATTAGCCAAGCTGGTGAAATACTTTGGTTGGACTTGGATAGGGGCTGTCCACTCAGACTCTGATTACGGAAATAGTGGCATGGCGTCTTTTCTTGATGCAGCTCTCAGAGAGGGGATCTGTGTGGAGTACATTGAATCCTACTTTCGAACTGACCCGAGCAGCAAGATCCAAAGAGTTGCAGATGCCATCCGCAGGTGTCAGTTGTTTCACATGTATAATTTTGTTTCTTAGCTGACCCTTTGTTATTTCTAAATGACTGTTTTTTTGTGCAAAGGAAATTATAGTCAATTTACTTATAGTATTTTTGTGATTTTTTTCCCCCTTATATCTGTAAAAAAGGAGACCCAAACAAATAACCTTTGATGAGCAAAGAGACATATTTCTTTGGATGAATACAATGTAAAAGAGTTGGGTTGATACTTATGCATTTTATGTAATTCCACAGGTCAACAGCTATGGTTGTTGTGGCATTTATAGCTTCTGGAGACATGAGAGTCCTGTTGGAGGAGCTGGCTCGGGATCCTCCACCACCTCGCCAGTGGATTGGCAGTGAGTCCTGGGTGACTGACACATTCATGGTCAAGTACCGTTTCTGTGCAGGAGCCATTGGAGTTGCTATTCCACAGTCTGTCATCCCAGGTTTGAGAGACTTTCTTCTGGATCTCTCTCCCTCTGGAGTAGCTGCCTCCACACTGCTTACTGAGTTCTGGGAGGATGCATTCAACTGCAGCTTGAGAAAAAGTAAGAGCATTTTCCTGACTTCTAAGATGTTAATTTTTTAACATTAATGAAGTCCATTGCAGCTTTAAGACCAGACAAAACTTCTTCCTGTTGTTTTCATCTTTAGGTCCTGGTGTAAATAAAGGCTTGTGTGATGGAACTGAAGATCTAAAAAGGCTTGAGAACCCTTACACTGAAACATCTCAGCTTAGAGTTACTAACATGGTGTATAAGGCTGCTTATGCAATTGCACACGCTTTTCACAATGCACTGTGTAAGGAAATAAATGGCACAACTCAGTGTGACAAACTCATCAAACTGGATGCAAATCAGGTAAGTCCAAATAAAGAAAACAAATCCCAGAGTTTTTCTTACATGATCAAATTTAGTAACCAAATGTAATAACATCTACTTGCTGTTCTTTGGTTGTTCCAGATTTTTTTAGAATTAAAGAAAATAAACTTTTCTGAAAATGGTTATCGTGTGTCATTTGATACTAATGGAGAACCTGTACCTGCATACGAGGTGGTCAACTGGCAAACAAAAGACAATGGAAATACTGAGGTAGTAACAGTGGGTTATTATGATGCATCACTGCCGGCGGGCCAGCAGTTCCATATCAACAGGAACATAACTTGGATGGAGGGGGGATTGCAAGTACTGAAAATTACAATTTAAGAGATTATGAGATTGTAAATCAAAGCTACCAGCAGAAATTCTTAAATTGCTATCTTGACATTTTCTTTCTTACAGGTACCAGTGTCGATTTGCTCTGAGAGTTGCCCTTTGGGAACTCGTAAGGTGTTACAAAAAAGAAAACCCATCTGCTGCTATGACTGTATACCATGTCCTGAAGGAGAGATCAGTAATAGCACAGGTATAATCTAATGTTTTTCATGTAAATCTGAATAATCGAATATTTAAACAATAACTACCCATTGTAATTTAATTTTTAGATTCACCTGATTGCTTCCCGTGCCCAAGAGAGTTCTGGCCAAATGCAAAAAAAGATGCTTGTTTCCCCAAACCTCTAGAGTATCTTTCTTTTGAGGAAATCCTATCAATCATCCTGGCTGCATTTTCTGTTAGTGGGGCTTGTCTAGCGATCATTACAGCAGTGGTTTTCTTTCATCACAGGACAACTCCAATGGTCAGAGCAAACAACTCTGAGCTGAGCTTCCTCCTGCTCTTCTCTCTAATCTTGTGTTTCTTGTGTTCATTAACATTCATTGGAGTACCTTCTGAGTGGTCCTGCATGCTGCGGCACACAGCATTTGGCATCACCTTTGTTCTCTGCATCTCCTGTGTTCTTGGGAAAACTATTGTGGTTTTAATGGCATTTAAAGCTACACTTCCTGGTAACAATGTAATGAAATGGTTTGGTCCTCCACAGCAAAGAATGACTGTGGTATCTTTTACACTTATACAGGTTATAATATGTATTATTTGGCTAGTAGTGAGTCCTCCTTTCCCAAGAAAAAATCTAACTACCTACAAGGAGAAGATTGTACTTGAGTGTGCATTAGGCTCTGCTGTTGGCTTCTGGGCTGTGCTCGGCTACATCGGCCTGCTCGCTGTTTTTTGCTTTGTATTAGCTTTCCTTGCTCGAAAACTACCTGATAATTTTAACGAAGCCAAAATGATAACCTTCAGCATGCTGATATTCTGTGCAGTCTGGATCACCTTCATCCCAGCATATGTCAGCTCTCCTGGAAAATTTACTGTGGCAGTTGAGATATTTGCCATTTTGGCCTCCAGCTTTGGACTGATACTGTGTATATTTGCTCCAAAGTGTTTCATCATTTTGTTTCAACCAGAGAAAAACACTAAGAAATATTTGATGAACAAAAATTAAAAAAAAAATTACCAGAAATTTAAAAACAACATTAAGGAATGACCAAAAGCTGACATCAAGTACTATTTAATACATTTGTTGCCAGAAATGTTGCAAAGGTTTCACCAAATACATCTTTTGCCTTCATGTAATTCATTGTTATTTTGATCTGTTGTTGCCCATTTGACAAATATTTGTTGTCATGACAATCAAAGAATAAAACTTTCAAAAACAACCAAAAAAAAACATGTACATGTTTGGTTGTCTCCTTAAAGCAAAATCTTTACTCTCTAGTAACAGCTCCAAAACACCTTAAATATATGAGATCATCTTAAATTCACCCTTTATAAAGCTGAATTTAAAAAAAAATATGTAAATGGTTTATACTTGTTCAGCGCTTTAACTAGTCCGACGACCCCAAAGCACCTTTCACTACAATAGACCAGTTCATTGTTATTGTTTTGATTCGGGTTTTTCGCGCATGCGCGCCGGACTGGTTGGCAAAAGACGAACACAATGGCGGACGCAAACAGAGAAACTGACGAGTTCTCCACCTATTTTTCTTCTTTAGATAACGTATCACAAGATCGTTTTAAGACTAAGTTGATGGTTGATGGTATCAGATTGCCAGATCCACACAGCAAAAGCCTGAAGGGATGGAGCGAGTCTGTGAAATGCTGCCAAGTGTTCAGTACCGCGACATATACAGCTACCTTATAAACACGCAGGCCAGTACACACGAGAGAGCATGGAAGCATGAAACCACTGGACGGCTACAATTATATTATATCTGGACATAGGCTCCAGCAACGCCCGCAACGCCATGAGGGATTAAGCGGGTCAGAACATGGATGGATGGATGTTCAGACATGTTTGTGTAACATACGAACGCGGAGTCGGACAGGAAGACCCGCCCGGTAGGTTAAAAAAAAACATAGTTCACTACGGATTATTTTGGTGTTTTTGTCTTGTTAAAATTGGTGGGGGTGTCGGCGACATTGCAGCGTAAACACAGAAGTACTAGCGCCCGTGAACGGGGGCGTAATGCAGCTGCTGCTGCTGCTGCAGCGAATCGACTCGGCTTCTCCCGGCTCCGTCTAGCGATCGCCACCTCCCCTCCGCCGCTATTCAAGTAGAAGAATGACTAGAGCAGAATTAAGTTGTATTTACCGGAGATGAAGTGTAGACAGCATATTCTGTTGTGGTATGATGGCTCCCCCAGTCCATTGGGAGTGTCTGCCTGCGCTCTTTTCATTGAAAATATCCATTTCTTTCTTCTTTCTTCGTCCTTCGGTAAACGACAGAAACATACATCCAACGATTTGGAATGCCTCTGTGTGCAACCGGGAGCACAACAAGTGGTAGACATTGTTTAGATTCCAAAAGTAAACTAACTAAAATACGCTCTAAATCACCCGTTTTGTCATGTAGTAGACGAGAACAGTACTGTTTTTGCCAACCACCGTGACCCGGATGTAGTGCTGACGTCACGCGTGAACTGGTCTATTGGTCTTTCACCCAGTCACACCCTGACAGTGGTGAGCTATATTAGTAGCCACAGCTGCCCTGGGACAGACTGGCAGATGTGAGGCAGCCATACATCGGTGCCACAGGGCCATCTGACCACCACCAGCAGGTAATTCGGGTGAAGTGTCTTGCCCAAGGACAGAACTGAGACAGTCAGAGGGGGGATCAAACCGGCAACCTGCCAATTACAGGTCTAACTTCCTCACTCCTGCGCCACTGTCGCCCTGAGTAATCTTAGTCAGAATTTTTTTAATCCAACTTAAATGACCCAGTAATAGTTTTCATGCGGCCTCATTGGAGCATCCCAAGCCCCCAGGCACCCCACCCAGAATCCTCAATGTCTAAAAGCGAATGGGGGCTGAGGAAGCCACAAGGGGAGAAGCCTACACAATCAGTCCCCCCTCCCCCTGCGATGTATCGGTGGGGAGTGGGAAATCCCTCCCACTCCCCACCGACACCCCCACATCCCACGGTCCTACATGTGCAGCAGGGGAGGAATGACTGGGGCGCAACATGTCCTCCCAGGAAGCCAGCTCCCCCACTGGCTCCAATAGGCACCCTCGTTCTCCAAAATCCTACCCGGAGAGGGAGGCACCACCAAAATCTGCGGGGTCAGAGGCTAGAGACAAGCAACGAGGCCCGAAAGCCAACCACAAACTGAAACCAACACCACAGCCCACCCCCCCATTTGAAATCTTTTGACTTTAAAACCGAATTATCAAAGCACATCAAAATGATCTATCACAGGTTTTAAAATGCGGGTCTGTATCACCAAAAGAAATAGAAAAAAATAATTATGGTATTAGTCAAATCAAAAGAACTTTATCAACCAACCCTCACCCTCCATTAAAAAACTATTTCAAAAGTTTCTGAGATCATCTGAAAGAGTTAGAAATTATCATACATTTAGATTTTAGCAATAACATAAGTGATATCTGGTGTTTGCCTCTGTGTTGTGATAAAAGAGACATTCCACTTCAGGTGATAGAAATAGTCTGTTTTGTCTGCTCACCACACACAGTAACGCAGATGATAGAAGAATTAAAGAAAAGTGATACTTGTTAGAGAACTGCTGCAAAGAGTGTCACCTTGGGTTACCAACCCTCGATAACAACTACTGTTTACACCTCAGTTGGTCACTTGTAACACATGCCAGGAATAAGCCCTTTCTGTCCTAGTTATCTGATTTTCAAATATCTTCTTGTCATCCTTTATCTACCTTCACCGTCCCATCTGACGCTGAAATAACCAACCTTGTTCGCAAATCTAAATCAACTTGTCAACTTGATCCTCTTCCGACTATTTTGGTTAAAACGTGCATTCACTCCCTGACTCCTCTTATAACTGCAATTATCCATTCCTCGCTTATCACTGGTATTGTTCCGTCAGCCCTCAAATCAGCGGCAATAACCCCCATTCTTAAGAAACCTGGGGCTGACCCCAGCAACTTTAACCAATTTCTAACCTCCCTTTCCTTTCAAAAATTCTTGAAAAAACAGTTGCTTCTCAAATTCATGACCACCTCACCCACAATAGTCTCCATGAACAGTTCCAGTCTGGCATCTGTCCCCTTGCGCTCTTATTAAAATAACTAATAACCTCCTCATGGCTGCGGACTCTGGATTACTAACAATCCTCATCCTCCTGGACCTGAGTGCGGCTTTTGACACCATCTCCCATACCATCCTTATCGACCGATTAGCTTAGGCTGGATTATCTGATACACCCTTGCACTGGTTTAAATCATATCTCTCTGGCTGTACTCAGTTTGTACAACTCAAAAATTTCAGATCCCACTTTGCCCCCCTTTCCTCTGGTGTTCCCCAAGGCTCTGTCCTTGGACCCCTTTTGTTCATTATTTACCTTCTCCCTCTTTGCCATATTTTTCGTAAACATAACATCCAGTTCCATTGCTATGCAGATGACACCCAGCTCTACTTATCCACCAAACCCACTACATCCCTCCCTCCCACCTCCCTATCAAATTGACTTACGAAATCAGATCCTGGTTCTCGTTAAACTTTCTCAAGCTTAATAGTGACAAAACTGAACTCCTTCTTATTGGCACCAAATCCGTCCTCTCCAAAATAAATAACTTTTCTATCTCCATCGATAATTCATCTGCGTCTCCCTCCCCTCAAGTTAAGAGTCTGCGTGTCATCCTAGATAGCACTCTGTCATTTCAGTCCCACATTAATAATATCACTCGGTCAGCGTATTTTCATTTACGTAACATCTCTCGCTTACGTCCAACTCTCTCTGCTAACAGTGCTGAAATTCTGGTTCACACCCTGGTTACCTCCCACTTAGATTATTGCAATTCTCTCCTCTATGGGCTACCTGATAAATCCATTCATAAATTACAACTACTCCAAAATTCATTACCAGAACTCCCTTTATCTGTCACATAACACCTGCCCTAACTTCATTGGCTTCCCTTTGAATATCGCATAATTTATAAAATTCTTCTCCTTACATTTAAAGCTATCAATAATCTTGCCCCCAAGTATCTCACTGAGATCCTTCATATCAAGATACCCACTCGCTCTCTCAGGTCCTCTTCTTCCATTCAGCTCATCGTTCCACATGCTCGTCTGATTACCATGGGGTTTAGAGCTTTCAGTCATTCAGCCCCATATCTTTGGAACTTTCTGCCCCACTACATTCAACACACCACGTCCATAACTACTTCTAAAACTCACTTAAAAACTTATCTTTTTAGACAGGCATACTCTCTATAACTTTTAAATTTAATTAGATTGTAAGGATCCCATCCTTTTTCCTCTTCTTTTTTATTTAATGCCTGCTCTTTGTTGATTCAATGTTTATTGGATTGAGCGTTTTATTGTTGATTCTGTAAGGTGACCTTGAGTGTTGAGAAAGGTATAAAGCTATAAATAAGAAAGGTATAAAGCTATAAATAAAATGCATTATTATTTGTCATGGTTTTGACGTATTTGGCCCACATGCAGATCACACTCGGGAGGCAAAGAGCAGTTTAAAGCGTTTATTATAACACACAGTTTGACAGGGGTGAGTGTGTGGACAGACCACGACGAAGCAGCGTCACAAGGAGACATGAGACCGGAGCTCGCTCGATCTGCGGGCGAAAGGTAGAGGGTTAGACAGTGCTCGGAGAGTGGAAGGTGCGAGAGGGGGGGGGAGAGCTTACCGCCGAGCACGGGAACCTAGCCTGGGGGAGTGGAGCAGAGAGACGAACTCAACGGGTGACTCCTACTGATGGTGGCAGGTGACTGAGTGGCCGGTGGGCGGGCAGGTGGAATTGGAGCTGGGTCCGAGCAGCACCGGTGGTGGGAGCAGTGGTCCGTGGACAGCTGGAGGAACATGGGGAGATCCGGTGAGGTCCTCAGCCCGGCTTGGTAACACCAAGGGAGCCTCGGAGTGGGATCCGAGCAGAGAGGGAGGTGACTTGACCAGGGATGCCTTGGGTACGAGGGAGCGGTTGGAGCAGGATCCAGAGCGTGAGGCAACCTGAGAGAGACAGGAGACAAGGATTACGAAGAGAACGAGGGAGCTGTTCAAAAACAGTGGCCAACTGAGGCGTACCACACTAGGTTAACACTGGCGTCCTCCAGCTGTCAGACCGCCGCTTAATGCTCTGCCGAACAAGCCGCAGGTGTGCGCCACGCCCACCTGCCAAACTACAGTCACCTGCAGAGAAGGGAGAAAGCGGAGAAGGCAGGGCTGGCAGTAAACTGATCGGCGCTGCCTGCTGAATCCTAACATTATTATTATTATTATTATTATTATTAAAACAACAGAAAATATGTGGATTTTTGTACACACTTGTAGGACTTTACAAGGAACCACAATGGTAACAGTTAACCCTTATCAAGAACTAGTTCCAAATTCAGTTCAAACAGCTTAAATTGAAGGACTAATGTCCCAGCAGGATGTTGAAAACTCATCCATGCATTTATTTTTAGTCAAATTGATTAATGCAACGGTGTCCTTAGAGGTCTGCCTAAAAAGACAATTAAATTGCTACAGTTGATCCAGAACGCTGCTGCCCGTGTCCTCACTAAGACTAAGAAAGTAGAGCATATCAGCCCTGTTCCAAAGTCCTGTAAAACCTGAGTTCCTTTAAATGAAGATTAAAAACACATTTGTTTAGCATTGCCTTTGACTGTTCTGGTTAAACTGTCAACTGAAAGATCATTAGTTTAAGTTTGTAGCCCAACAATTTTTAAATCATTTATATTTGCTTTTAGTTTCCATTTTCCTAAGTTTTATTTTGTTTCAACTTTCCTACATTTTATTACAAGTTTTTTTACTTTTTTTTATTCTGTTTTTATTTTCCTGTTTTAATCATGTAAAGCACTTTGCATCGTCCTTGTACTGAAATGTGCTATACAAGTAAACTTGCCTTGCCTTAAATTGATTGTTTTTTGGTTTTTGTTCATTTCTTTTGCTAACATAAACGGCGCACATTTAAAAAATATGTAAATATTTATTTTAAGTCACTATTCACAAGTTAGTATGCCAATTATGAAATTACCTGGCAATGCTATTTTCATCTGTTTTTCTTGCTCTGATACATGGTATTTGTATTGACCAAATTCCAAAATGATCCTGAATGCAAATGTGTTAATGTACAACACTGCCAGAGACAAATGAAACAACTATTGACCTTTTCAGCATACTCTTTCTAGGTGTTGGTGTAAGATAGAAAAGCACTTTCTGTGAACTGTTAACTGGTGAAGGATACATGATGTTGTGGACCCACTGCTTTGAAATATCTTTGAGATAACAGGACATAAAAAACTAAATTTAAGAATAGGGTGATAGTCATTGGTGTTGGATTTGAAGTCTCTGGAAACCAAAGATGGTGCTATGAACCAGGATGCAGGAGACAAGGATGTTGCAGTTGGCACTGTAGAGGAGGCTGCAGCAGGTGGCACTAGAGGTGAGGTGCTTGCTCTCCCTACAAATGATAGGGATTGCAAATGGTGTAACGGGACTGGACGAAAACATTAGTGGATGGGTTGTCGGACGTTTAAAATGCATCACATTGTTGCCTATTGTGCTGTAATCTGGTCATTACAAACTAAGAAGTACCAGCCCTGCTGCTGCGTCTTGTTTGGTCACGCAACGGCGCACATTCTGCATGAACACAGAGCGACAGATTATGGCAGTAGGGACAACCAAGGGGCTTGGTGGTCGGAAACAACGAAATGACGTTTGGAAGAAGATGCCTTCAGAAGTGGGGACAAATGCAGATTCAGAGATGCAAAATACAAGTTTAGCAAGGTGGTGAAAGACGCTAAACGGCTGTACTCTGAGAAGCTGCAAAACCAGTTTTCAGCCAACGACACTGCTTCTGTCTGGAAAGGTCTCAGGCAGATAACAAATTACAAGCCTAAAGCCCCCCACTCCATGAACGACCGACAGTTAGCAAACGACCTGAACAACTTCTACTGTCGCTTCGACAGACAAAGGGACAGTCCTCCTCCTCAGTGACTCTTTCCATTCATGAGAGAGATGTTAACAAACTCTTCAGAAGACAGAACCCCAGTAAAGCTGCTGTGCCAGCCTGCTTCAAATCCTCCATCATTATCCCTGTTCCCAAGAAGCCAAGGACCACAGGACTTAATGACTTTAGACCCGTCGCTCTGACCTCTGTGGTTATGAAGTCCTTTGAGCGCCTTGTGCTTTCACACCTAAAAGAAATCACCGATCCCCTCCTGGACCCCCTACAGTTTGCCTACAGAGCCAATAGGTCTGCAGACGACGCTGTCAACCTGGCCCTTCACCACATCCTCCAGCACCTGGACACTGCAGGAACCTACGCCAGGATCCTGTTTGTGGATTTCAGCTCTACCTTCAATACAATCATCCCAGCTCTGCTTCAGGAGAAGCTCTCCCAGCTGAATGTGCCCGACTCCACCTGCAGGTGGATTACAGACTTCCTGCCTGACAGGAAGCAGCACGTAAAGCTGGGAAAACATGACTCTGACTCACAGCTCATCAGCACTGGTTCCCCCCAGGGCTGTGTTCTTTCTCCTCTGCTCTTCTCCCTGTACACCAACAGCTGCACCTCCAGTCACCAGTCTGTCAAGCTCCTGAAGTTCGCGGACGACACCACTCTCATCGGACTTATCTCTGATGGTGACGAGTCCGCCTACAGGTGGGAGGCTGACCATCTGGCGACCAGGTGCAGGGAGAACAACCTGGAGCTCAACGCTGTAAAAACAGTGGAGATGGTTGTGGACTTCAGGAAGAACTCAGCCCCAGCTACCCCCATCACCCTCTGTGACTCCGCCATTGACACTGTGGAGTCTTTCCGCTTCCTGGGAACTATCATCTCCCAGGACCTAAAGTGGGAGCTGAACATCAACTCCCTCACCAAGAAAGCCCAGCAGAGGATGTACTTCCTGCGGCAGCTGAAGAAATTCAACCTGCCAAGGACAATGATGGTGCAGTTCTACTCCTCCATCATTGAGTCCATCCTCACCTCCTCCATCACCATCTGGTACGCTGGTGCCACTGCCAAGGACAAGGGCAGACTGCAGCGTGTCATCAGGTCTGCAGAGAAGGTGATTGGCTGCAATCTTCCATCTCTCCAGGACCTGTACGCCTCCAGGACTCTGAGGCGTGCAGGGAAGATTGTGGCTGATCCCTCGCACCCCAGTCACAAACTATTTCAGTCACTTCCCTCTGGCAGGAGGCTGTGGTCCATCAGGACCAAAACCTCACGCCACAAAAACAGTTTCTTCCCATCTGCTACCGGCCTTATGAACAAGGCCAAGAGCCGCCCGTGAAACTGGACACTTTCTCTCTCCCCCGTTCAGGACTTACAAGCTTCTGCGTTACATTAACGCACAGTTTACTGAGTGTATATAGCTTCTGTATATATATATATATATATATCCTTTTTACTTTTTATTTTACTGTATTCTTATTTTTTGTCTGCACCATCAACACCAAGTCAACTTGATTCTGATTCTGGAAACATTTTGAATATAATGAATCAGAGAAAAAAACTGACAGCCTTGTAAAGGTAGACGGTGGTGGTAAATGTGGCCACAAACTCGGTGGAAAAAATACCACCAATCTCAAGCGACACCTGTAGGCTCACCACGCTGATATTCTTTTGGAGGTAAGTTACAAGTTCTGTTAACATATAATATATATGCAATACTTCTCGACAATTGGCATGTAATAAATTTTATAGTTAGCCTAAAAATGTTCTCATACCTCCAGGCGCAAATCAGCTGCCAACCTCGGACTAAAATTAGCTTTGGTTGCTAACGTCAATTCAATATCTTATGATGTAACTGTTGTGTGTAGAACAGGCAGGGATTTTTGACCAGGCAGTAAGCGTAATGCTAAAACATGGAGGGAAACGTTGCATTTCGGACCTGATGTTGTTCCTTGTGTGTTTAAATAAATTGCACACTTGCCTTCTGTAATGTTAACAGCATGTTCAGGGATGCTAACATTCAGTACAGTGTGGCCATTTCTTTAGGTGTTTATGGTCTGTCAATACGTTGCGATATGTTAAAAAGGTTGAGTCTTTTTTCATGGGTAGAGCTTTAGGCCAGAACCCATAAGTGTATGTCAGTGATTAGCCAGTCATTTTCTAATATGTCACACTTTTTGCTGTTGGAAAAAATCCAACGCTTTCAGAGAAAGCTGAGACATTTCACTTTACAGCCAATGTGGCATCAATACAGTAATTTTATTTATGCTTAATTTTTTTCGTCAAAATACTAAGATCAAAGTCCCTTTTTGTGTTTTTCTTTATCTTAAACCACCATTACATTTTGATAACAGGCATTAGATTGTAAATACTGACAGGTCTTGAAAGTTTCTTTTGAAAAAATGGGTACAAGCTCTCACAGGAGATTTAACACTTTTGTTATTAAATAGTATAGTCAGTACACTTTCAGTAACTTTGAATAGTAGTATGAATCAAATGCAGGGAAGGAACTTCCCCAAGGGGATCAATAAAGGTTAAAAAAGACAAAAGAGACCATGATTATTAACAAGCTATCAAAATATATTTTTGTTTTGCTTGTTTGATAGTTGAGGTCATTCTATTTTTTTAACATGGTAGTATTTAGCATACACAATGATGTGCATTATAAATATATATATATATATATATATATATATATATATATATATATATATATATATATATATATATATAGATATAGATATAGATATAGATATATAGATAGATATATATATAGGAGAATATTGTGATCAACTGTGTCAAATGCAGCACTGAGATCTAACAGGACAAGTATAGACACAAGTCCATTATCTGAGGCCATCTCTTTCTCACTCTCATCTTTCATCATATGCAAGTTGCTTGGAAATAGTTTTAATCGCGTCACGTTGTAATAACGCAAGATCTGAGCTGTGAGCAATTCAAATTCATGCTCAGACAGACCTGGCTGCAGAAACAAATTACAAGGGGGCATTACATTTTTCAGGGGGGCACACTTAAAAAAAAAAACTACTCCTACAGTGCTAAGAAACAAACTCTCAATAAAATCCCAAAATCTAACAAAAAGAAATAGTGTATTCAGTGTTACCAAATTAGGCAGGTTTCCACCCAATTAGGCTTCTTTTGAACACAATAAGCTGGAACAAAAATAGCTTATGGGCAGGTGTAAAAATTTGGGAAGCTTTTCACATTTGTTGGGCTTTTAGAAAGAATTACTAACAAAATATATATCTAAATAGTTGTCTATGTCTGGAAGAAAACCAAAACCCTTTTAATAAAATGCCATTTCATTGAACTCATTTTACTGGTCAATTTATTTTTTAAATGAGTCGAATCTGACATCATCAATGAATAATAGTTATAATGAATAATATTGATTATTATAATAAAACAAGAAAAGAATAATGGTTAATAAAGTGTCACTATGAAATTGTATTGGTCAATGTAAACGCCCCAAGAGGGGTTTAGTTCTACTGATCAACTTAAAAATATTTCATGGCTGTGAAAGAGAAATGTTTGATTGAGCTATATTCTGTAAGATAAATTACGTTTATATTAAGGTAGATTTATTACTCATGTTGGGAAGCTATTGATAAAAGCTTTTTTTTTCCCAGTTGATATATCATGATTGTTTAAGTGATCTTGTGTGTTATTTGGTTGACTGATTGTACATTTTGTGTACATTGTGGCATGTTCTCATGTGTTTCATACTTCTGCGCTTTTAACATAAGAGAGCTTGAGATTTGGGCTTGTTTTTTTCTAGTTGGGCAGGTTTTATGCTGGTTTGGGATGGAAACTAACAGTGAGATACATCAGCCTGTAGTATGGGGTGCCCCCAGGGACATATATCAAAATTAACTTCCATATACACATGTTAAATTAAACTCTTCCATATAATATAGTGAAAACCGTGCATAAACACTAGTGAAATGCTCTCACACACACTAGTGAAAACATTTACCTCTTATATAACCTACTGAAAACCGTGCACAAACACTAGTGAAAAGCTCTCACATAAACTAGTGAAAACATTTACCTCTTATATAACCTACTCAAACGTTCTCATACAAAGTAGTGAGAACTGTTCATATAAACTGGTGAAAAGCTGTACCTTTCATATACACTACTGAAAAGCTTTCATATACACTACTGAAAAGCTTTCATATACACTACTGAAAAGCTTTTATATACACTACTGAAAAGCTTTCATATACACTACTGAAAAGCTTTTATATACACTACTGAAAAGCTTTCATAAACACTACTGAAAAGCTTTCATAAACACTACTGAAAAGCTCTCACACACACTACTAAAAAAGCTTTTATATACACTACTGAAAAGCTCTCACACACACTACTAAAAAAGCTTTTATATACACTACTGAAAAGCTTTCATAAACACTACTGAAAAGCTCTCACACACACACTACTAAAAAAGCTTTTATATACACTACTGAAAAGCTTTTATATACACTACTGAAAAGCTCTCACACACACTACTAAAAAAGCTTTTATATACACTACTGAAAAGCTTTTATATACACTACTGAAAAGCTTTTATATACACTACTGAAATAGCGGTTTAGCGTTGTAGCATTTGACAGGATCCGGAACAGGGTCTCTGTTGAAGCCAAAATACAGTTGAGAAATGCCCCTGCTTCTGTGAGGTGTTCAGCGGGTAGCTGAGCAGTAGTGTTGGGTTGATGAGGCGTCATGAAGTGTTTCAACACGTTGCCAAACTGTATTGATACTGTGCCGATACTGTGTCACTGAATACTGACACCTGCTGGACGTTAAAAATCCCTACAGGCAACCTAGTTGACAGCGTTAACTGACACTGATTAGATGACTTAGTATACACAATAATACAATTTAAGTCATTGTATGTTGCATTGTATTATTTCATATTTTCATTTGAATTTAAAATATCTTTGATTTTTTTTATACAGTCAATAAATAATGTGAACCTGTATCATAACGTAATAACCTCTAAGTAAAAATGTTGTGAATGAGGATGCTTGTGGACTGGCATTTTTTTTTTTTTTTTACAAATTTTTATTCAAAAAAATAAGTTGTTTCGACGTTTTGATATTGAATATTGAATCTGTTACGCTTTTTTGATATCACTTCTCCAGCAGTAGAAAACACCCGATGAAGCACAGAGGATGCTGGAGTTCAGAGAAATTGTAATGAAAAGCGGAAGAGGTTTGGACAGACTGTCTTTTCGTTTTTCCAGTATATCATAGGATCTTGGGACCCTCTGCCAAGTATCTGTGCACCTCCTGGATGGCATTAGCTGGCACTTTTGGTCTGCCTGCCCACTTCGATGTCAAATGTTGCCAAATGTTATATGTAAAAAGAACAAATTGGCATTTTAGTACATGATTTATAAACAACAAACATGCCCAATAACATGCCTGAAGTAGGGGGAGACAGCTTTTGTGAAGATGGTCCTGGCTAGGGCTCATTTGGGGTCGTCAGATGATTTATTTCAATATCCTCAGCCGCACATCGCTTTTCTAAGACAACGAAGGAACGCTCTCAGTTCTGAACAATTTCTTTGTGCTGCTCTTCATTTTTATGCCAACGGCAGCTTTTTAATAACGTAGGAGACACAGAAAACCTCTCATAGGAAACTGTATGTTGCGCTGTCAGAAATGTTATTCAGTTACACTTTAAAGGTGTTCCATAGTCAGAGACCCACAAGATTAATAAAATAACTATCCAGAATGAAAGCAATAATTTATTCTGTATCAAATTTTGGCACTTCCAGCTCTAAATTTCCATTCCATATAGCCTATGTAGTTAATATAAAGTGAGATTGGCAGATTAAACATCTACAAGACAATCAGTGTCAACTCATTTTTAGAAGGATTGGTGAACAATGGCACAGAGATGAACATATCAGTTATTTCAATAACACACACCATCCCATCATTAATTGCATATGTTGAATATAGGCAATTAATGCTTTAGTTGAGTACTGTTAAACATAAAACTTTTAACTTAACCTTGCCTGGTTAAGCTGTACTTTATCATGATTTGCTGCCATGTCCTTTCAATGCTTTTAGTAATGATTGCCCCCCCCCTCCACACACACACACACACACACACACACACACAGACACACACACACACACACACACACACCCTTTTGTGTTGAACTAGTGAAGTGTGAGAAAACAGCTTTAATTCTCCATCACATAACTTTCATATTGCGCATGCATTGACTTTTTCAACAGTTACTATTATTATTATATATTATTTAATTTTCTCTACCGGTTTTCAGCAGCAACGGCATTGTTTCTTATGGTTTAATATTGTCCATATGCCTTCTTTAAAGATTTCTAATTCTACTCGCAGGACATGCGCATTTCCAAGCTTATTTCCTGTCGTTGCCATGGTGAATCGCGTTATTTGCGTTCCATTGATCGGGCTTTTTTTCATGCTCGTGTTCACGTTCAACTCATGGTTGATCGGGCGCTGTGTTTAGTTACCTGACTTATATCATCTGTTTTCAAATCAGAAACGCTGAATATGACAGAGTGATGTACAACCCACTCAAGGTAGTTCAGCCGTTTTTTCTGACACAAGACTCAGAACAAAGACGCACAGCGCAACCTGCCCAACCATAAAGGCGTCTGCCAAACCCATCAGTGGTGCGTTTCGATCAGCACCTGGCACTCACAGAGCGAGACTGCGGAACACCATCTCACCAGAGTTGTAAAATGGTTAAAAAAAGAACGAACAGTTCAGCTTGGCTTTTATTTACTGCGCAGCATAGCTTTGATGTGCGTCCTGAATCCAGATGCGCGAATGCACACGCGCGCAGCTTAGAGGGAACAGAACACTGCTTATAAACACAGTTTGGCGCGTCCGTCAGTTCGAAACAGTTCCTGTATCGATCACGCGACTTTCCCCGCGTATCGACACGGGTTTTGCTCTATGAGCTCGACGCATGCGCCGATGCATCGGTGTTGCCGGACCCATCACTACTCAGCAGTAATCAATAATTTTATTCGGCCGGAGATTGCACAAAATGTACAGAGCTAACCGGAATTACCTCTGTTTATAATAACTTCCGGGTTAGTGACATTCCTTCCTGTTTCACTGAAATACCTTCCGTTTCAAGTGAAATGCCTTCCGTTTCAAGTGAAATGCCTTCCGTTTCAACTGAAATCCGTAGCTTTTCAGTAGTATGTATGAAAGCTTTTCAGTAGTGTGTGTGAAAGCTTTTCAGTAGTATGTATGAAAGCTTTTCAGTAGTGTGTATGAAAGCTTTTCAGTAGTGTATATGAAAGCTTTTCAGTAGTGTGTATGAAAGCTTTTCAGTAGTGTATATGAAAGCTTTTCAGTAGTGTATATAAAAGCTTTTCAGTAGTGTATATAAAAGCTTTTCAGTAGTGTATATGAAAGCTTTTCAGTAGTGTATATAAAAGCTTTTCAGTAGTGTATATGAAAGCTTTTCAGTAGTGTATATAAAAGCTTTTCAGTAGTGTATATAAAAGCTTTTTCAGTAGTGTGTGAGAGCTTTTCAGTAGTGTAAATAAAAGCTTTTCAGTAGTGTATATAAAAGCTTTTCAGTAGTGTATATGAAAGCTTTTCAGTAGTGTATATAAAAGCTTTTCAGTAGTGTATATGAAAGCTTTTCAGTAGTGTATATAAAAGCTTTTCAGTAGTGTATATAAAAGCTTTTCAGTAGTGTATATAAAAGCTTTTTCAGTAGTGTGTGAGAGCTTTTCAGTAGTGTAAATAAAAGCTTTTCAGTAGTGTATATAAAAGCTTTTTTAGTAGTGTGTGTGAGAGCTTTTCAGTAGTGTATATA
Source organism: Fundulus diaphanus (assembly GCA_037039145.1). Lineage (NCBI taxonomy): Eukaryota > Metazoa > Chordata > Actinopteri > Cyprinodontiformes > Fundulidae > Fundulus > Fundulus diaphanus. The sequence continues at coordinate 19,936,893 of CM073124.1, forward strand.
AAAGCTTTTCAGTAGTGTATATAAAAGCTTTTCAGTAGTGTATATAAAAGCTTTTTTAGTAGTGTGTGTGAGAGCTTTTCAGTAGTGTATATAAAAGCTTTTTTAGTAGTGTGTGTGAGAGCTTTTCAGTAGTGTATATAAAAGCTTTTCAGTAGTGTATATAAAAGCTTTTTAGTAGTGTTTATGAAAGCTTTTCAGTAGTGTTTATGAAAGCTTTTTTAGTAGTGTGTGTGAGAGCTTTTCAGTAGTGTATATAAAAGCTTTTTTAGTAGTGTGTGTGAAAGCTTTTCAGTAGTGTATATGAAAGCTTTTCAGTAGTGTATATGAAAGGTAAAGCTTTTCACCAGTTTATATGAACAGTTCTCACTACTTTGTATGAGAACGTTTGAGTAGGTTATATAAGAGGTAAATGTTTTCACTAGTTTATGTGAGAGCTTTTCACTAGTGTTTGTGCACGGTTTTCAGTAGGTTATATAAGAGGTAAATGTTTTCACTAGTGTGTGTGAGAGCTTTTCACTAGTGTTTATGCACGGTTTTCACTATATTATATGGAAGAGTTTAATTTAACATGTGTATATGGAAGTTAATTTTGATATATGTCCCTGGGGGCACCCCATACTGTAGAGCTGTGTCTTGACTCAAGTCAAGCATTAGCATACATAAACATGAGCGTTCGAGTCAGGCTGAACACTGAAATAAAAACTCATACTAGAAGAGGTTCTGTAATTACAGCAGCTAGGAGCACAAGGATCAGAACAAAGCAGAGTTCCCTTCTATCTGAAGTACCCCAAGTTTCTTCAGTTTGGCAGTTTTACTGCTTAGTTTAGCTCCTTGTGCTGTTAGCTGTCTAGCTAACCCTCCTAGCATCAATGTTTACTCCAGTGTTGACTTCAATGCTGACGTTTCAAGCAGAAATTAATAGCGCTGCTTCCAGCTCGCTCTCGCTTGCTTCTTTGTCTCTTCTTGTAATTATTTGGTAATCAGACCAAATATCCATCCCGCTCTACCGACACCGACGGTGACCACAGCCCCAGCGTTGCTGAAAGCAAACGACTCACCCAGTGTCCCGCCCCTCTCCAGCTGTAATTGGCTAGCATGTTGTCTTCAGTCGTTGATTTGATTGTTTGAATTGTTTGATTGACACATCAAAGATAGTACTAACAGAGTGATGGCCACTCCGAGGTAAAAAAAAAAAAAAAAATACAGCTTCCGCCCAATGCCCAACTGCTCTAAAAAAATTATTTTTGTCTCCAAAAGGGGGTGCGCGCGCCCCCCGCACCCCCGCCTGTATCCGCCATTGAGTGCTAACGAGACAGCATCCTCTGTGGAGTGATTCTCCCTGTAGGCAAACTGCAGACTGTCTAGGCCAGCAGCGATGGCATCCTTAATGTACTTTAGGAGGATCCTCTCTATGTACTTCATGATGACAGGGGTCAGAGCGATGGGACGATTATCATTGAGGCAGGTGATGATTGATTTCTTGGGGACAGGCACAATAACGGATGATTTCAGGGAGAGGTTGAAGATGTCCAGAAAGACCCAGAGAGACCAAAATAGAACTGAAAAGTCTTTTAAATTAGCGCTGAATGTTTGCTAACATAGTGCTATTAGCTTCCCAGACAAATTAGTGCTACCATTGAGTCAACGCAACTACGGTTCGTTTTAAACATAATACTTGTTTTCATTTCACTCATCCATTGTTTGATAGCGTTATGAGCGTTATACCACATTAATATTGAAGATTAAAGTTGATTTAATGGTTTTCTGTATAACTTTAAGATTAACCCATCGAGCTACCAGATCGCTACAGTGCCCCCTAGCTTCCCAGAAGAACAATAGCAGTAATAAAATCCAGTGTCCTAATGGTTAATGATTTTTTCCGAGTAAATCAATATTTACAACATTATTTTCTCGAAAAATGTTTTGTTTAACTCAGGATTTTTATTTTTAATGGGTTGAAACACATACCAAATGTTGTTCTAAATGAGTCAACCTAGTTTGGGCTCATTTCCTATTCTTTAAAGGAGAAGTCCGGTCAAAATCAGAATTCAAACTGCTGAAAGTACTTTAAATATAAAACTACTACATACTGTGCAAAAAATTATACGTTTTTTTAATTAAGAATAATTCTCATTTAATCATGTTTATGTGGAGGAATCCATCTTGGTCAAGAATAGTACTGTCACCTCCCATTTTTTGACGTCACTCGGCGGACCCGCTGTTGAGCAAGTTTCAACGCTCTGTTGTTTGTCACAGCGCACTATTTTCCAATATGGCGACGACTGGTGCTCTGTAAGAAGCAGAGAGTGATGAAGTATTTAGTGACAGTGATGAGAGTTCCGTGGAGCTATCATCATCTGATAGCGATATGGTTGTTTTAGAAGAGTTTCTTGACAGAAACCGGACTTATTTCCATTGCAAACTCAGTCGGGTCCTACAGTATATATATATACACGTGTGTGTGTGTGTGTGTGCGCGCGCGCTCCGCGCAGCACGGCTTTGCCGGCGCTGCAGCGGAGCGCGCGCACACACACACACAGCGGAGGAGAGATCGCGCTGAAGTGACTTAAGTTATATATTTGCCCCCTAGTAAATAGGGCAGGTGGTCATTATTGTATAAATAATAAAATATAAAAGCATTCCAGCACATGCTGGGGCGGAGGGATACCATGTGGTACCCCTCCGCCCCTCTGGTCGGTAACCATCCCCGTAACTTCTAAATTAAAAATTTAAAAATAACTTACTGAAAATCCTCGCCCTCATGTCATGTTCAAAACATTCTTCTTCGAGATGGTCACTGCATATGACGTGTTTTCTCTCTGGCCAGAAGTTAGATGGCAAATCCGCTCTTCAAGTTGGCAATCCAGCGCCGAGCCCGGTGGCTCATGAATCGGGAAGTTTAAATAAGCTATGTTTTTTCCACTTTTACCAGTTGTGTTGGAACATCCGATGGCCATGCACGTGGGCATTGTTGCTTCAGCAATAGCTCTTGGGAATGTCAGCGGTGAAGTCCTCTGGAAATCCGAAATAATTATTGATGATCGCATCTGTGTAGAACGGCTCCTATTGACTTTGCATGGAAAGCGGAGAGAAATGCTGTCGCCGCTTCCGCTTTTCTACGTCGCAGGATGTGATGTTAAACGCCCCTTACTGCCCAAATATGGGCAGTAATGTCAGCCCCCATACACAGTGATTCAGACGACAATTTATGTTTTTATTTTCTTATTGATTAAAGATAAGTTCATTAAATAACCACAAACGTATTAGTTTTAGTTATAGCTAATGATACCCTGATTTTTCCTTGTTGACCGGACTTCCCCTTTAAGATGAACTTTGTTTCTCTAACTTAGATCTGCAGTGAACCAGGATTCACTGAATCATTCTGATGATGGTTTTCAACCATTTTATTTGTCTTTTTGTTTTTGTGTGTGTACATAGTTCCTTAGCTTCTTTTTTATCTCAATTTTGGTTAGTAGTTTATTTAAATTTCACTAGCCTATTAGAGAGGATTTGTAGATTGAAATATAGTGTTAATTCAGATAAACAGCATTCTATAGTGGTGTTCTCTGGATGTTAATTTTTATTTCTGTTAATAAATTATTATACTTGTTGAGAAGTTGTCATTAATGTATTATATATGTGTGCAGAGTTTGCTATTAAAAGAATGCCAGTGAAATATTCCTTTCAACTATTGTCCTAATATCAACTGTTTGGGTTGATATTCACTGGACAATACCTAACAGACCGAGAGTTATTTATTAAACAATAAATAACTTAAAACAGTGCGTAATAGCACAACACTGCTGGAAACCCTTCCAATGAGGCTGAATTACAACAAGTCAGCAAAGATGAGTGGGCCAAAATTCCTCCACAGCGCTGTTAAAAGACTCTTTGCAAGTTATCGCAAACACTTGATTATAGTTGTAGCTGCTAAGGGTGACCCAAACAGTTATTACGTTTAAATCCTTGTTTTACCTAGGGCCTTGTAGGTCTGGAGTTTTTTTCTTCCTTAATAATAAAAATCTTTTAAAAACTGCATTTTGTGTTTACTTGTGTTGTCTTTGATCAATATTTGAATTTATTTGATGTTCCGAAACACTAGAAAGTGAGGCAAGAATAAGAAGTCAGTCAGAAGGCAAACAGTTATTCACACCACTGTATTTATCCACTTATACAGGTAGCCCAGCTTTTCAGGGGGAGCACACCCCTTTAACTTTTTACTTTAATATTTCATTTTTACTTGAGTATGCGATATTATCAATAATTGTGCAATACTCTGGTTTTATTTTTACTTGTATTCTGGGCTTTCTGATAAGTTCATTCTCTACCTCTTTAGAACAAACTTTAGATTAAATTAGCTTGTTTTTTCCACTACTGATTTAGTTACTGTGTTTTTTTCACTGTCACGCCCAGATTTCCTCATTGTGTGACAATGAAGAATATTTTATCTTATCCTATGCTCTGGGTAAGGCGAACTGATTTCTATGATCACTACACCAAAGTCTGGAAGATGCTTGTCCTAGTTCTTCCCTGGCACCATGAATATCACAACAGGGGATGATCGACTGAGCAACACAGTACCTAATGGTTACTCTAAAAAACTCATTTTGGTTTAGGGGCCGCATTCAGCTTAATCTGATCTCAAGAGGGCCACACGAGTAAACTCATTGCAAGATTAAATAGAACTAATAAAAGTGGACTTGTTGTTGATTTTTATATTAAATTATATTAAATTAATTTTACTTTTACACAATATATTATGAATAACCTCAGCGTTTTTAAGAAAAGTATGTGCAATTTCAACAATACTTTTACTCAGTTAAACATTTACTTAAGTGCATTATGCATAAGAACTGATCACAGTGATTGTACAATGTTGAAAAACATTTATTCACATTTTTTGGAACTTAAAAACACTGTCCTGCATGACAAAATACATCAAACAGATAAAAATTAAGAAATGATTTAAAATCAATTTTCCACATCTGAAGCTCAGTGCTACCATCTGCTGATTAAAACACAGCGCCCCTCGTGGACAATATAGGAACTGCAGATTTTCAATTAAACGAAGTACATGTTTTTTTCAATAATTGTTTTATCATTCTCTTCCTTTTATATCCTCTTTCTTTCACTTTTTCTTTTTTCTTCCTTTCATCTCCTACTTTCCCATTGTAGTGTCCATATAAATAAAATCATAAATCAAGCGGAGCACTATGGCAAAAGCAGTACTGCTCCACTTGTGAAAGTCAAATCTGATGAGCTCTTTTTGGCATTGAGACAACAATTCTTATTGCCACATTGCCAGACAGGACACTGGAAAAAAAATAAATTTTTTTTTTTTTTTTTTTTTTTATAATAACAATGCATTTAGCCACCGGGCCTGTTCGGGCCTGTTCGGCCCATATGTTTGACACCCCTGCTCTAAGCCATCAATCACATTAAAGTGTGTCTTAGACAGAAAAAGCTGAAAAAAATGTGAACTATAATTTTGAGTGTAAATAATTTCAAATTCAGTGAAAAAAACATGACATGCAAATTAATTTAATTTGAACAAGAACATTCTAAAATAAACCATAAGAGTATATATTATACAAGGATCCAAAAACTAGTCCTACTTGTGATATAAATTAGTAAAAGAAAATTTGAATATTTGAATAAGGAAATGTATAAGATGAGCAAGGAGTCAGATGACGGTGTCCAATTTTTAAATAAATGATCACCTGACCTATGATAGAGAAGGTTTAAAAATGTGTAAAACACACATATACCACAGCAGACTCTTGAGGAATGGAGATATGGGCTGCTTTTAATGCCCTGAGATCAGCTCTCAGTTTGTTGGAGCTGATGTCAGTGGTTAGTCTGGGTGGGTCTGTCATTAGCCTGAGACAGAAGACAGAGCCAACAAATCCTCTGACTCCTGCTGGTGTTAGTGCTAAGCCTTCATCGGTGCTGTGTACCCTGCAGGGTACACCTCGTGTGCCTGCATTCTCAAAGGATGGGGACTTTGTTATTGGAGGCATTTTCTCCATTCATTACCAACTTTATACAGTGATTTATAGCTACACCACCAAGCCTGGGCCTCCGAGATGCACAGGGAGGTTAGTAAGGAGAGGGTCAAAAATTGAAGATCTGGAACAAATAGAAATGTGAAGATTGTGCTTTAACGTTTTCTATTTCTTTAACTATATTGGGAGACAATTTTGTATTGATTTATTCTAACAACCTATATTATATAAATCATCTTACATGTTGGATGATATTGCATACTGGAACCGATTTGCATACTTTTTTGTAAAATGACTTGAGAAAATGTGTTGTGAATTGACACTATATAAATATACTGAATTGAACTGAATTGAAGCTACTGATTTAACAGTACTAAGCAACAATTATACATTTAAAACATTGTGAATTAATGACGGAATTTCTTGATGTAATCTTTTTAACATCATTGAATTTGATAGATTTAATTAGTTTTTGACATTGGCAGATGTGTTGTGGCATCAATTATTTAATGTTTAAACTTAATGTTGACTTTGCTTTGTTCTGTTAACTCAGGCAGACTTCTTCTTCTTGATGTGAAGTTTTCTTCTTTTGTCTAAACATCCACACTCTGATTCTGTGCAGCTTGAACACTCGAGTTCTGCGCTTCTCTCGCACAATGATCTTTGCAATAGAGGAGATAAACAACAGCTCTGAGCTGCTGCCCGGCGTCAAACTTGGATATCAGATCCATGATTCATGCATAGCAGTGCCAGTGGCTGCGCATGTTGCATTTCAGCTTTCAAATGGACAGGATCCTGTGTTCTACCAAGATAGTAACTGTTCACAGTCTGGAGTAGTGATGGCTGCTGTTGGAGACTCTGGATCCACTCCATCTATCAGCATTTCACGCATCTTCCGGTCCTTCAGCATTCCTCTGGTAAGAAATAAATTCTTGTGTGCCTGACCCAGTAGCACAAGAGTGAGAAGGTTTTGTTTACTTTTTAAAACCTTTTTTTTTGGTTTAGGTGAGTCCATTTGCCACTTGTGCCTGTCTATCAGATAAACAGCAGCATCCAACATTTTTCAGAACAATTCCCAGTGACCAGTTCCAAGCTGACGGCCTGGCCAAGCTGGTGAAACACTTTGGCTGGACTTGGATAGGTGCGGTACGCTCTGACTCAGATTATGGAAATTATGGCATGGCGTCTTTCCTTGATGCAGCACTCAGAGAGGGGATTTGTGTGGAGTATTCTGAACCTTTCTATCGGACCGACCCACCCAGCAAGATCAAAAGAGTTGCTGATATGATCCGAAGGTGTCTGCCTCTTTTGTTGCTTCTGGATCTTTGCAAACATTCTGCAAAACCAATTTAGGCATATAATCTGATTGAAGAATAATGTGTGTTTGTGTTTGCTCATTGTCTTTATATCAGTTAAAGATTTCTAATCTATAGTCTTATATTAATACGAAGTTACAAATAAATCTTTGTGTTTAAAATCTGAACACAGGTCAACAGCCACTGTTGTTGTAGCGTTTGCAGCCTCTGGTGATATGAAAGTCCTATTAGAGGAACTTGCCCGGGACCTTCCTCCACCTCGTCAGTGGATTGGAAGTGAAGGATGGGTTACTGATCCACACTTGATGAGCTTCACTTTCTGCTCAGGGGCCATCGGAGTTGCCATCCAGAAAGCTGTCATCCCCGGTCTGAGAGACTTCCTCCTGGATCTCTCTCCCATTGAAGTGGCTGTCTCCTCAGTGCTGACAGAGTTCTGGGAGGATGCATTCAACTGCAGCTTGACAGAAAGTGAGAAAGGTTTTGTTTAAATTAAAATATTACACATTACATATGCTAAATGATCATATTATCATTTAACTGATTCATTATTTCATAACACATTTTTATGACGACCGATATCTCATTAACAATTATTAAATTGAGGCATTTTCTTCTTTATATATACGTGAAATCTGTCCCATAAATGCAGAAATATATATTTTTTTTCTTCATTGAATTTTGTCTGTTGGCTGTGGGATGAAAAACCCCATCTTAATTTAATTCATTAGACTTAAAACTAATTTTGAAAAACTCTAGATAATAATAACAATAATAGTAATAATCCTAATAATATCAATGAAGCACTGGATATATGTACAGCAAAGGTGTTTCCTTTGATTCTCCCTCACAATCTTGTTTTGGTAAAAGTAAAGCTTTTTTAAAAAGAAAATAGTACAGACTTCATCATTTATCAAGGATAAGCAATAATTTATGTCATTGAGTTTGTGCATGGATGTAAAACGAAAATATAAAACAAATGTCCTGGATTCTTTTTATTCTTGTTCAAATGTATAGAAGCTGCATGTGATTGAAAATTCCACAGCTGCATCATTTCTACACATTTGACATAATATCATCATTATTCCTAAATAAACATGAAGTGAAGCAGCAGTATTTAACATATTCTCAAGGCTCGAGAAGGAATTCCTACACTCACAAACATGACCGTAAAATGAGACTGCTGCAGTTAGCTTCTCTTGGAGCTGTGTGACGTGTGTTTACTTAAGGCCTCTCATCCTTTCAATCCAAGATGTTTGTGCATTTATTCTTTCTAAGACAAAATACGTTTATTTGTTTTCAGATGCCGATTTAAACAAAAGAGAGTGTGATGGAACTGAAGACATTAAAAGGCTAGAGAACCCGTACACTGAAACATCCCAATTAAGAGCGACTAACATGGTTTATAAGGCTGTTTATGCAATAGCACATGCCATTCATAATGCAGTGTGTGAGGAAACAAATTCAACTATTCACTGTGACAAAAACATCAGTTTAGAGCCCAAACAGGTCAGTTTAAGTAAAAAGTGAATCTGTAAGCTTTTCATTATTTCTGTAAGTGAAGCCCTTGATTCTTTTCTCTTTGTGTTTCTTGTTTTTAATCACAGGTTTTTAGTGAATTAAAGAAAGTAAACTTTTCCAGAAATGGTTATCATGTCTCTTTTGATGCTAAAGGTGACCCTATGGCTTTTTATGAGCTGGTCAACTGGCAGAAAAGTGAGAGTGGAGTTATTGAGCTGGTAACAGTGGGGTACTATGATGCATCACTGCCAACGGGAGAGCAGTTCCGTATCAACGGGAACTTAACCTGGCTGGATGGTGGCACACAAGTAATCAGCCTAATGTTAAGAACTGCATGGATAAATAGTTGTTTGAAACAGTGGTATAGCTAATATTTTGACATTCTCCCTCTTACAGGTACCTGTGTCAGTATGCTCTCAAAGTTGTCCTCCAGGAACTCGTAAAGTGTTGCAGAAAGGAAAACCCATTTGCTGCTATGATTGTATACCATGTCCCGAAGGAGAAGTTAGTAATAACACAGGTAGAGTCTTATTCTTTCCATGCATATTTGCACCATGGATTGTTTCCAAACTAAAAATCAATTTTTTGGTTTATTTTTTTAGACTCTCCTGATTGCTTCCTGTGCCATGAAGAATTCTGGCCTAATGCGAAGAAAGATAAATGTGTTCTGAAACCTGTGGAGTTTCTTTCTTTTGACGAAGTCCTGGGAATCATCCTGGTTGTATTCTCTGTTAGTGGGGCCTCTCTGGCAGTTACAGCGGGGGCTATTTTCTTTCATCACAGGACAACTCCAATGGTCAGAGCCAACAACTCTGAGCTGAGTTTCCTGCTGCTCTTCTCTCTGACTCTGTGTTTCTTATGCTCATTAACTTTCATCGGAGCACCTTCTGAGTGGTCCTGCATGCTGCGGCACACAGCTTTTGGCATCACCTTTGTTCTCTGCATCTCCTGTGTTCTTGGTAAAACTATTGTGGTTTTAATGGCATTTAAAGCTACACTTCCTGGAAGCAATGTCATGAAATGGTTTGGTCCTCTACAACAAAGAATGACTGTATTGTGTCTCGCTTTAATTCAAGTTATAATATGTACTATATGGTTGGTTGTGAGTCCTCCCTTCCCAATGAAAAATCTAATCACATACAAGGAGAAGATCATCCTGGAATGTGCATTGGGCTCTGCTGTTGGTTTCTGGGCTGTGCTCGGCTACATCGGCCTGCTCGCTGTTTTTTGCTTTGTGTTAGCTTTTCTTGCTCGGAAACTACCTGATAATTTTAACGAAGCCAAAATGATAACCTTCAGCATGTTGATATTCTGTGCAGTCTGGATCACTTTCATTCCAGCATATGTCAGCTCACCAGGAAAATTTACTGTGGCTGTGGAGATATTTGCAATTTTGGCCTCCAGCTTTGGACTGATACTGTGCATATTTGCTCCAAAGTGTTTCATTATTTTGTTTCAGCCAGAGAAGAACACTAAGAAATATTTGATGAATAAAAATTAATTCATCAGAGGTTTACAATCATGATTAAGGAATGACCAAAACGTGACATCAAGCAATTTAAGACATTTGCTGCCAAAATGTTTTAACATATTTTAACAAGGATAGAAAAGTGCATTGTAAAAGCTTTGTAGCCATAAAATCTAATTAAAGTTGGGAACCATAAATTGGATGTATGTGGCTTCCACTGATGTCATTCTTACAAAATTATCTCATGCTGGTGCTTTTCTTGACTTATCATTTTTTATGCGCTCAAAGTAGAAAAATAAAGGTAAACAAATAAATTGGGGGGAGTGGTGGCACAGTGGTTAGGCCACCACTAGTGATGATTAGAGAGCAGGGCACAAGTGTCCTGGAGAGGCTGCAAGGTTCTGTGTTTGAATCCCACAGACTGGCACTTAGGTTCAGTGAGCAAGACCCTCATTCCCAGAATGCTCCCCAGGTGCAGCACAGTGGCAGGCCACTGCTTCCTAATGGATGGATTAAATACAGAGGAAAAACTTCATTGGAATGTATGTTGCAATGACAAATAAAGTTAATCATTACTTATTTTAAAAATCCAACCAAAGTAAATGGATAAAAGTAACTTTATAAGATTCTGATTGCAGTTGGTATAAAATATTTCTTCTTAAATAAAAATGTATCTAAAAACAAAAACTGTGTTAATTTAATATTGGTGTAAAATCAGTGACTTGTAAATTAGAAAGAGGTTATAGAATTGTTTAAACCATACTACAAACCTTTGAGTGAAATTCATATTTAACGTTATAATTTTTTTTCTAGCTTTGACCTCTACTTTCCATTTCTGTATGAGTATGTAAACAAACAGAGTAATAAGTTAGTTTTGGGAGTGGGATAAGTTTTAAGTCTTCACTGTTCCATCCTCTGTTCTTTAAGTCCTGTTTTTCTGGGTACGCCTTTAAAATCAGAGCTTTTTTACAACAAGCCATTCACATAAGAGCTATCGGTGCTTTCTGGCTTCTTATTCATTTTTGGATTTCTCTTGAATTATTGTTGCAATTCTCAAACAAATTATTTGCTTATATATGGTTAATTGCAAAGATATTCATACTCATTGAACGTTTTTATATTTTGTCACATTAATACCACCAGCATTATTGTATTTTATTTTGACTTTATGTGATACACTAACATAAAGTATTGTATTCTATAAATGAGATAGGGGGCATTTTCCAAAGCTCAATGTTCTTCTTAAGCTTCTGTAAATTTTCCTTTACAATGTACAGTAAAATGGAATCAGCATAAAGTGAGATGGTATTAATAGTATATGCTGTATTATAACCATCTATATCAGGGTGAGTGCAAGCTGTCTCTGTCAGGGATTCCAGAGCAAGAGCAAATAATAATGGACTAAGAACACACCCTTGTCTAGCTCCTCAGCACAACCTAAATTGAGTGGACAATATTTTTATTTGTAAGTATTGTAAAAGCGTGATTTTTGTATAGTATTTTTATTATAAATTCTTATCCCAGCTGAAACTTCTCTAGCACAGCCAAAAGATATGGCCATTGCATTTGGTCAAAAGCCTTTTCAGCAGCTAAACTAAGTATTATTAAATCCTTTATCTTAGAAGAAAAAATTACATTTAACAAACCTCAAAGATTGCTAAAATAACTTTTCCCGGGTATGAAGCCCATCTGGTCAGAATATACAAGTTTACTTATGACTGTCTGACTAAGACGAGACACAAGTATTTTTGCCAACATTTTTTGATCTGAGCTTAAAAAAGTAATCGGCCTGTACGAGGCCACCTGTTCCAAAGCTCTACGTTTTTAATACAATATAGTTGGTTGCTTTACTGTAGGTGGAAGGCATTCTACACTACAGGCATGGTTGTATAGATTAAGTAAATAAGGAGCCAGTTTGGCCTTTAGTTGTTAGTAAAACTCATCTAGGCCCAGCAAAACAACAGCCAAAGCCTCTGAAGAGACAACCTGCAGTAAAGAGACTTATATTCTAAGCAGAGAAAAAACAAGATTGTGATCTGATTTGACAAGAGGAGGTCTTGATTTAGAGATGCATGAGTCCTTGACATTTGCATAAAAACAAATCCATTTTTTTTTCTCTAGTAGAGCAGGTGACAATCTGTTGAAAAAGTTGGAAGTGTAGCAGAGAGTGAGGCATGGTTAAAATCACCTACTGATACAGCAAGAAAAGCATTTGACCTCACATGCAGTGTCGGACAACAGCTGATGGTGGAATGTAGACTGTTGCTAAAATAACACTGCACTCTCTTGGTAAACAATATGGACAAAAACTCACTGTTAACACTTCCGTTTCTGGGCTGCAGACACAAAACTTCACAGTTACATTTCCTGTTTAGGTCAATACAAAAACTACTTCAACACAAGAAAATATCAATTGTCCTTTCTCCTGCAGGAGTTCGTGGTGCAGACCAATTAGCCCTCTGTTAGGTGCTCTATGGACTGGCTACCATCTTTGTCAGCGTAAACTCCCAGCGATCATGGAGGGTAAGACCAGTGAAAGAAACAAGATTTAATAATGATCACAAACCAAATTGGGTGTATAAAAATACACAAATGAACTAAATGTGTGCGGTTACAAAACAAACAAATGCATTTAAACCAATCAATAAATGTATTAACAACTAAGATGTATTGTGATTGGATGCATGAATAAATGCATAATTGAAGGTTACCAACTTTGAGGTGTGGCCATGGTTTTGGCCATCTCAGCGATATAGTTGAAGTATTATTTCAGCTTTTGAGATGTTAATCAGCTGCTCCCGGTTGTACAAAACCAACTGGTTGCTATGGTTATGCATCATAACAAATGTTCCAAAAAATAATCAAGCAGCATAGCATCCAACACCAATCGAGAAAAAAACATCCAAAAAAGCTAATTTTGAACCACAAAAGAGGAATTGAAGTTCCTTAAAAAGATTTGCAAAATAAAAACAACAAAACATGCAGCCACCTTGAGCAGCACGATTCTAGAAATAATATACAAAAACAGAGCACCACGTCATTTTCAAATAGAAGGAAATGTTCATGGATTCAACATTTTTCTCTAACTGCTCTACTGCTCTTTAAAAGCCTCTGAGTTTTGTTTCAGAATAGTAGAGAATAAAAAGTGTTACGAAGGTAGCCAATTTAGGTATATAATATGATGATTATACAAAGATAATATGCTGCATAAATTATAATAAAGCTTCTTGCATGTATAAATCAAGCGGAGCACTATGACGAAAGTGGTAAGGCTCCACTTGTGAACGTAAAATCTGTTGGGCTCTTTTTGGCATTAAGACAACAATTCTTATTGCCACATTGCCAGACAGGACACAGAAAAAAAAGATAATATGAAGATTATTCTGTGTTCGTCTTTGGTCAATTAAAGTTATTCGAAACAACAGCCAAAGCAACAATGTGTTGATATGGGATAGAATAGAAATACCTGTATTGTCCCAAAGTGGGGAAAATTTGGTGGCAAAAAGTAAACAGGATACACCAGAGTTACACACCAGATTAAAACATTTTTTAAAATTAATTTACAAAGCAGAAGAGAATGGACTTAATTATCAGAAAAGGGTAAGATTTACCTGCGACCCCATGAGGGATTAAGCGGGTCAGAAAATGGATGGATGGATGGATGGGTAAGACTTAAAACATTGCAGTTATTAATTGATAATATGGCATATTCAGGTGAAGATGCAGACAGAAATGCTATATGCTTAAATAGAGGAAAGACAACAGATTTACAGAATGATGTCACAGAACTGTAGAATATGCATAATTATACAAGCTCGACACATATTCAGGTGTTTGAGTGGCTCTGTGAAAATCCAAGCCTGATTCAAATTGAGAGTATGTGACAAAACTTTAACACTGACGTTAACAGGCGCTTTACATCCAAAGACTAGGACTTGGTAATTAATGACAGACACCAAGTAAAAAAAGTGTCCAGAGATTGCTTGGTATGGTCATATTGTTTGTGATTTGTAAAGCTTTGTAATCTTGTAAAAAATATTTATTCAGAAAAACAGATCACTGAGGAACAGAGACTGGGACTTTGTTATTTAGAGATTATCAGTGACATGGTAGAGTTCATGTCTGTTGTTGTTCTGTATGATCTGTTTAAACCGCAACCCAGCCCTGCAGCTCTATTAAAGCCTCAGCACCGTGAAATACTGTTAAATTTACCATGTAAAATTAGCTTTGCAAGGGGGTTGTGAAAAAAAACTTTTTTGTGAATGCACATATCAGGTCCTACGGAAGCGTATTGCTGTCACTGGACAAAATATTTTTTTTGTTGCTTATCTTCTATAAACATGATCTTATCTTGTATAAACATGATAATTATCTTGTAAAAACATGATAATTATCTTGTATAAACATGATAATTATCTTGTAAAAACGTGATAATTATCTTGTATAAACATGATCTTATCTTGTATAAACATGATAATTATCTTGTAAAACCATGATAATTATCTTGTATAAACATGATAATTATCTTGTAAAAACGTGATAATTATCTTGTATAAACATGATAATTATCTTGTAAAAACATGATAATTATCTTGTATAAACGTGATAATTATCTTGTATAAATGTGATAATTATCTTGTAAAAACATGATAATTATCTTGTATAAACGTGATAATTATCTTGTATAAACGTGATAATTATTTTGTAAAAACGAGATAATTATCTTGTATAAACGTGATAATTATCTTGTATAAACATGAAAATTATCTTGTGAAAACGTGATAATTTATCCAGATGGTGGCGCTATCTGCTTTTAGTCTGACTCATTTAAGATGAAGAAGAAGCATGTGCGTCATCTACTCGGGAACTAAAATGGCAAATCTACGGGAATGGATCAAGTTTTATTTTATGCTCGCTAGTATCCACCTTATTTTCAACGGAAATACGGACACAGTTGAGTGATGGTTTTCCCTGCGAGACTTCCGATGCGTCACTTCCTGTCACTGGCGAGTCAGCTGGACAGCGAGTCATGCAGCTAATTGTACCAAATTACTCGTCGTTATGATTTCATGGAAGGCCGGGATTGTTTGTCTGGTTAGAGGCTGTCATGATAACGGGTGTAAAAGAAAGGTTTACGTGGAGCAGAAGTGTTTTAATCATCAACCGCATACAAGAGCTGTGGATACCAGGCTCCCTACTTTCTTCACCCCCAGCCGAAGAATGAGATATCCCTCCGCCTGTGGCTAAAAGTTGTAAATCTGAAGAATATACCGAAACAATGGTATGTTTGTTCTTTTAATTTCGTGGACAAAAGACCGACAGAAGACTACACGATGCCAGAAAAGTGACTGGGCTACGAAGTTCCATTAAAATCTCTGTGGAGACGTCAAGAGGAGAGCAGACAGGTAACCTTGGGAAGTGTACAGTGTTTACGTTTGTTTCACTCTTGATAAAACATATGCTTTCACATTAAGACAGACGTCTTTTAGCTTTGTTCTGTCTGTCAATTATTATCTGAATATTTTTCATCCATGCTGGTAGGTTTTTGGGGTTCCGTTTGTAAAGTTATACAATGAAAGATTTACAGCAAAATATATTTAGCCTGTCATATGACATAAAAGGCAGGGTTCATTATTCATATTGTTGTTATTCATAAATTTATAAATAAGTCACAGTTCCAAGTTTAATATTTAAGTAAAAAGCTTAATATTTAGCTCCAAAGTAAACGTCTAGTTTGTAAACTAAACATTTAATTTGGAGTTCAATATTTAATTTGAAAACTAAATGCTTGGTTTGTATCTTAATATATAGTTTAAAATCTAAACATTTAGCTGTGTAATTAAATATTTAGTTTGGAACGGTGACATTTACAAATGTATAACATGGTGACTAAAAATGAAAACCCATATTTTCCTCTTATAGAACCCAAACTATTGCTGTTATATCTTGACTGTGTAACCTTACAAATGGTATACTATAATTAGGGCTGGGCAACGATTAAAATATTTAATCGCGATTAATCGCATAATTTGCCTGATTAATCATGATTAATCGCATTGTATTTACAAACTCCAAGAATGAATTCAAAAGTAGTGTAAAGAGCACTTTTATTTTAATGTTCTGCTGCCATATGAACAAAAGTGTTGTAACATTTGTAGCACTTATCAGTAACACATACAGTGAGTCCAAGAAGTATTTGATCCTTGCCGATTTTCTTCGTTTGCCCACTAATAAAGATGTGATCATTCTGCACGTTTAATGGTAGATGTATTCTAACATGGAGAGACAGAATATCACAAAGAAAATCCTGAAAACAAATCTAAGGAATATATATTAATTAATTTTTATTTCATTGAGGGAAATAAGTATTTGATCCCTCTAGCCAAACACAGTCAATACTTAGTGGCAAAGCCTTTGTTAGCAAGTACAGCAGTGAGACGTTTGTTGTAGTTAACCACAAGTTTAGCACACACACCAGGGGGAATTTTGGCCCACTCTTCTTTGCAGATCCTCTCTAAATCAGGAAGGTTGGTGGGCTGTCGCTTGGCAACTCTGACCTTAGATTCTCAATCGGAACTAGGTCCGGAGACTGGCTGGGCCACTCCATGACCTTCATGTGATGTTTCTTGAGCCAATCCTTTGTTGCCTTTGCTGTGTGTTTCGGGTCGTCATCATGTTGGAAGACCCAACCACGTCCCATTTTCAGCTTCCTGGCAGAGGGGAGGAGGTTGTCCCTCAGGATTGTACGGTACATAGCTCCATCCATCTTCCCAGTGATGCGGTGAAGTAGCCCTGTACCCTTGGCAGAGAAACACCCCCAAAACATTATGCCTCCACCTCCATGCTTGACGGTGGGCACAGTGTTCTTGGGGTCATCGGCAGCATTTTTCTTCCTCCACACATGGCGGGTAGAGTTGAGGCCAAAAAGTTCAATTTTGGTCTCGTCTGACCACAGAACCTTCTCCCAATAACTTGGTTCATCTTTCAGGTGATCATTGGCATACTTAAGGCGCGCCTCCACATGTGCCTTCTTGAGCAGGGGTACCTTTCGGGCACTGCAGGATGTTAGTCCATTGTTGCGCAAAGTGTTGCCAATTGTTTCCTTGCACACTGTGGTCCCAGCTGCCTTCAGGTCATTTACCAACTCCTGACGAGTGGTTGCAGGATTATTTCTGACCGTTCTCAGGAGCATTGTCACCCCACGAGGTGAAATCACTTTGGAGCACCAGGCCGAGGTCTGTTGATGGTCATGTTATACACTTTAAATTTTCTAACAATTGCACCAATAGTTGTTACTTTCACATCCAACACCTTGCTAATCTTTTTGTAGCCCATTCCAGCTTTGTGGAGGTCAACAATCCTGACTCTCAGGTCCTGAGACAGCTCTTTGGTCTTACCCATGTTGGAGACTTGAAATCTGTCAGATCTGTCTGATTCTGTGAACAGGTGTTTTTCACACAAGTGAGTAGTGAGAACAGGTGGCTTCAGTTCAGCTAACAAGCTGATTGGGAGTGTCTAACTGCTCTGTGAAAGGCAGAACTCCTAATGCATACTGAGGGATCAAATACTTATTTCCCTCAATGAAATAAAAATTAATTAATATATATTCCTTAGATTTGTTTTCAGGATTTTCTTTGTGATATTCTGTCTCTCCATGTTAGAATACATCTACCATTAAACGTGCAGAATGATCACATCTTTATTAGTGGGCAAACGAAGAAAATCAGCAAGGGATCAAATACTTCTTGGACTCACTGTATTTAGTGTAAAGCTCAACTTAAACATGTAAAACAAAAAATAGCAATAATAATAAATTAAAGCTTATCGCCACTGAGGGAATTCTCTTTATGGGGAAAAAATCTACCAAAAACAGGCAATTTCTGAGCAGCATTACCATTTTAGGTTCAATACCAAATTTTAACTTGGCAGTGGTTACAACTAACTTGTTTCTGTCATATTTGTTGCTGGAAGAACTTTAAACTGAAATGCTTGCTAACTCGATATGCTTGCATGTTTATTTGACGTTAACACGCGTTTTTTTGTTGTTGCTTTCTCGTGTGCATATAGTGAATGGCAGGGAAAAAACAGGCAAAAACACATGGATACTTTGAAACGAGAAGCGACTTCACCGACGGCGTCGATGCAGAACCCGCTCCGCTCCCCACAAAACTTGTTCCGGCCGCCAACTCACCGCCTCGCCTAAGCAAATTCCTGCGGGAAACACCGCCTTCCCCATGTCGGCTTTGTTTTTTTCCGGCCAGCACCTTTCTTCCTCTTTGAATCCGAGGCTTGGCTGACAGCGAGGTTATTGGCGCATTATCGCCACCTACTGTTCTGATTCAAACCCCTACACCGCAGCAACAGACCTTCACAAAATAAAAGCATGTGAACAACATGCGTTAATGCGCGTTAAAGTAAATATCGCCGTTAATAGTCTAATGAATTAACGCGAAATTAACGCGTTAACTTGCCCAGCCCTAACTATAATATAGTAAAATCATCTTTATTGTCATTGAAACATAAATTGAAAAATACATTACATTACTAGCACAGGCAAACTAGAAGGAATGTGTGATATGAATATTTGAATAAGTATGAGTAATGATGCAGGTGCTGCTCTATTAGCTTGGTGTTAACGTAGTTTTAAGTAGTCTTGATATGTTTTATACTGTTTGCTAAACTGATTGTGGTCTTGTGCGGTCTGGTGTTTGACAGATGACCGCTTCTGTGATGCAGAGGCTGACCGGACCACTCATAATCAGAGTCACCTATGCAGAAAGATGCTGACACTACAGGCACCGATGGATCACACCTAGAAGAGAAGAAAAGTGCATGTGTACTCCTCTGGTACTCCTCTGGCATACCATAGGAGTGTCTCTGACACATGGAAGAACGCTTAATGCATTTGCCAGCCACTCATATTTATATATGTGGTAATATTGATATATTACCTGTCCAGGTGTACCCCGCCTCTCGCCATTGACTGCTGGAGATAGGCACCAGCACTCCTCGCCATCCCAACAGTGATAAGGGTGTAGGAAAATGGATGGATGGATGGTTATAAATTAGTACAAAAAGCATGAATAATGTTTTTATTTTTCGAATCAACAGATTGTGCAGCTTTTCAAGATAAACAAAAGCCTGGTCTTTCGTTCATTGATGCTGTTTAAGGTCATTCAAGTTTGGGTAATATTCTGTCAAAACACCAACTCTTCCTGTCTGTGAAGGTAAGCACACCATTCTAATTCATAACAGTCTAATCTTGAATGGCAAGTTGGATAAGTACATCAGGAAGGTAAGTAGAAAAATATGGACGGTTTATAGTTGTCACTATAAACTATCCATATTTTATATAAATATGATGACACCAAGTACTGTAATATAAATAAAAAATAACTGTTCCTTTAACTTTGTTAAAAGGTGCAGTTTGCAGTGGCCAAAGGTCTGACTGGATTGTCCTGAACAGATGAGCAGTGCCGTCCGCAAAAGGCTGAATGATGGATGTTTCCTGCACCACAAGAATTAAACGGCCTACAAATATGCCATAAGTGAAATGTACTTCATTTAATGTAAACAAATTGCATTAATTCAATAAATGAAATACTCTTATCTTTTTGCCAGTTTATGTACATAACAAACACTTTAGTCCTTTACATGTGCTTAGGACAACATCAACTTGATCAAAATATGAATAAATGCAAGTTACATTAGCAAGTGAAATAGATTGCAAACTTTAATAATGCACATTTTAGTTGGACACAATTTATGTATATGTAAACATTTAAATGGTCTAAAACTAAGGATATACAATACTTGAAAAGTTTTAAAAATTAAAAGTAATTCCAAAATGTAAAACCTCAAGGTGCTACACAAAGAAATATTTAAAAGCAGAAATCCAAAACACATTCTAGTGTATTATAATTCCACTGATTTACAGTAGAATATAACTAATCAGGATCTTTTTGACATGTAAACTTCTCTGCTCAATCAGCATCCTCGTGGATGATCTCCTCCTGCATGTTCTAAGGGGCTGCACAGACTTGAAAGATTTTGTCCATTTTATTTACCAACTAAAACTGATAGTTACAGTCTGGGAGATTATTGTCAAAACTCTGAGCCTCCTGATAACTCTTTCCACATGTTTGTGGACATTTGCAATCCTTGTGGCAGTTACATCCTCATCAGAGGACTGCTCTCCTTTATGAGTGGATGCTGGTAGAACAAGGTTAAATCTCCTCTCAAACAGCAGATCTCTGATGATAAAGCCTCTGTCTGCCGTTACTTCATCGCCAGGACGAAGATACTCCAGGTGTTTTCCCAGCCACATGTATTCTTCTTCTTCTTTTCTCCTAGGTGTGATCATCGATGCCTGTAGTGTCAGCATCTTTCTGCATAGGTGACTCTGATTATGAGCGGTCCGGTCAGCCTCTGCATCACAGCGGCGGTCATCTGTCAAACACAAGCCTGCACAAGACCACAATCAGTTTAGCAGACAGTATAAAACATATCAAGACTATTTAAAACTACGTTAACACCAAGCTAATAGAGCAGCACCTGCATCATTACTCATACTCATTCAAATATTCATATCACACATTCCTTCTAGTTTGCCTGTGCTAGTAATGTAATGTATGTTTCAATGTATGTTTAAATGACAATAAAGATGATATTACTATATTATAGTATACCATTTGTAAGGTTACACAGTCAAGATATAACAGCAATAGTTTGGGTTCTATAAGAGGAAAATATGGGTTTTCATTTTTAGTCACCATGTTATACATTTGTAAATTTCACCGTTCCAAACTAAATATTTAATTACACAGCTAAATGTTTAGATTGTAAACTATATATTAAGATGCAAACCAAGCATTTAGTTTTCAAATTAAATATTGAACTCCAAATTAAATGTTTAGTTTACAAACTAGACGTTTACTTTGGAGCTAAATATTAAGCTTTTTACTTAAATATTAAACTTGGAACTGTGACTTATTTATAAATTTATGAATAACAACAATATGAATAATGAACCCTGCCTTTTATGTCATATGACAGGCTAAATATATTTTGCTGTAAATCTTTCATTGTATAACTTTACAAACGGAACCCCAAAAACCTACCAGCAGGGATGAAAAATATTCAGATAATAATTCACAGACAGAACAAAGCTAAAAGACGGCTGTCTTAATGTGAAAGCATATGTTTTATCAAGAGCGAAAAAAAACTTAAACACTGTACACTTACCAAGCTTACCTGTCTGCTCTCCTCTTCATGTTTTTACAAGATAATTATCACGTTTATACAAGATAATTATCACGTTTTTACAAGATAATTATCACGTTTTTACAAGATAATTATCATGTTTTTACAAGATAATTATCATGTTTATACAAGATAAGATCACGTTTATACAAGATAATTATCATGTTTATACAAGATAAGCAACAAAAAAAAATATTTTGTCCAGTGACAGCAATACGCTTCCGTAGGTTTCAACTGCATTTCAATCTGGAGAGACTCAGACGGAGAAAGAGAAAACGATTAACAAATTTATTTGACAAAATGAATAACAGTTCTTTGGCGCTCGGGCCCCGGCTGAAAATTTGAGCAGTGAATTCCGACGAATTCAGATGAGCCCATCAACGCTGAATAGGGATGCTCCCCCGGGGCCCGACACTGGTGGTGGAGGTTGGAAAAGATGACGTCTTGGAATGCTGGTGGAGAAGGGGAGGAGGTGGGTCGAGCACAGCTGGAAAGCGACAGGCGGCGTGGGTGTGGAGCCTTTTAAACGGAAGCTTGATTGAAGATTGGAGAAAGCGGGTCGAGGTCCGGAGATGAAGATGACGCAGTAACAGGTAGGCGGAAGTCTTCCAGCTTGAATTTGCGCCTAGGCTTCATTAATCCTCCTGAAAACCAAATTAGTCTAATCACTGATGGAGGTAAAATCAAAGACTATAGGGTGAGGACAATTTGTTTGAGATCCTCTGACGTATATTAGAGAAGGCATATAAATTTGTGAGCACACACTCAAACACAGACATTTAAATAATGGAGATTTGGGCATCTTTTTTTGGCCTGAGATTAGCAGTTAGTTTAGTGGAGCTGATCTCACTGATTGGCCTGGGTGCATCTGTGAATAGTCTAAAACAAAGGTCTGAACCTACACATTCCCTGACTCCAGCTGGGATCCGTACAGAGGCTTCACCAGTTCAATGTATCCTGCAAGGTACCCCTCGTGTGCCTGCATTCACAAAGGACGGGGACTTTGTTATTGGAGGTGTTTTCTCCATTCACTTTAAACTTTATACAGTACTTTATGACTACACCGCCAAGCCTGCGCCTCCAAGATGCACAGGGAGGTTAGTGAGAGGAAAGGGTAAACAGAATGAATAAAGGAAAATGTTGTGATTCAATGCAATATTTTGTGCTGTTGCAAAAATGACATTTGTATTTTAAATGTTTTCACAGTTAGTTCAGTTCTAAGTAATACATCTACCATGCTGTCTTTCTTAACCTCAAATTAATATTAAGTCCATGATTAGTTGCTTATTTTTTTAAAAAAATATGTAGGGTATCCAGTTTAAGTAGAAAAAAATTGTGAATTTAAGTCATTGACAATTTTGAAATAGGATTGAATTTGTTGCATGTGGAACTTGCTAATTTAAAAAGGAGGCTCTGTTGAATTTAATAATAATAATAAGTATTATTATTATTATTATTATTGTTGTTGTTGTTGTTGTTGCTGTTGTTTTGGTGTTAAATGAATTGCCACCTGCGTTGATTTAGATGCATTTTTGTTTTATTCAGTCACATATCCTTTTGCATATAATGGTAAGTGTTTTGACTCACCTGACTGATTCTGTGCAGTGTAAACCCTCGAGTACTGCGTTTTCTCCGCACAATGATCTTTGCCATCGAAGAGATAAATAACAGCACGGAGCTGCTGCCCGGCACCAATCTGGGATACCAGATCTATGATTCGTGCGTCGCAGTACCTGTGTCAGTGCACGTTGCGTTTCAGCTCTTAAACGGCAAGGACCCTGTGTTCAACAAAGGAGGGAACTGCTCTCAATCTGGAGTGGTGGCAGTGGTTGGAGACTCTGGGTCCACGCCATCCATCAGTATTTCGCGCATCTTCCGTTCCTTCAACATTCCGCTGGTAAGAAGTGCGAAGTTCCTTCTAATTAAACTGTATTTGCACTGATATTCAATCAAAAATAACTATTTGCTTATATAGGTGAGTCCATTTGCCACTTGTGCCTGTCTGTCAGATAAGCAGCAGCATCCGACGTTTTTCAGAACAATTCCTAGTGACCAGTTCCAGGCTGACGGGCTGGCCAAACTGGTGAAGCACTTCGGCTGGATTTGGATAGGCGCGGTGCGCTCCGACTCAGATTATGGAAATCATGGCATGGCGTCTTTCCTTGACGCAGCGCGCAGAGAGGGGATTTGTGTGGAGTATTCTGAAGCCTTCTATCGGACCGATCCCCCCAGCAAGATCAAAAAAGTTGCTGATGTGGTCCGAAGGTGCCTGCATCAAAATGTTTGAACTTGTATTTTGTAATATTGAAGATTGATATTATTTTTCTTATCACGTTATTTGTAGCTTTGTTTATCAAAGCTCGCCTCTGTTTATGGCTGGTCATTCTTTTATAACGAAGTTTCACTTTAAATAATGCGGTGTAACACATGTTTCTTCAGATCGACTGCCGTTGTAGTCGTGGCGTTTGCTTCCTCTGGAGATATGAAGTTCCTCTTGGAGGAGCTGGCACGGGACCCTCCTCCACCTCGTCAGTGGATTGGAAGTGAGGGCTGGATTGGTGACCCGTACTTGCTCAGTTTCAGTTTCTGTGCAGGGGCCATTGGAGTAGCCATTCAGCAATCCATAACCCCCGGACTGAGAGATTTCCTTCTGGATCTCTCTCCCTCCGACGTGGCTGCCTCCTCGGTGCTGACAGAGTTCTGGGAGGATGCATTCGATTGCAGTTTGACAAAGAGTAAGAACCTGTCCATGTCTTGTAAGAATTGCAGAAATCACACATGCTTAATGCCTTATAATATATTTATTTAGACAATTTTTAGGTTTTGTCTCTTCATGCAATTCAAAACATATTTAATGAGAGAGATAATGTTTAATATATACAATTAAATAGAAACATGTAAAAAGGAAGAAATTACAAATTGCAAAAACATTTGCAATATGATCTCATGAAGTATTCTCTGACAAATGGGGGAGATGCAGCAGACAAAAATGTCCTGATTTAAAGAAGTTAAGTTTCCTCACATTTACACATCAGTAAATTCAGCAATTCACCATAATAAATTATATTGAACAAATATATTGTAACATTTCATTAATTCTTTCTAATAATATTTATTTTGGCACTGTCATGGAACTGAATTTCTAAAAATAAAATTTAGAATGAAATGTTTCCCCAAATAAACAATAACACAAAAATAAAAATTTTCTATTTACAACATTTTGAAAAAGCTATTTTCTTAATCTTGCAAAACCAATTCATATTGTTTATGATCATGCTTTCATGCTTTTTGTTTTCTTGAATGTAATACAGCTTTTTAGGTTAATACACATAGGCTATCTAAATGTATCTAAAGGTCAAACTATTGATATTAGATGATAACATTTTGATTGGTAAAAGTAAAGCATAAGCAGCCCTTAGATAGTCAGATGTGTTGTTCTGTTCTTTTTGACTGTTCTCTCCTTTTTTCCTTTTTAACTTTGCATTCACGTGTGAAGTAAAAGTCCACAGCTGCATCAGGAAGAGGCCATTATATTTTTACTAGTTTACAACTTGACAAACACACTCTAAGGTAGCAGATTTTAAAGTGTTCTTAAGGCTTGATGTAGGGTCCTGGATACTCACATAACATTACTGTAAAATAGACTTTTTAATTTTATTTACCAATAACATATCATTTTCTAATTATTAATTTGCATAAACGTAGACATCATACACTCTCTGTCTAAGGTGTTATCTTTTTTTCTGACAGATAAAACAGTTGGTGTTTTTCCTTTATTTGGTTTCAGATCCTGATCTGATCAAAAGAGTATGTGATGGAACTGAAAACATAAAAAAGCTCAGAAGCCCATACACTGAAACATCCCAATTAAGGATTAATAACATGGTGTACAAGGCTGTTTATGCAATAGCACATGCCATTCACAATGCAGTGTGTAATAAAACAAATGGCCACACTCAGTGTGACAAACACATCATATTAAAGCCCAAGGAGGTCAGTTAAAAAGAGAACCCCAAAACTTAAAATTAAAAGAATAGTTAACCAAACATTATGTTTAGAAGCTACTGATTCCCTTTTCTCTTTGTATTTTCCTTATATCACAGGTTTTCACTAAATTGCAGAAAGTTAACTTTTCTAAAAATGGCTACCATGTGTCATTTGATGTCAATGGAGATCCAATGGCTTTTTATGAACTGGTCAACTGGCAGAAGAGTGACAGTGGCGATATTGAACCGGTAACAGTGGGATACTATGACGCATCCCTGCCAGTGGGCCAGCAATTCCGTATCAATGGGAACTTAACATGGGTGGATGGTGCCACACAAGTAATTAACCTAATATTAATAATATACCGGATTAAAAATTTGTAACAAATGCACGAGCCTAATATAAACAAATAACAGGATTTAGTCACATATTATTTTACCAATGGTTAAACAGATATTTTAACTGTGGCTTTTATAGGTGCCAGTGTCTGTTTGCTCTGAGAGTTGTCCTCCAGGAACTCGCAAAGTTTTACAGAAAGGAAAACCCATCTGCTGCTATGATTGTGTATCATGTCCTGAAGGGGAGATCAGTAATATCACAGGTTGAATCTAAGGTTTTCATGCAAATTTGTTTTTAAAATGTAAAATAAAGATAACAAAACATTTTTTATTGTTTTTTTAGATTCTCCTGATTGCCTCCAATGCCCTGAAGAGTTCTGGCCAAATTCAGAAAGGAATGCCTGTTTCCCCAAACCTGTAGAGTTTCTTTCCTTTGACGAAGTCCTGGGAATCATCCTGGCTACTTTCTCTGTTAGTGGGGCATTTTTAGCAGTCACAGCAGCAGCTGTTTTCATTCATCACAGAACAACTCCAATAGTCAGAGCAAATAACTCTGAACTGAGCTTCCTGCTGTTATTTTCTCTGACTCTGTGTTTCTTATGCTCATTAACTTTCATCGGAGCACCTTCTGAGTGGTCCTGCATGCTGCGGCACACAGCTTTTGGAATCACCTTTGTTCTATGCATCTCCTGTGTTCTTGGTAAAACTATAGTAGTTTTAATGGCATTTAAAGCTACACTTCCTGGAAACAATGTCATGAAATGGTTTGGTCCTCTACAACAAAGAATGACTGTAGTGTGTCTTGCTTTAATTCAGGTTATAATATGTACTATATGGTTGGTTGTGAGTCCTCCTTTCCCAAGAAAAAATTTAACCACATACAAGGAGAAGATCATCCTGGAATGTGCATTAGGCTCTGCTGTTGGCTTCTGGGCTGTGCTCGGCTACATCGGCCTGCTGGCTGTGTTTTGTTTTGCGTTAGCTGTTCTAGCTAGGAAACTACCTGATAATTTTAATGAAGCTAAAATGATAACCTTCAGCATGTTGATATTCTGTGCAGTCTGGATCACCTTCATCCCAGCATATGTCAGCTCTCCTGGAAAATTTACTGTGGCTGTGGAGATATTTGCCATTCTGGCCTCCAGCTTTGGACTGATACTGTGTATCTTTGCTCCAAAGTGTTTCATCATTTTGTTTCAGCCACAGAAAAACACAAAAAAATTTCTAATGAACAAAAAATAATTCCATAATGTCAAAGACTTGGAAACACTGTGATTTTCCAGACTGTGATGTGACGGCAAATATGTTTCTGCTTTTTTTTCTTCACTTTAATCCCAGAAAGTTATATGGTTATAATTTATAACACATTTCATCATGTGCATTTAGGTAGTAACATAAGGTTCAGTTGTCTTCTCTGTGTAGGAGGGGTGGGCAGGATGTGGGATGGATTCCTCTCAGGGGGTTTGTTGGGGGCATGTAGTTTTGAGAAGCTTTAAATGCTGTATGTGACCACACTGATGTGATGTGTTTTGTGTATGTTAAAAAACAAAGTAACACAAAATTAAAAAAGCAAGCTAATTTTGCTATAAATGTGGAAAATGCAAAATAAATAAATAAAAAATAAAATAAGTACAATTTAGTTCTGAGTTATAGCTTACGATTCTAATGACAGTTTTCTTTGGTTAATATTTTACTCAGATAAATCATGTTGAAGACAATGTTTATACAAGCAAAGCTGACTGAATAAAAAGTGCTTTCAAAATGCATTTGCCTCTTGGGCCTGTGTAAAAAGGTATTTACAGCCTAGACTTAATAACTGATTGTGCCACCCTTGCCATTACCTACTGTCATTGAGCCTTGGTAATAAATTACAATGAGTCTTTATCCCAGTTGAAGAATTCTGGCTCACTCCTTTTGTAAAATTGTTAAATCTTCAAACATGAACAAGTGTTTTAAAGTAATGCCACCATATCTTAATTGCATTAAAGACTAGAATATGACTAGGAAACTCCAAAGCATTCTTCTTGTCTTGTGACGCATTAAGAGATTGACTCATGTGTAGTTTGCATCAGTCTTCTGCAGCTTAGACCAAGTGTGCTCTTGAACACGGAAAAGGTATGCATTGAAAGTATTTTCTTTTCTAAGTTCAACCAATAGGGAGGACAACAGATACACAGAGTGGTAGAAATAGTACAAAAAAGATGTAGTTTGTAAAAAGATGCAAACTAATTTTATTTGCTAGACAAAGAATGATTACCAGGATAATACTAAGCAGAGTAGACCTAAGACCAGAACATATATCTGTCTTTGAGGGAACGTCTTCTTGGGAACCTGAAAAGGCACACAGCTGTTCTCATGAGAAAGTCCAACAAAAACAAGAAAGAAAAATACTTAAACGTGGATGAAATAACGATTTCTGCATTATTTCAGAATGTTGTTAATACATCCAATTCTATATACATACATTATGTAATGCCAGGTGTTACAATATATTTATTTTTCAGAAAACTAATTTACATGTCTTCTTGTCTCTGATACCCTGTATTAAAAAACAAAAACAATTCCTTCAAGAAGTTAAAGATAATCCTCTATGATTAAGACCATATAAGACAGAATCAAAGATTACTTTGATATAAAAAAGGGGGGGATTTATAAATCCAGAAAACACCTCAACGCAGACACAGGTGGAATGGAGATTTTGACATATTTTACTGTCCTAAGATTTACCCTGTGTTTATTTGAGGTGATGAGAGTTGTATGCCTGATAGGTATAGTCTGAAACAAAATTTTGAACCTATATATGGTGTTGGTGTGGGTACTGGGTCTTCAAGGTGTCCCTCGCGTGCCTGCATTCACAACAGACAGGAACTTTGTTACTGGGGGTGTTTATGACTAAATTTACACTGAAATTAATAACGATATCACCAAGCCTCAGTCCCTGAGATGCACAGGGAGGTTATTAAGTGTGCTAAAAAGGATAATTAAATCTATAAAAATCGAAGCTTTGAACTTGACCTGCACAGTTTGACTGCAACATTGAAAGGATAAAGGTTATTTTTATTTAGTAAGCCAAAAGTCAGCCTAGCTCTAAGCATTACAAATTTCAGGTTTGGCTACTGTTTTCTGGAAAATAAAAACCTTACCTATTGGTTTTGATTTCATATAAAAATGGTTGTCGGGAAATTTTCACCAGTTTGAGACGGACTCCATGTTTTGCGTTTTGGATCACATTCTATTGTTGTGCAATGTAAAATAGTGCTAATCCATGCAGCAGTGTCAAGAATACTTGAGCTACAATTGTTTTGGGGAAATCTTTAGCCTTGCACTTCCTCAGCCATGCTTGACTTCTTCTTTTTTGAATGTTCATGGATGGGGACTTCATAATTAGAGGTGCTTACTTCATTCAATACTAAATACACACAGTGGTAAACAACTGCATCACAGAGATTCCAAGATGCACAGGATGGTTAGTTAGTGTAGCAAATTATATGATATATACATTTGCTACATTATTATTGCAACCTTCTGGCACAACAAAGACAT
Organism: Fundulus diaphanus; assembly: GCA_037039145.1. Lineage (NCBI taxonomy): Eukaryota > Metazoa > Chordata > Actinopteri > Cyprinodontiformes > Fundulidae > Fundulus > Fundulus diaphanus. Next base: position 19,966,330 of record CM073124.1, read on the forward strand.
TATGAAAATTGTAACTGAAATAACAATGGAAATGCAGAATTGCTAAAAAACAAATGGATATTGAGAGTAGTTTTGCTGAGGCGTAAGCATGTTTACTCAATTTATTTACTATCATCATGTAAGCACACATATTCCCGTAAGAAAACAATACATTTTCTGTTTACAACAATCGGCCATGTTATGCAACTACACATGTATTATTATGAATATTATTATTAATTATAATTTGCTATTATAATTTAATAATATATCATGCAAACTCAAATGGTAGCTATAACAAATTTAATTCAAATGGTTGTGATCCAAGGCCATGAGCCTGTAATGATTAACACTAACAATTTGTTTATTAATTAGCAGTTATGAACTTATTTATACTGGAAAAGTGTTGTTGACTGGTTAGACTTATCCAGCAAACATTGATAACTCAAATTATAATTGCAATTGGAGTTTTAATCCTTGCCTCTTTACCACAAACCAATGAAAATGTCTCAGTTTATTCAGTTATTAACTCAAAAGGAGATAATTTTATTGTCACGGTACAGTTTTGGCCTGCCTGTTTCCCTATGAATTTTCCAGATCTTTCCACCTCTCATGCAGCCCAACTCTCACTCCACCTCCTCATTAGTTCCACCTGCCATTCCTAATTAAGCCTGGATTCAGTGCACCTGCCAACACCTCTACTTAAACCTCCCTCAGTCTGCTCTTCCCCGCCGGATCGTCATCATTCTTCATCCAAACCTCCGCCTGCCTCATGCTTTTCCCACATCTGCCTGTCAGAGCTCCCCACGTCTGTCAGTCAGATATTTCCCACGTCTGCCTGTCAGAGCTCCCCACGTCTGTCAGTCAGAGATTTTCCTACATCTGCCTGCCAGAAGTTCCCTTCGTCGACTCCTGCTACCCCAGCGCTCTAAGTAATCTCTCTGCTGAGCTGCTGGTTCTCCTGCTATCCCAGTGCTCCAAGTTTTCTCTCTGCTGTGCTGCTGGGTCTCCTGCTACCCCAGCGCTCAAAGTAATCTCTCTGCTGTGCTGCTGGTTCTCCTGCTACCCCAGTGCTCCATGTCACCTCTCTGCTGTGCTGCTGGTTCTCCTGCTACTCAAACGCTCCCTGTAATCTCTCTGCTGTGCTGCTGGATCTCCTGCAACCCCAGCACTCCAAGAACTCTCTCTGCCGTGTTGCTGGCTTTTCCTGGCTCCCAGCGTACTTCTGATTCCACAGCACAGCACCTGCAGCTCTCTCTCTCTCTCCAGTCCTCCAGCACCTGCCATCTACATCCTCCTGCTCCAGTCCGGTACAGCCTCCCTGGTCTCCTTCTTCCACAACTCATCATGATTCAATAAAACTCACTAAACAAAACTCAGTATGTGGTTGTGTTCGGGTTCATCAGAACAAACCCGTGACATCTATAGCTCTTAGAGACCATTCAATTTCTGGACCAAAATAATCACAAACAACAACAATTTCACAAGTTATTATTTATTAAACTAATAATTCCCTGTTACAGCAATTATTCTACTTAATAAAACACTAGGAAACACTACTCGCAACTCAAAAGAACATGCAAAAGGAAATAAATGAAAATAAAAAAAGTCAAAATTGATTAAATGAGAGGTAGCAATGCATAAATCAATTCGCAGTTGTTTAGGATTGATTGACATCAAATTCAAGAACACAATCAACACGTCAGCGCTTTTACATAGCAGCATTGAAAGGCATGGGCTAAATAGCTTTGAGGTAGCAAACTGGAATACCAAAACAGACCTGAAGCCAGTTGGGGAACGCTTCTTGCACAAACTAGTTGCTAGCAATGTCCATACACGGTTAGCTTCTAACTCCTCCTAGTACCAGTGGCACCCGGCTACCGGCAGCTAACTGGTGTTACTTCACAACAATCCTATGGCTAACCGCTTCAAGCTACTTGGTACCTTTCCCAAGATGGCGACAATGACGACATATGACCTAAAACCTTGCGTGCGTAAGGAAGCGGTCTTGATGACGTATCTAACACACCACTCTAGCGTCGGCGGGCTCTGATTATAATGCGTTACCAGTTTGCGAACAAAAGACTTCAAACAAAAAATGCAGGAAATCAAACATAGACAAAGGAAAGATATGAAGAGAAAGAAAAGGAAAGAAAGATCTCAGCCGTCGGCGCGGCCAGTTGATCATCAACAAAACCAACACAGCAAAATCACTTATGAATGCATGCACACACACTAGACATATTCAGCACAGTTAAACAAACTCCCTTTTGGAGTAATTAAGCAATACAGCTATTTACTAATAGGTTCTGCCCAGGCACAAAGTATCACCTTATGGGTGGAAAAGGGGAAAAAAAGGAAAGTCCTGTCTTTACTTGGTGTCACCTCAGTGAGAAGGTCCTGGCTCGGCCCTGGGTCCGTGGTTCCAAGCGGAGGCTTCGGGCAGGCGTGGGTCACTTCGCCATGAAGAACAGATAAACACCAAGTTCTCTGGGCGCTCTCCGACGCTTTGTTTGGCCAAAAAAACAAGCGGAGTCCCTGTCGATCCCTGGAAGACAGTGGCTTCCAGTGGGATCAAAAAATGAATTAACGTTACATTTTCAAAGTCTAGACCTCCCCGGTTTTATGCAGGGGAAAGTGGAATCGGCGGAGCTCGGACCAGCGAGGGGGTCAAATCACGTGCCACATGCCAATCTGCGCGTGGAGATCAGCTGAGATGCCTCCTCAACAAAGGCGGTTGCCTGAAAAGAAGGAAGAATATGGTGCGTCTTCGCCTTTTAAGTCATTTCCATGGCAACGAGATACGGTTCCCATGGGCGGTCGGAGCGACCGTGTTGCATGCTGGGAGCTGAAGTCTGTCACGTCATAATGGCATAACAGCCACCATGCTCTGTGGTTCTAAACGAGATGTCATGATCCATTTTACGATTGTACCTTTCTGTTGCACAGGGGCATGGCTCTAAATCATTTTATTTATGCCAGAACAATGTGTTTTTAAAACTGAAAAAAAAAACATGTTTTGTGAGGGGCCAACCTGCAGACAGGTGTCTGGAAACAACATCTTAATTTCAAATAGTTAAGCCCAACCAGTTGATGATGAACAGAGTAAATGTCATGCCCGAAAGCTCTGTCATATGCAGAGGTGTCCTACAATACAAATCAGCACTTTTTTCTGAAAGGTTTCCCATTTACAAGGTAATAAACACATCTGGAACAATTCTGGACAAATTAAGCCAAAAGCACAGGTCTGCTAGGTTTAGGTGGCCCACTAAAACCTTTGTGTAACAAATATGCTGTAGTAATAGTCAAGGTGTGGATCTATAAAGTCTGAGGCTCAAAAGGGTTCCCATGGTGTTTGCAATGTTTATTTTAAAAACAAATTAGTTAAGGCTCAAAAATCTAATTTTTGTCTTTATTTAATCATGTCTAAATAAGATATAGTCAGATTACTTCAATTTTTTGTAGTCCTGTTGTTTTCATGCACAACTATACATGCAGATTTTTTACACCTTCAATTCACCCAACTCAGTTGCGCATTTCATTCAATCTGAGTGTGATTTTTAATAACAGTACTGTATTTTTCTTCTTCCTTTTCCTTACTTGCTGCTGATACACCTGAATTCCCTACTGTGACAAAATAAAGGTTATTCTGTTCAATTAAATTGTTATAAAATGGCATCAAAGAGCACTGGGTGATGTCATGTTTTTTCTGCTAAACAATCACCTGACCTATTATGCTCTGTTAAAGACCAATAAAAACACACTTGCACCCACTCACTCTTGAAGAATGGAGATTGGCCTGGGATTAGCAGTGAGTTTGTTCAACCTGATTACAGTTGTTGCGTTACATGGGTCTTTAGAGGATGAGAAAAGAATGATTCAGAATACTGATGCTGTTACTGGTGCTGGTCTCAGTGTTGAGGCTTCATTGGTGAAATGTACCCTGCAGGGAACTGCTCGTCTTCCTGCATTTTCCATAGATGGGGACTTTGTATTAGGAGGTGCTTTCTTCCTTCACTACCAGATGCAAACAGTGGTAAACAACTACACCACAATGCCTGAGTTACCTAGATGCACAGGAAGGTTAGTAAGAAATGTTGCAAAACATATATGTACATTTTTTGTGCTTTTTAGAGAAAAACATTTTATTATTTTGGCAATGAGTGTAAATTTAGCTTTAGATTGAAGAATATCTTTATTATGTACTCATCTTCATTGTAATTTTCTGTTTTGTAATTGTCAATCATCCAGTTAAGCTCCTTTTGTCCAATTTATGTCAGTTACTTGCTCATAATGTCTTTCAGTATTTTATTAGTAATATCTTTATGCTGGATAAACATCAGCAGTCCTGATCTGATTCTGTGCAGCTTCAATGCCCGGGATCTACGCTTCTCCCGTACAATGATCTTTGCAATTGAGGAGATAAACAACAGCACAAAGCTGCTGCCTGGCATTAGACTTGGTTATCAGATCTATGACACATGCTCCGCTGTGCCCGTAGCTGTGCATGTGGCATTTCAACTATCAAATGGCCAAGACGCTGTGTTTTACAAAGGCAGTAACTGTTCTCAATCTAGTGTGGTGATGGCTGCTGTTGGAGACTCTGGATCCACTCCATCTATCAGCATGTCGCGCATCCTTGGGTCCTTCAACATTCCTCTGGTGAGAAGATTTTATTGCATACTGACACTAAAGATATATCTTTGCTGTATCACATTTTTCTTTTCTGTTTTTTTTGCTGCAGGTGAGCCACTTTGCCACTTGTGCCTGCCTCTCAGATAAATATGAGTACCCAACTTTTTTCAGAACAATTCCAAGCGACTATTACCAAGCTGCTGCTCTGGCAAAGCTGGTGAAACACTTTGGCTGGACTTGGATAGGAGCTATCCATTCAGACTCAGATTATGGAAATTATGGCATGGCAACGTTTCTTGAGACGGCACACAGAGAAGGGATATGTGTGGAGTACATTGAATCCTTTGACTGGACCTACCCACAGAGCAAAATCCAAAGAGTTGCTGATGTGATCCGCAGGTTTCTGTATCTAGTACATATATACTTTGTATAGCTGAAATTTAAGAAATTATAAATATTGACTGAAAGATACAGTTTATAGTTTTTAGGTTTGCATATATATTGGTTTGAGAAAAGAAAATTCATGTTTCTTTAGGTCAACAGCAACAGTTGTTGTAGCATTTGCAGCTCCTGGAGACATGAAGATCCTCTTAAAAGAGCTGGCATTGCAACCTGGGCCATCTCGCCAGTGGATTGGAAGTGAGGCCTGGATAACTGACCCAAGTCTGATGAGCTTCACTTTCTGCACAGGGGCCATTGGAGTTGCCATTCAGAAATCTGTTATCCCAGGTCTGAGAGGCTTCCTACTAGATCTCTCTCACTCTAAAGTGGCTTCTTCGTCAGTGCTGACTGAGTTCTGGGAGGATGCATTCAACTGCACTCTGGCAAAAAGTGAGAAAGCTTTATTTCTTTCTTTGCCTTTTTATTGTCCATGTTGCAACAGAATAGAAACAATACAAGCCAAAATAATTCTACTGTAGCTTGTACATTAAATCAGACAATTCTTTTCACTTGATCATACTTGGCACATACTTCATAAAAATATATTTTTGAGACATTTATTCTACTATCTGGCAAACATTGATTCTAGCTCACAAATAAAAATAGTAAAACACCTTTATTAGGCTGTAAATAGCACCTTTTACTATCTTTTTATATGGCAATGTTTGTTTATTTGTGTTGCCTTAAAAGATCCCTGGGTAAATTATTAAAACAACAAAACATTTTATGTGTCGGGTCAATCATGAATTTAATCAGTGATGTAAAATTGTCAAATTCTTTGTGAAACATTGAATAAGGCTAACCTGGGTGTTAGAATACTGGGTTCATATTTTACTTTTTATTTTGCCACAATAGGTTCTTGATTTTTCTTAATGTTTGCCTATTTAGTAGTGCATTTTAAACTCAACGTTGTATGATAGTTATGCTGTAACAACGTGAGACTGTGGACATTAAAGTTGTTAGCATCATGTTTTTATTAGATTTTATGACAGGTATTTTTGTTTATTTAATGTTTACTTGTTTATTTCTTCTCAGCTTCTCATCCAAACAAGAGAGTATGTGATGGAAATGAAGACATAGAAACCCTTAAAAGCCCATACACTGAAACATCTCAATTGAGAGTTTCTAACATGGTGTACAAGGCTGTTTATGCAATAGCACATGCCATCCACAATGTAGTGTGCCACAAAAAAAATGCAACCGTATATTGCAATAAATACATCAGAGTGGAGCCCAAACAGGTCAGTGTAAATAATAATGCATCTTGGAGTTTTTATTTAGTTGTCAATTAAAGTTTTATCCTAGAAATTACCTTTAGTGGCCATTGTCTTATTTCCCTCTGTTTGCTTCATAGGTTTTAACTGAACTAAAGAAAATAAACTTTTCTCAAAATGGTTATCATATTTCATTCGATAAAAATGGGGACCCTATAGCTTTTTATGAGCTAGTAAACTGGCAGAAAAGTGAAAGTGCCATTATTGAGCCAGTAACAGTGGGGTACTATGATGCATCACTGCCAATGGGAGAACAGTTTCGCATCAACAGGAACTTAACCTGGCTGGAAGATGGCACACAAGTAGTTAAATTAATTAACAACAATTTATCAAATATAGAGTTTGTGGACTGGTTAGGTAAGGATCCTTGCATTGAAATGGTTTAAATGTTTTTTGTCTCTGTCTCTATGGCAGGTACCAGTGTCAGTGTGCTCAGAAAGTTGTCCTCCAGGAACTCGTAAAGTGTTGCAGAAAGGAAAACCCATCTGCTGCTATGATTGCATATCATGCCCCGAAGGAGAGATCAGTAATATGACAGGTACGTTTATCCTATATGTAAATCACTACATCAAAAATAGTCATATATTAATGGCTTTTTTTGTTTAATCTTTTAGATGCTCCTGATTGCATCCTTTGTCCCAAAGAGTTCTGGCCAAACACAGAAAAAAATTCTTGTTTCCCCAAACCTGTGGAGTTTCTTTCCTTTGGGGAAGTCCTGTCAATTATTTTGGCTACTTTTTCTGTTAGTGGGGCCTGTCTGGCCATCATTACAGCAGCAGTTCTTTTTCATCACAGAACAACTCCAATTGTCAGAGCCAACAACTCTGAGCTGAGTTTCCTGCTGCTCTTCTCTCTGACTCTGTGTTTCTTATGTGCATTAACTTTCATTGGAGCACCATCGAGGTGGTCCTGCATGCTGCGGCACACGGCGTTTGGCATCACCTTTGTTCTATGCATCTCCTGTGTTCTTGGGAAAACTATAGTTGTTTTAATGGCATTTAAAGCTACAATTCCAGGTAGTAATACCATGAAATGGTTTGGTCCTCCACAGCAAAGAATGACTGTGGTTTCTGTCACATTTATTCAAGTTATAATTTGTACTGTATGGTTGGTTGTGAGTCCTCCCTTCCCAATGAAAAATCTAACCACATACAAGGAGAAGATCATCCTGGAATGTGCATTAGGCTCTGCTGTTGGCTTCTGGGCTGTGCTCGGTTACATAGGCCTGCTGGCTGTTTTTAGCTTTGTGTTAGCTGTGCTTGCTCGGAAACTACCTGATAATTTTAACGAAGCCAAAATGATAACCTTCAGCATGTTGATATTCTGTGCAGTCTGGATCACCTTCATCCCAGCATATGTCAGCTCTCCTGGGAAATTTACTGTGGCAGTTGAGATATTTGCCATTCTAGCCTCCAGTTTTGGACTGATACTGTGCATATTTGCTCCAAAGTGTTTCATCATTTTGTTTCAGCCAGAGAAGAACACCAAGAAATATTTAATGAAGAAAATGTAACTGTTAAATCGGCAGAAAACTTGCAGCAAAATTATAGAGTAATAGATCTTATGGATGCAACAGCTAAAACCGCTCGCGTTCAGATAAATCAATTACTTTCAAATCAAACAAATTTGGAGCACTAACCTAACTGGTACTTACTTAATCTTGCACTTATTTCTAATTCCATTACATATTTTTTACTTTGATTTAAAATAAATATTGTTGTGACATGAGGTACAAAAGTATTTTGTGTCAAATATTTGTACATTTTCATCAACTCAATTTCCTTTTTTTGAATATTACAACAGGACATTTTTTATCTTATGGCACTGAAATATTTTTTAGATATCAATATTTATCTATGGCATATCTGTAGGGTTAGAAAGAGTCAAGAATCTAATATTAGTATAGAGATTCATTGCCGTCATACCAACCCTTGTTTCATTACCATGGCCAAGTAATGAAAAACCAAGCCAGACCCACTGTGTTCACAAGCATATATTTTGTGCAATTATTTCACATTGCACTTCACTAGCCTTAAAGTGGAAAATAATTAATATGGAACCGTTTTATTATCTATTGCTCATAATATGGAAAGAGTATTTGCACACATCCAGTTGGAACTCATGCCTGCTGACAAGGGGGAGATATATGGAGGACATATCCTGCCATAATTAAAAATACATACAGAAATAAATTGCTTGAAAAAGTAGCTAATATGAATTTGTGTGCCATTAAATGTGACAAAATAATAAAAAGAAGATATTTCTTTAACAATTGATCAATTATTCATCTAAAAATATATATTTTAACTTCCACTTTTATTTTTACTTTTCTTCTTGTTTTTACACTGATTTATTTTTAACCTACTTATTTTCTGTTATACATTTTTTTTGAAGTCTTTATTTTGTGTTTGTGTATTTATTGCAAGTGGGTTTTTTTTTGTTCCGTATTTCCACTGCAACCTTTTTTATTGTTTCATATTTATTCACACAAACATATGTGTGGGCTGCCACCTTACCGTGGTGGAGGGGTTTGAGTGTCCCAATGACCCTAGGAGCTATGCTGTCAGGGGCTTTAAGCCCCTAGTAGAGTCACCCAAGGCAGAAAGGTCCTAGGTGAGGGACCAGACAAAGAGCAGCCCGAAAAGCCCCTTATGATGAATCACATATATGGATCTTGTGTTCCCTCGCCCGGACGCAGGTCACCGGGGCCCCACTCTGGAGCCAGGCCTGGAGGTGGGGCTCAGCCCGAAGAGGTGACATGGGTCCCCCTTCCAATGGGCTCACCACCTATCGGAGGGGCCAAAGGGGTCGGATGCATTGTGCAATGGGTGGCAGTAGAGGGCGGGGACCTTGGCGTTCCGATCCTCGGCTGCAGAAGCTGGCTCTTGGGACGTGGAATGTCACCTCTCTGGTGGGGAAGGAGCCTGAGCTCATGCACGAGGTTGAGAGGTTCTGACTAGAGATAGTCGGACTCACCTCAGTGGCGGATCCAGGCGGGGTCGCGGGGGACGCACGCACCCCCTTTTGGAGACCAGAAGTATTTTTTTAAGAGCCCGAAATTTTAAACATCCTTCATAGAATTAAGATTAATAGCCAGTACCTGTCATCTAGATCAGGAGGAGACGGTGAAACAGGAAATGATTTAAAGGGAAAGTCCGGTCAACAAGGAAAAATCAGTGGATCATTAGCTATACCTAAAACTAATACGTTTGTGGCGATTTAATGAATTTAGCGTTAATCAGTAAAGAAATAAAAACATTAATTGTCGTCGCGATCACCAATACTGGGGGGGGGGGGGGCAATAATGGCCGCCTGATATCACATCCTGTGACGTTTCTTAGTGGAGAGGCACTGCACTCATACAGCTGCGATAAACAACAATTATTTCGGATTTCGAGAGGACTTCATAATTGAAATTCGCGAGAGCTATTGTTGAAGCAACAATGCCCACGTGCATGGCAGTTGAATGTTGCAATACATCGGGTAAAAGTGGAAAAAACATTACAAAAAACACAACAAAAGGAGACGGCTGCCGCAGCAGACAGATTCAACTCACATCGTCCCTTTTTGGTCTCCTTGCCTCAAACTGGTATGGCTGGATTTCGTCAAAAGTCAGGTTGCTATCAAGAAAGTCTTCTATATTTTCCAAATCGCTATCAGATGATGATAAATCCATGGAACTCCCATCGCTGTCGCTAATTAATCCATCACTCTCTGCCGCACTGGTCGTCGCCATCTTGGATAATAGCGCGCAGTGACACACAAAAAATAGAGCTTCTTCTTCTCTTTTTTTATGGTGGTTGGCAAACAACTTTTAGGTGCATTACCGCTACCTTCCAGATTGGAGTATGGATCAACCTTAATCTTATGTTCTCCCCACAGAAAAAAGGTATGATGATTGCTAGAAAATGTTGATAATGAGAAAACACGGGGTTCTCACAAGTTGTGTAAAGTTGTAACGGGAAAGTTATGAAAATTTAATTTTTGTTGCACAGTTTTTTAAAAGTAATGAAAAAAGAGTGTAAAGTTAAAAAAAAATTAAGAAAAATTAGTTGACATTGACACGCATACAATATTTATTGTGTAGTGTGTATTGTCTGGTCTAAACCTGTTAGTGCCGCATGTGTTGTATTGTTAAAACTAAGAATGGTCTCCTTTATTAAAACATACTAGGCTTAAAACTATTGCCAAGCAACTTGCATATGATGAACGATGAGAGTGAGAAAGAGATCTTTACATCATATAAAGATGATCTACCATCAGGATCAACATTCAGGCAGGAAGTGAAGTTGTGGCACACAAAGTGGTCATTATCAGTGGAAAAACCCAGCTCTCTACCCAAACATTTCTATGATTCTTCACCTTCTGTCAGTTATACCTGTTACGAGTGCTTCTGTGGAATGTGCTAACTCGGGCCTTAAAGCAGTAAAAACTTTGCTAAGGTCGACTATGGGACAGGAAAGGTTTGTGGCTTTGCTACTTATGTATGTCCACAAGGACATTCATTTAGACATCAACAGAATCATTGACATATTTGCCCAGAAGCATCCCAGGAGGTTGACATTTGCCATCCTTTTCATCGTCATCATAAAGTTGAAGGTGTTGTAGAAGAGAACAATATTCTTTGTCAAGTCTTACAGTTCTATTATAGGCTTATGGCTTAACTTCACCATACATGTTCATTGGTTTAACTTACTTTAAAGTTTTTTTTTTCTCAACATAGTTTATCTTGTTAAAATATATTCAAAAATCCTTTATCACTTGAACCATACCAAACGGTTCTTAAGTCCTTGGGTCTTTTTAAGTCATTTTTTTCTTAATATAGTTTATCTGGTTAAAATATATTGTTAAAATACATGTATATTCAAAACTCCTTTGTCACTTGAACCATACCAAACTGTTCTTAAGTCCTTGGGTCTTTTTATTTCATTCTCTGTATAAATATCATTTCTGGAAATAAAGAAAATCTTTGTTTGATTAATTGTTGATAAGGATCATATTTTCTTCATCTACTTTTTAACCTTGTGCATGCTGTAAAAACCGAGAGATTTTGGCTTAAAAATCCTATTTCAATTACAATAATGTAATCATGCTAATTCCACTTATGTTCATCCATTAAAATGATTATCAATTAAAAAACCCTTAGATGAATAATTAGGGTAGTGTGAAAGAGTAAAGATGGCATTCTTTGGTCATTTAGCCTCACATTGTCTTGACATGACCCTTGACCCTTGACCCCATGACCCTTAGGTGCGCACCCCCCTTTGAAAAATCCTGGATCCGCCCCTGCACCTCAACGCATGGCTCTGGCTCTGGAACCAGTCTCCGTGAGAGGGGTTGGATATTCTTCCACTCTGGAGTTGCCCCTGGTGTAACCCCCAGTCGGTCGAGGCAGATGACCGTTCATACTGAGCCCGGTTCTGCTAGAGGTTTTTCCTTCCCGCTAACGGGTGTTTTTTCTTTCCACTGTCGCTTCATGCTTGCTCAGTATGAGGGATTGCAGCAAAGCCATGTACAATGCAGACGACTCTCCCTGTGGCTCTACGCTTCTCCAGGAGTGAATGCTGCTTGTCGGGACTTTGATGCAATCAACTGGTTTTCTTATATAGGAACATTTTTGACCAATCTGTATAATCTGACCCAATCTGTATAATATGATTGAACTTAACTTTGTAAAGTGCCTTGAGATGACATGTTTCTTGAATTGACGCTATATAAATAAAATTGAATTGAAATTGAATTGAATTGGTGAGAGGCGCCAAGCTGGGGTGGGCATACTTGTTGCCCCTCATCTCGGTGCCTGCACGTTGGGGTTCACCCCGGTGAACGAGAGGGTGGCCTCCCTCCGCATTCGTGTGGGGGACGGGTTCTGACTGTTGTTTGTGCTCATGCGCCAAACAACGCCTTTTTGGAGTCCTTGGAGGAGGTACTAGAGAGTGCCCCTCCTGGGGACTCCCTCGTTTTGCTGGGGGACTTCTTCGCTCACGTGGGCAATGACAGTGGAACCTGGAGGGGCGTGGTTGGGAGGAGTGCCCGAGTGCGAAGCGGCGGGATGAGAATCAGTGCCTCCAAATCCGAGACCATGGTCTTGAACCGGAAAATGGGAGAGTGCCTCCTCCAGGTTGGGGAGGATGTGCTGCCCCTAGTGGAGGTGTTCAAGTATCTTGGGGTCTTGTTCACGAATGAGGGGAAGATGGAGCGGGAGATCGACAGTGGTGAAGAGAGAGCTGAGCCAAAAGGCGAAGCTCTCGATTTACCGGTCGATCTACGTTCCTACCCTCATCTATGGTCACGAGCTTTGGGTCAAGACCGAAAGAACGAGATCGCGTATACAAGCGGCCGAAATGAGTTTTCTCCGTAGTGTATCTGGGCTGTCCCTTAGAGATAGGGTGAGGAGCTCAGTCATCCGGGGAGGACTCAGAGTAGAGCCGCTGCTCCTCCACGTCGAGAGGAGCCAGTTGAGGTGGCTCGGGCATCTGGTAAGGATGCCTCCTGGACGCCTCCCTGGTGAGGTGTTCCGGGAACATCCCACCGGGAGGAGGCCCAGAGGGAGACCCAGGACACGCTGGAGGGACTATGTCGCTCAGCTGGCCTGGGAACGCCTTGGGGTTCCCCCTGAGGAGCTGGCCCAAGTGGCTGGGGAGAGGGACGTCTGGGCCTCCCTACTGAAGCTGCTACCCCCGCGACCTGACTCCGGATAAGCGGAAGACAATGGATGGATGGATGGATGGATGGATTTATTCACACAAACATTTTTAAAAGATGTTTTTATTTTTGTTTCATACTGATTTACACCACGACAATTTTAAAGCATGTTTTTATTCCACCATAAATATTTCTTTTTATTTTATTTTAACATCCTTATATTTCTGAAACAATGATTTATTTCAGCCTTTAACATTTCCCTGTGTCAGTTTTTTACCCAAAGAATTTACACCTGTCCTTATTTTTCCTTCTCGCCTTTTTCCACTTTGTCTATTTCTACTTCATATTTTTTACTTCCTCTTTTTCCATTTGGTCCGTCCACTTGGTCCATCCACCAGTAATGTTAAAACGATGCCGGGGAGGGGGAGGGGGGCGGCGTCACGGGCAAAGCTTCACAACTATTGGCCAAGGCCTAGCTCCCTGGAAACGAGCCTGCATCAGAGCAGACTTGTGTGTTCTTCAGACTGACCGCTTTCCCAGAATGCACTGCGAATGCAGCTTGATTCTGGACAGCGCAAACAGAACTCACAGTGGTAAGTTAAAAATTCCCTGTTCCCTGTTGTTCTTTAAAAGTACATTTGCAGTAAGTAAAGTAAGCTAAAGTAAGTTAGCGCGTAATTAAAAAAAAAAAGTCACCAGCACCTCTATCTGCTGTGGCCATCCATGGGCCTTCTGGATGGGTAGCAGCTGAAGGAGGAGGACGATGGTGGCCCTGTTTAGCCTGAAGGCTAAACATAGTAGTTCTCAAGAAAGAAAAAGTAAAATGTATAGTACTGTAAAACTAGTCAAGTATAGTAAATGTAACAAATGGCTTCCCTTCTCTGGTATTAACTATAGTGTTTTTATAATGTAAACATTCTAATTGTAAGATGTATTGATTATTTTTGACATTTTACTAAAAGAATGAACTGAACTAATTTATAGATTAATCACTGTAAAGGTGGGCAGACAGAAATTACTTTTCCTTTCTTAATGATCAATGCTGTGAAGGTCAGTAGGTGCAACAAAGTAGCTTAACCCTACTGCCATACTGTTACTAATATGTTAAAATTCTGTTTTCATTTCAATGATTTATAGATAAATAGTCACAATTTTAACCTTATCACTTGTTTAATAACATCCTCAATGTTTTTTTAAAGATAAATGTAGGAAATAGGCTGTGAATCTTAAAATGCCTACCAATTGGCACAGATGGGCTAGCAAAGCAACACAAGTCAGTCAGAGAAACACAAAACAAATGAACGTTTTGCCGAATTAAAAAAAAAAAAAAAAACGCCATCAGAACCAGCGGTACTTCACACATGACTAGGCCGATAGAAGGGAACTACAGACCGTCTAACATTAGCCCTGGCTGCGGTTAGCCTCGGAGGTCTGCGGCTCACTGGTCCGCTCAAAGTCGGACTTGTTTTTTAAATTACGCACCAACTCTGTAAACGGGCCATATAGGGAAGCTTAAAAGTATAATGTTCTCGCTTCAAACGATTTGAAAACGTACTTTTAAAGAACAACAGCAGCAGAAATGGTAACTTTTAACTTACCACAGTGAGCTCTGTTTGTGCTGTCCAGAATCAAGCTGCGGCCGCGGTGCATTCTGGGAAAGCGGCCAGTCGTCTGCTCTGATGCAGGCTGGTTTCCGGTGAGCCAGGCCTTGGCCAATAGTTGTGAAGCTTTGCCGGTGACGCCGCCTCTCCTCCCCCCCCCCCCCCCCCCCTCCCTCCCTGTCATCGTTTTAACATTAACGGCTGCAGTCAGACGGACCAAGTGGAAAAACAGGAAGTAAAAAAATACAAAGTAGAAATAGACGAAGTGGAAAAAGGGGAGAAGGAAATAAAAAGGGTAGGCAAAAATTATGTGGATAAAAAAACTGTTAGAAAAGTTCGAGGTAGAAATAAATCATTGTTTCAGAAATAGTGTCATGGTTTTTAAGTGTTTGGCCCACATGCAGACACAGACGGAAGCAGGAACAGTTTTAAGATGTTTATTTTAAGGCTCAACAAAGGGGAAGCACACGCTGTGTGCGACAGGCGAGGTCTGAACGTCAGAGCTGGAACGACTGCGGGAAGAAAGAGGATATATTTACTAAGGATCAAACCAGGGGGAAATGTTCCAGAAGCTGCGCCGCTTACCGTTTGGTTGGGGAGACCTGTCTGGGGGGGGGGTGAGTGAAAAAGGGACTCTGTGACCGTAACTCGCTGATGGTAACTGGTGGCTAAGTGACAGGAGGGCTGGCAGATGGAATGCAGGCGAGGGGCCCGGACAGCACTACTGTGACGGCAGGCAGGAGGAGCAGCTGGAAGAACCGGAGTGTAAATGGTAAATGGTCTGAACTTATATAGCGCTTTTCCAGTCATGCTGACCACCCAAAGCGCTGTACAATATAGCCACATTCACCCAGTCGCTCTCACTAACGCACACACATTTATACACCGAGACGCAGCTCGGTAGGCAACTTGGGGTTAAGTGCCTTGCCCAGGGGCACATCGACATGTGGCAAGGGGAAGCTGGAATCGAACCCACAACCTTCTGATTGCAAGATGACTACTCAACCCATCAAGCCACAGTCGTGTAGCTGATTAACCAGGTGAATCCAGGAAGGGGGTTCTCACGCCCGGCTTGGTACCACCGAGGGAGCATGAGTGGAGATGCCAGAGCAAAATCTGAGCGGCGGGGATTCGGATGACTGATGTTCACTGAGCACGACGCCAACACAGGTGAGTAAATCCAAACACGACAAACTGGAGAATAACAGGGGACAGGATTAGTCCAAAAACAGGGTTTCCAAAAACTCACAGGTACAAAGCAAGGGAGACAGATCAGTGGCCTAGGCATACCATGACGGGGTAACACTCTGGCGTCTTCCAGTTGTCTGTGTACTCCTTTTAAAGCCCGAGACAAAGGTTCTTTGATGAGTCTCAGGTGTGGGCCACGCCCACCCATCAACTGCAGCCACCTGTGAAGCAGAGTTAGAGCACGGAAAACAGAGAACCCTGACAAGAAGGATGTTAAAATAAAATAAAAATAAATATTTATGGTGGAGTAAAAACATGCTTTAAAAATGTTGTGGTGTAAATCAGTATGAAACAAAAATAAAAACATATTTTAAAAATGTTGGTGTGAATAAATATGAAACAAAAAAAAGGTTGCAGTGGAAATACGGAACAAAAAAACCCCACTTGCAATAAATACACAAACACAAAATAAAGACTTCAATAAAAATGTATAACAGAAAACAAGTGGGTTAAAAATAAGTCAGCATAAAACAAGAAGAAAAGTAAAAATAAAAGTGGAAGTTAAAATATATATTTTTAGATGAATAATTGATCAATTGTTGAAGAAATATCTTCTTTTTATTATTTTGTCACATTTAATGGCACACAAATTCATATTAGCTACTTTTTCAAGCAATTCTATATTATTAAGTCCTTCATTTTCTGTATGTTTTTTTTAATTATGGCAGGATTGGTCCTCCATATATCTTTTCAACAGCTGGGTGAAGCTGACGCAACCTCCCATGTAAAAAAGTTTGGTAAATACACTGAATGGTTAGTGCTTCGCTTGTGCAGGTTTGTGCCTTTAAAATTATTGTTTGTGCTACTTTAGAGATATTAAAGATTATTTGTTAGGGTCATCCAAAGTTCACCATTCCCCCATTTTGCTTCAAATCCAGACAAAGTAGTCTGCTTTTTTAGTGCCTCGTTTGTCCGGATTTGTGCCATTAAAATTAGCGTTTGGGCTGCTTTGGGTTTTGAAACAATAATCTTAAACTTGCACAAATGAAGCACTAACAATTCAGTCTATTTTTCAAAGTTTTTTACATGGGTGGGGTGTCAGCTTAACGCAGTTACCTGCTCCTGGTCCTTTCACTGTGCGCTTGGCTGTTCCTGCACTTGCTTGGGCTCCTTCTCTGCGCTTGCAACTTCATAAATGTATGTAAATGAACCACACCATCAGCCAATCATGCTCAGCTTTTTTTTCATCCAATCAAAGTATTCGTACCAAATACTATATCCGGTTTAATGAAAAACAGCCATCCAAAATCAGAAAATTAAGCAACTCCAACAAGAGAAGGATTGGCGGCATCCCTGGGAGATTTAACAAAACATATGAAACCTTCATCATGATGAAGTCAGCATCTGGCTAATAAGAAAATGGATATTTTTAAAAGTTTTCAAAGCCATGCAAAATATACAAAATGCACGATACAAAATGGACCATGGAAATAGTCTGGAAGAGCAAAGCAAGTTATTTAAAATAAAGGTTACTTCGGCGATTGTCCCTGGAACAAACAGGGGTCGACAAGCCTCAGCATTTGCATCCATCTGGCTAACCAGACCATAGAGATCCAGGCCATTCCTGAGTTGTTGCAGCATTGGAATAAGTAAAATAATTAGTAAAATAAATTAAAATAATAACAAAAATGTCTAAATTAATTTACAACATTAACTGAAATTGTAAAGCTTTTCCAACAGAATCAAATATTTTTCTTACTTTTCTTTGTTATCCATCCTGATCTGGGTGGTGTATCTACAGTTTACTATGTCCTCCGCCAACAACATTAGAGACTCTGCATCTGCTGCATTTTCAACCCAATAGCACGTAGTTTAAAAAATTGAGCCGACAAGTGATAGAATGAATTTACAGTTAAGACAATAACTATTCCTCCTACTAAAACATTTTGATTTGAATTATTTTAATTACATTTTTCCTTCAACTAAGATATCAGTTTCTGGTGGTACATTACAAGCGTCTAACACAAGGGAACAATACTATGTACATAGGATATCAATAAAAAAATTTTTTTACCAGTCTTTGAAAAACGCTGGAGCTGGGCCAACTTGGGCAAGGCAAACAGCAATGATTTCTCCAAAGGTTCTGTATAAAAACAAATTTAACTTAGCATATGGAAGAAAACCAGACAGCATAAATAGAGTACATGTCACTACATGTGACCAACCTGAAGTTTTCACCATTGCGGTCCGTAAGAGAGATTTTTACCCTAGCTTTCAGGCCCTGTAGAATCTTTCTACAATACCTCAAATCATATCTTTCAGCACAAAATCTCTCATTCATTTGGTGTAAACAACTGCTACAGATTTAGACTGTGACAAAATAATTTCTAACCTGTTAGAAACTCTTACCTTAGTGCTTCTGTATCTATACCTGGCTCTCCAATATAGGCCACCTTGAGAACACTTGTAGGGATTGCAATTTTTTTCCTCTGTCACTGGAGAATGCCCATGTCTAGAAGGTCTTCTCTGGTCACACACAACTCAAACTTCTTTGTAGTGTCAACTTGTTGTTCAAGAAGTGTAATACATCTTCCATACTAAAAGAAGCAGCTGGAAATATATTAGTACGGCGCTTTACGTAGCATGGTTTGCTAAAGCGCTTCACACTACATTCAGTCACTCGCTGACAGGCTACATTTTAGCCACAGCAGACCTTTCGGTAGACTGACAAAAGCAGGGCTGCAAGACAACTGGCACCACCAGGCCTTCGGACCACCACCAGGCAAAGTGGGTGAAGTGTCCTGCCCAAGGACAAAAAACAACTGAAATGGACAGAGCAGGGGTTCAAACTAGCAACATGTCGGTTACAGGACGAACTCCCTAACTCCTGCGCCACTGTAATCTCTTGAAACATAGGCCTACGATGAAATGTGTGCTTTTAAAAGTTTAAATTACATGGAAGGAACTGTAAATGGTAACTATTAATGTTGGTGAACATTTTACAATAATTTAGGCATGCAAATATTGACTATAGTTATTAAATACATACCTTCTTGGTTTGCATTCAGGAGTTTCAAGAGACACACACCATTGTCTTTTGCAGAAGCCGTAGAGTCAAAGCTGTTTATGGAACACAATATCAAAAATACATAAAACATGTATATGGAGAATATTTTAATAAAGACATAAACTGAGTAAATCTCACATCACCTATCTCCACAAAGGCTAGCTTGAACTGCAGTTTCATCTTCAGAAAATTCCCTATTGCAAATTGGGCAAACCACCTGAAAATGTAAATGAAAATGGTAAAAATAAATGAAACAGATTAATTTAGGTTGTGAAAATACTTTCAAATCAAGTGATTTGTTTGGCATGCCTTTACCTTTTTCTCTGCAATGCACGAGTAAGAGTCCTGCAAATAAACAAAAGTGCAACCATTAGATTTTGCAATATTGCTTCCAACATACAATGACCCTCACCTCCCCCACGCTTTCATCAGAATCCCCCTTTTCCTGTGCATGTCTTGATATGCAAGGACATGCAGTGTCCTAGTGTCTCCTGAAGAGGTACTATGTAAAGAGTTGCTATCCCCCACCTGAAACAGCTTTCAATGCTCTGATAGAATAGCCCTCTGTTTCTGGTGGCATTACTGAGCTTTCGTCGATCACTGCGTCCTATTTAGAAAAACAAAAACATAGCCACAAAAAATTGTTTTGTAGCAATTTGAAATTTATTCAACATCCCTCTACAATCACTGCTAATGATTGTAGCCTAATACAGTACATCACGCGTATACTAAGATTAATCAAGAGACTATGATGGTATATACCAGGTAACCAAAACTTGCCAAGCAACAACATCTCAAACCTATGCCTTTGTGCATCAGCCATCCTCCACAAAGACCTTCCCTTTTTGAAAATGTTTCAGTCAGAAGTCTGGAAATCTTGATTCATGGAAATGCAAAATCAGAGAACATATACCATTAACAGCAGCACCTATATTAACTTTGATAACAATAGATTTTTGCATGTCAACTCAAAAATCCTAGTATTGGCAATTAAATTAATTTTTTTATTTCTTGTAACATTCATAAAATCCATCTACTACAAATCTATTCTATTCACTCCTATCTTTTCTGAAGTACAGCATCCATAGTTGCAACAATCAAGTTCCCAAATGTTTTGCCTGAATCTTTTTATTTTCCTAAACTTATATATGAAAATATGTGGTGAAAACATTAATATCAACTGAGAGGATCAGGCGATTTTTAATAGAAATTCCCGAAAAAACAAACAACTGGAATGGCAACAGTACCTCTGTGTGGTCTGCATCCTCAGGGAGGGTCACAGCTTTTTTCCCCAAACCAGCTTGGATGAGCTCAAGTTCCTCAGCTGGCAATGGTGTGTGTGGAGTATTTCTTGGTAGCAGATAAAAATTAACTGTTGTGGACTCTGCTGACGTATTAGTTATTATTTTGACATTTTACGCTTTGTTTTTGCTCAATCTGTTAGTAAATAAAGCCTTTCGAAGTACAACATTGTGCATGTGGAGCAGGGGATAAACCAGGGAACGGCTAACAACTATTAGAATCTCCCAACAAAACAATGCAGAACAAAACTATATGATTCCAAGAGGGAAAAGACTGGAATGTCGCTGGGAATACAATATGACCTTTGGTGTTCACTGAAGCGGATGCTAAACCTGCTGAACCGGCTCTTAAAGTTGCTGTATATGGGTGTATTTAGTTAATAACGGTTGGTCTTCGATCACACTGAGCTGCCACTTTACTGCAAGGCATTGCAGAGGGTCAGGCTCAGTCCGGCATTATTTAATAGTGTTTTATTAATTAAGCAAACCGGAATTGTGATAGTTCTGTGATACTGCTGGGGAGATGGTGCCATGTCTGTTTATATCCTGTTATCAGGCCCAGTGCTGATGCCATTTTTATCCACAAAAAGGACCATCAAAACACTATCAGGATGGATGCTTGGTGTATATAACTTTATTTTATCATGATCAAATGGTTTTGGTCTTTTTTTCATAAGCATATAACGCCTTAAAGGCTATATACCTTTAAGGCGTTATCAAAGATCACAGAATGTGGTCATGATGTTTCTAATTAATAATCACCTGACATATCATAGATCTATACAGGCCAATAAAAACACACTCACTTTCTAATATAGACACTTGGAAAATGGAGATTGGCCTGAGATTAACAATGAGTTTCTTTGAACTAATCATTGTTCTTGTATTGGGTGGGACTCTGGATGATCGCCAAAAGATTCACCCTGCAGAAGGTGTGACTCTTACTGTTCGCAGTTTCCAGTCATCATCAGTGCAATGCACTCTGCAAAGTACTCCTCCTCTACCTGCATTCTCAATGGATGGGGATTTTGTAATTGGAGGAACTTTCTTCATTCACTACAAAATGCAAACTGTGATTAATAACTACACCACCAAGCCTGAACTTCCAAAATGCACAGGAAGGTTAGTTATTTTATGTTTTATTATTATGTTATACCATATTTTCTATCTTTAGAAATAAATACGTTTGGATGTATGCTTTTTGATGTTTCACAATAAGCAGAATTGTAGTGACATTTATTGTCCATTGCATGTTGCTATCAGATAATGTTCTGATTATAAATACTCTTGTAGTTTTCTAACTACTTGATGTAGCTGAAATTGCTGTAGTTATGCAACTTTTTGAGGAAATATTCTGGAGTACTAGCATCAGTTGTTGTGCATTGTCTAACTACACATGGTCTTTTTTTAACGTGTGACAGCTACTAACTCATAATGTCTTTTATTATTTTATAATAAACATTTTTGTTATGTTGGCTGAATGTTTGTACTCACCTGACTGACTAATACTCTGCAGCTTTAATGCCCGGGAGCTGCGCTTCTCCCGTACAATGATCTTTGCAATTGAGGAGATAAACAACAACACAAGCCTGCTGCCAGGTGTCAGACTTGGTTATCAGATCTATGACACCTGTGCCTCTGTGCCAGTGGCTGTGCATGTTGCGTTTCAACTATTAAACGGACAGAACCCTGTGTTCTCTAAAGACAGTAACTGTTCACAGTCTGGAGTGGTGATGGCTGCAGTTGGAGACTCTGGATCCACTCCATCGATCAGCATGTCACGCATAATGGGGCCCTTCAACATCCCCCTGGTGAATAGTCTGAATCTACCATAATGTGTAAATTTATGCTACCTCTGCTAATATTTCTCCTTTTGTGTTTGCTTTAGGTGAGCCACTTTGCCACTTGTGCCTGCCTTTCAGATAAACAGCAATTCCCAACATTTTTCAGAACAATTCCTAGTGACCAGTTCCAAGCTGATGCCCTAGCCAAGCTGGTGAAATACTTTGGTTGGACTTGGATAGGTGCTGTCCACTCAGATTCAGATTATGGAAATAATGGCATGGCATCCTTTATTAAGACAGCAAACAGAGAGGAGATCTGCGTGGAGTACATTGAATCATTTTATCGGACTGACCCACAGAGTAAAATCAGAAGAGTTGCTGATGTTATCCGCAGGTCTCCACATCTTTATTTTATTTCAGCTCATTCTTTTCACGTATTGATGCTGACCCTCTACAGAAAACACTTCATAAATTGTTTTTGATGAGATCATTTTATAATATGAACAAGAAGAGTGTTCTATTTTTTAAAGTAAAACAATTATTTGCCTTTAAATTTGTGTTGACAACAGCTCACATAAAATGCAGTTTATTACATAGGCCTATTTGTTAGTTTAAGTTCAGTTCAAATGTCTCTACAGGTCATCAGCTGTAGTTGTGGTGGCATTTACAGCTGCTGGTGATATGAAGTTCCTATTGGAAGAGTTAGCTCGGGACCCTCCACCACCTCGTCAGTGGATTGGAAGTGAATCCTGGATAACTGACCCACACTCAATGAGCTTCAGTTTCTGTGCAGGAGCACTCGGAGTTGCCATTCAGCAATCTGTCATCCCAGGTCTGAGAGACTTCCTTCTGGATCTCTCTCCATCTAAAGTGGCTGCCTCCTCAGTTCTTACTGAGTTCTGGGAGGATGCATTCAACTGCAGCCTAAGAAAAAGTAAGAAAGCGTAATGTGTTTTTATTTTTACATACAATAGATGCAATACATTCCAAATGCAACCGTATTTGGCCAACTGATTTTTTAAAAATTGTTGTTTTTAAATTTTGTTGTAATATTTACTAATTCACAATTTGTTTTTTTCACAGTATTTATGTTAATGTATAATAGGCTGTCAAAATAGTGTTTATAATAAATTTCAGTAGTGTCATACAGTGGCGTAGTTCTTAAGATTCATCATCTCTTTGTCACATTATTTTGTCTCTTTTCATGTGATATGGAACATATTTGTTATTTGCAAAAGAACAAATACAGATAACTCAGTTTTATGACACTAAATTATTTGTATTACACCTTGCTATGTTCCATTCCAACTCAGTATTTGCTCGTGTTTTATTGTCTCGTCAGTAAGTTATCTCAGTTATCACTTTCAGAAGACATTTTTACTTTTTTTGCAACATACAAAAAAGATTGATAAAACAATCAGCTTATGTATGTATTTCCATTTAGATGTTCATCTAAAGAAGAAAGAATGTGATGGGACGGAAGATATTAAAGGGCTTAAAAGCCCATACACTGAAACATCTCAGTTTAGAATTACCAACATGGTCTACAAGGCTGTTTATGCAATAGCACATGCCATCCACAATGCTGCATGTCAGGAAACAAATGATAAGAATCAGTGTGATAAGCACATGCGTTTGGAGCCTAAACAGGTCAGCTTGATTGAAAAGTAAATCCTAGAGTTTTTCCATGAGATTTGAAAGATATAATCTGAGCATTTGTTTTACTGGTTAACAAATGATTTCCCTCTGTGTTTCTTTTATTGCTTAGATCTTTGCTGAATTACATAAAGTAAACTTTAATCAAAATGGGTACCATGTCACATTTGATGCCAATGGAGACCCTGCAGCTTTTTATGAGCTTGTAAACTGGCAAAAGAGCGAAAGTGGAGTTAATGAATTGGTAAAAGTGGGGTACTATGATGCTTCCCTGCCAGTAGGCAAGGAGTTTAGTATCACCAGGAATTTAACCTGGATGGAAGGTGGCACACAAGTAATTACTTAAACGATAATATTTATCGATTGCAAGGTTTTAGCACTAATTAGTCAAAGCAGCTTGTAAAAAAGAAAAATCAAAGTATTATGTTGTTTTTTCTGTGAAAGGTTCCGGTGTCAGTATGCTCTCAAAGTTGTCCTCAAGGAACTCGTAAAGTTTTGCAGAAAGGAAAGCCCATTTGCTGCTATGATTGCACACCATGTCCTGAAGGAGAGATTAGTAATATGACAGGTACATTTCAGATATGTTCATGTTTGTATTACCAAATATCTATGACACATAGTGATTTTTTTCTTCAATTTATTTTAGATTCTCCAGATTGCTTCCCATGCCTCAAAGAGTTTTGGCCAAACCCAAAGAAAGATGCTTGTTTTCCCAAAGCTGTGGAGTTTCTTTCCTTTGATGAAGTCCTGGGAATTATTCTGGAAATATTCTCTGTCAGTGGGGCCTGTCTGGCCATCATAACAGCAGTGTTTTTTTTCTATCACAGAACAACTCCAATTGTCAGAGCCAACAACTCTGAGCTGAGCTTCCTGCTGCTCTTCTCTCTGACTCTGTGTTTCTTATGTTCATTAACTTTCATTGGAGCACCTTCAGAGTGGTCCTGCATGTTGCGGCATACAGCCTTTGGCATCACCTTTGTTCTCTGCATCTCCTGTGTGCTTGGGAAAACTGTTGTGGTTCTGATGGCCTTTAAAGCTACACTTCCAGGTAGTAATGCCATGAAATGGTTTGGTCCTCCACAGCAAAGACTCACTGTACTGACTTTTACATTTATTCAAGTTATAATATGTACTGTATGGTTAGTTCTGAGTCCTCCCTTTCCAGTAAAAAATCTAACCACATACAAGGAGAAGATCATCTTGGAATGTGCATTAGGCTCTGCTGTTGGCTTCTGGTCTGTGCTCGGCTACATCGGCCTGCTGGCTGTTTTTTGCTTTGCGTTAGCTGTTCTAGCTCGGAAACTACCTGATAATTTTAATGAAGCTAAGATGATAACTTTCAGTATGTTGATATTCTGTGCAGTCTGGATCACCTTCATCCCAGCATATGTCAGCTCTCCAGGAAAATTTACTGTAGCTGTAGAGATATTTGCCATTCTGGCCTCCAGTTTTGGACTGATACTGTGTATCTTTGCTCCAAAGTGTTTCATCATTTTGTTTCAGCCAGAAAAGAACAACAAAAAAAGTTTGATGAATAAAAACTAAGGGCAAATTACCACAAGATTGGCAGCAATCTTTCTCGGTGAAAGTGGATGCTTTTCTTTTCTTTCCCCTTCTACGTCCCCCACTTCCCTGCTTGCTTCTATCAATTATATCAATCAAATTTGTTCAAAATTGGATTTATGATAACAGGATTTCTGCTTTTTGGAGCTGTCGGTTACCTGGAGTATCGAGAAATTGTGAAAACGTTGGCAGCTATATCGGCCAATGTCAAGGCTCCCTGAACTATGTGAGGGATATGAGTGCTACCAGCACTCAGACTGAAATGCTGTGTAAGCAGAACTGTAGGACAGCTGCAGTTTCTGAACTTGCTGGCAGAATGGGAATGATCTTGGAGAAAGCTGGATGGTGGACCCTGGCAGAATGACCACAATTTTGGCTGTTTGGAATCGCCATTCAGTAGAACCAGCGAGACTTTAAGGCAGACAGAAAAACAAGAGTCTGCCTGCCCAAATCAAATGGTTTCATCCAAACTGGCTCCCCTGTAATCTTAATTTCTCCTGGATGTTATGTAAACAACACGTCCTGTGACAGCTGACATATCTGACCTTGAAACAGAGCGCACAGAACTGAACTGCCTCACTATCAAAAGACTAATTGCTGCAAGTGTTATCTGCCTCAGTTCACAAACAAACACACACAGACACACGCTTTTTCCCTTACTCCGCTGCTTTCTGTTTTAGCTGTAGTGTCAGAAAGGTCACATCAGAGACTTCAAACTGTAGCTTTCTTGGAATTTTTAGTGATGAAGCTAATTTTTTCTGTATGTTTGTTAATGTATGAAAGAATTCTAGTTGAAGATTTATTTAGCTTATTCCTATGTGTCTGTAATGCTTTTCATTTCATGTACAGCACTTTGAATGTCTTGTTACTTACATGTACTTCAAGTGGTTCTGTAATTTTGAAATCAAAAGAACAATTTGAAGCAGGCATTCAGTCATTCATTTTATAGTTCTACTAATGTTATTTTTTTTCTCCTACATTTTTTGTCATTTTTTTTCACAAAACTTCATGTACCATATGCATAAAATATATTCCTCACAAAATCCGATCAACCACTAAAACATGGTTCCAGTCTAGTTCTAATCTAACTAATCATTTGACTGTCAAACAACTTTTATTAACACTAAAACTCAAACGATTTTGTTACTTAAATATAAATACCATACTCTGTTCATGTATTTGGGAAAAACTTAACACATATTGGTGACAAGGAAACCTTAATTCATCTCTGAGATTTGCTCTCTGATAAATTTAGCAGTTAAATATGGACAGTAATAGCAGCTCTCCCTGCTCTAAATATTTTTGAATGTTTTCTTGAGATAAATAATTAATAAATCCTATTGCGATGACAGGGTAATTACCAAGGGAAATATGCTGTATTTGACCATTTAATGTAAATGTGCTTTTAAATCTTTTTTGTGTTGCATGTGGTTTTAACTTCCACTAACACTGTGTTTCAGAATAGTTAAGCCTTGTTTGTGCTTTTGCAGAGGTTTCTCTATTAACAGATGCAGACAGGTTGTCATTAGCAATTGAGTGCTACTTGTAAACTGCATATTTCATATAAAAATAGCAACACATAACACATGTTTTATTCGTATCAGAAGACTTAACTGCAGTCTTTTCTAAACCTTCTAAATGCAACCATCTGTGATGTGGTTTGTTTTTTACATTGTAATACTTTCAATAAAAAAATATATTTGATGAAAACATACGATCCCATTGTTTTAAATAAATTTCACTAAAGTCTTGTCAATAACTTCTAAAGATGTATCTTACTTTATAATTTCTAGAACAGCACTTGACTGATTCAAATCCTACTTAAAGGCAATGGAGGAGCGATCAAAGCTTAGCACACAGCTTCAGTTGTCAGACCACCCCCCTCCAGAAAGTAGCTGGTGCCAGCGCACCCCCCTACCAAGCAACCTACCCAGAACCCTCAATGTCTAATTGAGAGTGGGGGCAGAGGGTGCCACCAGGGGAGAGATCTACACAATAAGCCCCCCCGATGTCCATTTTGCATTAGTATTAATTTCTCAAGCCACTATGATAACGCTTTATAACAGACTCAATCATTGTACCTTGGATAGGCAACTCACTGCACTTTAACAATATCGTCTACATCACAGTCATATGTACGTATGTTTAAAATATTTTTTATAGCTTTAATAAATCTGTTTGTTTTCTTATTTGTATTGTTGTTTTCATGCACAACTATACATGCACATTTTTTACACCTTCAATTCACCCAACTCAGTTGCGCATTTCATTTAATCTGAGTGTGATTTTTAATAACAGTACAGTTTTTTTTTTCTTCCTTTTTCTTACTTGCTGCTGATACACCTGAATTCCCTACTATGAGAAAATAAAGGTTTATTCCGTTCAATTAAGTTGAACAAGTTAAAATGGCATCAAAGAGCACTGGGTGATGTCATGGTTTTTCTGATGAACAATCACCTGACCTATTATGCTCTGTTAAAGACCAGTAAAAACACACTTGCACCCACTTACTCTTGAAGAATGGAGATTGGCCTGGGATTAGCAGTGAGTTTGTTCAACCTGATTACAGTTGTTGCGCTACATGGGTCTTTAGAGGATGAGAAAAGAATGATTCAGGATACTGATGCTGTTACTGGTGCTGGTCTCAGTGTTGAGGCTTCATTGGTGAAATGTACCCTGCAGGGAACTGCTCGTCTTCCTGCATTTTCCATAGATGGGGACTTTGTATTAGGAGGTGCTTTCTTTCTTCACTTCCAAACGCAAACAGTGGTAAACAACTACACCATACAGCCTGAGCTATCTAGATGCACAGGAAGGTTAGTAAGAGGGAAATGTTGCAAAACATATTATATGTCAATTTTGTGTGCTTTTTACTGAAAAGCAGTTTTTTCGGCAATGAGTGTAAATTTAGCTTTAGATTGAAGAATATCTTTATTTAGTACTAATCTTCATTGTAATTTTCTGTTTTGTAATTGTCAATCATCGAGTTAAGCTCTTTTTGTCCAATTTATGTCAGTTACTTGCTCATAATGTCTTTCAGTATTTTATTGGTAATATATTTATGTTGGATAAACATCAGCAGTCCTGATCTGATTCTGTGCAGCGTGAATGCCCGGGATCTACACTTCTCCTGTACAATGATCTTTGCAATTGAGGAGATAAACAACAGCACAAAGCTGCTGCCTGGCATCAGACTTGGTTATCAGATCTATGACACATGCTCCGCTGTGCCCGTAGCTGTGCATGTGGCATTTCAACTATCAAATGGCCAAGACGCTGTGTTTTACAAAGGCAGTAACTGTTCTCAATCTAGTGTAGTGATGGCTGTAATTGGAGACTCTGGATCCACTCCATCTATCAGCATGTCACACATCCTTGGGTCCTTCAACATTCCTCTGGTAAGAAGATTTTATTGCAAACTGAAACAAAAAATAAATCTTTGCTGTATCACATTTTTCTTTTTTGTCTTTTTTTTTTGCTGTAGGTGAGCCACTTTGCCACTTGTGCTTGCCTCTCAGATAAACATCAGTACCCAACTTTTTTCAGAACAATTCCAAGCGACTATTACCAAGCTGCTGCTCTGGCAAAGCTGGTGCAACACTTTGGCTGGACTTGGATAGGAGCTATCCATTCAGACTCATATTATGGAAATTATGGCATGGCAACGTTTCTTGAGACGGCACACAGAGAAGGGATATGTGTGGAGTACATTGAATCCTTTGACTGGACCTACCCACAGAGCAAAATCCAAAGAGTTGCTGATGTGATCCGCAGGTTTCTGTATCTAGTATACATATACTTTGTATGGCTGAAAATGAACAAATGATAAATATTGACTCAAAGATACAGTTTATAGTTTTTAGGATTGCATATATATATTGGTTTGAGAAAAGAAAATTCATGTTTCTTTAGGTCAACAGCAACAGTTGTTGTAGCATTTACATCTCCTGGAGACATGAAGATCCTCTTAAAAGAGCTGGCATTGCAACCTGGGCCATCTCGCCAGTGGATTGGAAGTGAGGCCTGGATAACTGACTCAAGTCTGATGAGCTTCACTTTCTGCACAGGGGCCATTGGAGTTGCCATTCAGAAATCTGTTATCCCAGGTCTGAGAGACTTCCTACTAGATCTCTCTCCCTCTAAAGTGGCTTCTTCCTCGGTGCTGACTGAGTTCTGGGAGGATGCATTCAACTGCACTCTGAGAAAAAGTGAGAAACCTTTATTTATTTCTTTGCCTTTTTGTTGTCCATGTTGCAACAAAATAGAAACAATACAAGCCAAAAGAATTCTACTGTAGCTTGTACATTAAATCAGACAAGTCTTTTCACCTGATCTTACGTGGCACATATTTCATAAAAAAATATTTTTGATACATTTATTCTACTTTCTGACAAACATTGATTCTAGCTCACAAATAAAAAATAGTAAAAAGACCTCTATTAGGCTGTCGATTGTACCTTTTGCTATCTTTTTATATGGTAATGTGTGTTTATTTCATTTAGATTAAAGTGTTGCCTTAAAAAAATCCCAAGGTAAATTATTGAAAAAAACAAAACATTTCATGTGCCGGTTCAGTCATGAATGTAATAAATGATGTAAAATTGTTACATTCTTTGTGAAACATTGAATAAGGCTAACCTGGGTGTTAGAAGATTGAGTTCATGATTTTTTATTTTTATTTTGCCACAATAGGTTCTTGAATTTTCTTAAATGTTTGCCCATTTAGTAGTGCATTTTAAACTCAAAGTTGTATGATAGTTATGCTGTAACAACGTGAGACTATGGACATTAAAGTTGTTAGCATCATCATTTTTATTAGATTTTATGAAAGGTATTTTTGTTTATATAATGTTTACTTGTTTATTTCTTCTCAGCTTCTCATCCAAACAAGAGAGCATGTGATGGAACTGAAGACATAAAAACCTTTAAAAGCCCATACACTGAAACATCTCAATTAAGAGTTTCTAACATGGTGTACAAGGCTGTTTATGCAATAGCACATGCCATTCACAATGTAGTGTGCCACAAAAAAAATGCAACCGTATATTGCAATAAATACATCAGAGTGGAGCCCAAACAGGTCAGTTTCAAAGTTTTATCCTATAAATTACCTTTCATAGCCATTTACTTATTTCTCTCTGTTTTCTTCATAGGTTTTAACTGAGCTAAAGAAAATAAACGTTTCCCAAAATGGTTATCATATTTCATTCGATAAAAATGGGGACCCTATAGCTTTTTATGAGCTAGTAAACTGGCAGAAAAGTGAAAGTGCCATTATTGAGCCAGTAACAGTGGGGTACTATGATGCATCACTGCCAATGGGAGAACAGATTCGCATCAACAGGAACTTAACCTGGCTGGAAGATGGCACACAAGTAGTTAACTTAATGACAATAATTTATCAAATATAGAGTTTGTAGACTGGTTAGGAAAATATCCTTGCATTGAAATGGTTTAAATGTTTTGTTTCTGTCTCTATGGCAGGTACCAGTGTCAGTGTGCTCAGAACGTTGTCCTCCAGGAACTCGTAAAGTGTTGCAGAAAGGAAAACCCATCTGCTGCTATGATTGCATATCATGCCCCGAAGGAGAGATCAGTAATATGACAGGTACATTTATCCTATATGTAAATCACTACATCCAAAATAGTCATATAGTAATGGCTGTTTTTTTTTTTGTAATTTTCTAGATGCTCCTGATTGCGTCCTTTGTCCCAAAGAGTTCTGGCCAAATACAGAAAAAGATTCTTGTTTCCCCAAACCTGTGGAGTTTCTTTCCTTTGGGGAAGTCCTGTCAATCATTTTAGCTACTTTTTCTGTTAGTGGGGCCTGTCTGGCCATCATTGCAGCAGTGGTTTTCTTTCGTCACAGATCAACTCCAATTGTCAGAGCCAACAACTCTGAGCTGAGTTTCCTGCTGCTCTTCTCTCTGACTCTGTGTTTCTTATGTGCATTAACTTTCATTGGAGCACCATCGAGGTGGTCCTGCATGCTGCGGCACACAGCATTTGGCATCACCTTTGTTCTATGCATCTCCTGTGTTCTTGGGAAAACTATTGTGGTTTTAATGGCCTTCAAAGCTACACTTCCAGGTAGTAATGCCATGAAATGGTTTGGTCCTCCACAGCAAAGACTCACTGTACTGACTTTTACATTTATTCAAGTTATAATATGTACTGCGTGGTTAGTTCTGAGTCCTCCCTTTCCAGTGAAAAATTTAACCACATACAAGGAGAAGATCATCTTGGAATGTGCATTAGGCTCTGCTGTTGGCTTCTGGTCTGTGCTCGGCTACATCGGCCTACTGGCTATTTTTTGCTTTGCATTAGCTGTTCTAGCTCGGAAACTACCTGATAATTTTAATGAAGCTAAGATGATAACTTTCAGTATGTTGATATTCTGTGCAGTCTGGATCACCTTCATCCCAGCATATGTCAGCTCTCCTGGGAAATTTACTGTGGCAGTTGAGATATTCGCCATTCTGGCCTCCAGCTTTGGACTGATACTATGTATCTTTGCTCCAAAGTGTTTCATCATTTTGTTTCAGCCAGAAAAGAACAACAAAAAAAGTTTGATGAATAAAAACTAAGGGCAAATTACCACAGGATAGGCAGCAAAATTACAGAATAACGATAATATTAAAGGGATTTAAAATCCTCACAATCCTCAAGTCCTTATTTTTGTCTTTCTGCTTCTCAGTGAATGTGGACACTTTTATTGTCTTTCCCTTTCACCCTCCCCCACTTCCCTGCTTGCTTCTATCAATTAAATTTGTTCAATATTAGATTTATGATAATAGGATTTCTGCTTTTTGGAGCAGTCGGTTACCTGGAGTATCGAGAAATTGTGAAAAGGTCCGCTGCTGTTTCAGCCAATGTCAAGGCTCCCTGAACTACAGGTAAAAGCCAGTAAATTAGAATATTTTGAAAAACTTGATTTATTTCAGTAATTGCATTCAAAAGGTGTAACTTGTACATTATATTTATTCATTGCACACAGACAGATGCATTCAAATGTTTATTTCATTTAATTTTGATGATTTGAAGTGGCAACAAATGAAAATCCAAAATTCCGTGTGTCACAAAATTAGAATATTACTTAAGGCTAATACAAAAAAGGGATTTTTTTAGAAATGTTGGCCAACTGAAAAGTATGAAAATGAAAAGTATGAGCATGTACAATACTCAATACTTGGTTGGAGCTCCTTTTGCCTCAATTACTGCATTAATGCGGCGTGGCATGGAGTCGATGAGTTTCTGGCACTGCTCAGGTGTTATGAGAGCCCAGGTTGCTCTGATAGTGGCCTTCAACTCTTCTGCGTTGTTGGGTCTGGCATTCTGCATCTTCCTTTTCACAATACCCCACAGATTTTCTATGGGGCTAAGGTCAGGGGAGTTGGCTGGCCAATTTAGAACAGAAATACCATGGTCCGTAAACCAGGCACGGGTAGATTATGCGCTGTGTGCAGGCGCCAAGTCCTGTTGGAACCTGAAATCTCCATCTCTATAGAGCAGGTCAGCAGCAGGAAGCATGAAGTGCTCTAAAACTTGCTGGTAGACGGCTGCGTATACCCTGGATCTCAGGAAACAGAGTGGACCGACACCAGCAGATGACATGGCACCCCAAACCATCACTGATGGTGGAAACTTTACACTAAACTTCAGGCAATGTGGATCCTGTGCCTCTCCTGTCTTCCTCCAGACTCTGGGACCTCAATTTCCAAAGGAAATGCAAAATTTGCTTTCGTCAAAGCAAATTTGACTCAGCAGCAGTCCAGCTCTTTTTTTCCTTAGCCCAGGTGAGACGCTTTTCGCGCTGTTTCTTGGTCAACAGTGGCTTGACACGAGGTATGCGGCAGTTGAAACCCAGGGCCGTTTCTCAATATGCGTTCTTGAGCGTTCTCGTGTGCTCGTGTGCTCGTGACACGTCATCAGCCTCAGCCCGAGCACTGTTCCGATTGACGAGAACGCCAAACCGAGAACGCGCCGAATTCCCCGGATGTTGTTCTCGCCCGCCCTCTTTATCGAGCATGCATCAGGGCAGACTTGTGCGTTCTTCAGACTGACCGCTTGCCCAGAATGCACCGCGGCAAGATAATTTTTAGGCTTTTTAGAAATTAAAAATGTTGTTTTAAAAAAATTTTCAATAAGATTTATTGTGGTGTAGTATATAAATAGTTTTGAATGTTAAAGAAATGCTAAAGAACTGTGCGTCTCATGACGTCACAAGTACGCTTCTGTTCCAATACACCATAAGTGCTGCGTGCTCGCGTTCTTGTGTCTTTCACTCCTTGTTCAATGTGTCGATGGTCGCCTTTTGGACAGCTGTCAAATCTGAAGTCTTCCCCATGTTTGTGTAGGCTTCAGAACTGGACTGAGAGACCATTTAAAGCCCTTTGCAGGTGTTTTGAGTTAATCAGCTGATTAGTTTGTGGCACCAGGTGTCTTCAAAATTTAACCCTTACACAATATTCTAATTTTGTGACACACGGAATTTTGGATTTTCATTTGTTGCCACTTCAAATCATCAAAATTAAATGAAATAAACATTTGAATGCATCAGTCTGTGTGCAATGAATAAATATAATGTACAAGTTACACCTTTTGAATGCAATTACTGAAATAAATCAAGTTTTTCAAAATATTCTAATTTACTGGCTTTTACCTGTATATAAGGGATATGTCTGCTACCAGCACTCATACTGAAAGGCTGTGTAAGCAGAACTGTAAGACAGCTGCAGTTTCTGAACTTGCTGGCAGAATGGGAACGATCTTGAAGAAAGCTGGAAGCGGGCCCCGGCAGAATGACCACAATTTTAGCTGTTTGGAATTGCCATTGAGAAGAACCAGCGAGACTTTAAGGCAGACAAAACAAGAGTCTGCCTGCCAAATCAAATGGTTTCATCCAAACTGGCTCCCCTGTAATCTTAATTTCTCCTGGATGTTATGTAAACAAGATGTCCTGTGACATCTGACATATGTGACCTTGAAACAGCACTGAATGAACTGCCTGATAACGCTCCATCACTATCAAAGACTAATGGCTGCAAGTGTTATCTTCCTCAGTTCACAGACAAACACACACAGACACACATACACACATGATTACACTAAAACACACAGGCACAAACACACCGCCTCTACTGTGCTTTTCCCCTTCGCTGCTTTCTGTTTTAGATGCAGTGTCAGAAAGGTCACGTCAAAGACTTCAAACTGTAGCTTTCTTGGAATTTTTAGTGATGAATCTCATTCTTTCTGTATGTTTGTTAATGTATGAAAGAATTCTAGTTGAGGATTTATTTAGCTTGTTCCTATGTGTCTGTAATGCTTTTCTGTTCATGTACAGCACTTTGAATGTCTTGTTACTAAAAGGTTCAATATAAATAAACTTACCTTACATGTACTTCAAGCAGTTCTGTAGTTTTGAAATCAAAAGAACAATTTGAAGCAGGCATTCAGTCTTCATTTTATAGTTCTACTAATGTTATTTTTTTTCACCTACATTTTTTGGCATCTTTTTTCACAAAACTTCATGTACCATATGCATAAAATATATTCCTCACAAAATCCCATCAACCACTAAAACATGGTTCCAGTCTAGTTCTAATCTAACTAATCATGAGACTGTCAAACAACTTTTATTAACACTAAAACTCAAACAATTTTCTTACTTAAATATAAATACCATACTCAAACTTAGCACATATCGGTGACAAGGAAAACTTAATTCATCTCTGAGATTTGTTTTCTGATCAATTTAGCAGTATAATATGGAAGGTAATAGCAGGTCTCCCTGCTCTAAATATTTTTGATTGTTTTCTTGAGATAAATAATTAATAAATCCTATTGCGATGACAGGGTAATTACCAAGGGGAAATATGCTGTATTTGACCTTTTAATGTAAATGTGTTTTTAAATCTTTTTTTGTGTTGCATGTGGTTTTAACTTCCACTAACACTGTGTTTCAGAATAGTTTGTGCTTTTGCAGAGGTTTCTCTATTAACAGATGCAGACAGGTTGTCATTAGCAATTCAGTGCTACTTGTAAACTACATAATTCATATAAAAATAGCAAAACATAACATGTTTTATTCGTAACAGAAAACTTAACTGCAGTCTTTTCTAAACCTTCTAAATGCAACCATCTGTGATGTGGTTTGTTTTTTACATTGTAATACTTTCAATAAAAAAATATATTTGATGAAAACATACGATCCCATTGTTTTAAATAAATTTCACTAAAGTCTTGTCAATAACTTCTAAAGATGTATCTTACTTTCTAATTTCTAGAACAGCACTTGACTGATTCAAATCCTAGTTAAAGGCAATGGATGTAATATTCTGAGTTCTGTTCCGGTTTATGTTAGTTTTAGTTTTCCTTCTCTCTCCTGTCTTTTATTATCTGGCTGTTTTTGAGTTCTGTCTAGTCTGGATTCTTGTTTAGATTCTTGTTTACTGTTTTAGTTATGTCTTCAGAAGCTTCTTAGTTTAGGTTTGAATTTTTGATCTGTTCTTGTTTTGAGCCTCAGCACTGATGTCTGGTCTAATTACTTACTCTGCACACCTGCCTAACTCCACCCCTGCTGCAATCACCTTTCACCGGCTTCACCTGATTCCACCTCCATATAAACTGCTGAGACCAGACATCAGTGCCAGGTTGTCTTGTTGAGTTTATGGGTGAGTCGTCTCCTGCAACATTTTTTGTATGGTTTGCTTTTGGATTTTTGACCCTGTTTTCTCCAGTAACCTGAGCCATCCTGTTCTGCCTGTCCATTCACATTTTTACCTGTCCTGCTGGAAGGTTTGTTTTTCTGTAGTGATGTTACGTTATGTGCCGAGGCTTCGAGGCGTGTGTCGAGTAATGGAGGGGGCGTTTCCGCAATGCGCGTATCGAGGCTTGCTTCATTTGGGGGAGGAGCCGAAAACGATGATGTCCGAAGCCTCGCTGGCCGGCTGTACCACGTGACTGCTTCGGGAAGTGGCTCAGATTGTTGCGCGGGGTTTGACGGCTTTAAAAAGTCCACAAGCTCCATTCAAAATGTGGGTTGTTGTAGGAGAGTTGCGGTCAGTTGAGAGAGTGGATAGAGTTTGGATAGTTTGGATAGTAGAGTTTGGATAGTGGTTATTTAGTTTGAGAAAGTTAGTTTGGTGTTTGGAGAGTTTAGGAAAGAGATACATAGGAGATTTAGGAGTGCGAGGACAGGATAGGAGTAGGATGGAGCAGGCGAGAAAGAGGAGGATGTCCCCTATGTGGGAACATTTTGATTTGATAAGCCCTAACAAGGTAAGGTGAACTGAACATTTGCAGATGCATTAGGTTTGCTTATGAGGAACTGTATTTTTCACTGTTTCTTATTTTGTGTAAAGGTGAGGTGTTTATTGTGCTCCAAGGAGTTGGGGTACAATAATAACACCTCATCCATGCTAAGGCACTACCGTGCCTTGCATGAGAATAGGGATGAAACTGGAGCTTCACCCAGCCAAGGTATTTCATTACTATATTAAAAACACACTTTCACAATTTTTGCATGCTGATGTTTGCTTGTTGTGCAAATAAAGATAGGTAACAGACACTGTATTTATTCCCTTTTAACCAGCCACCAGAAAAGCAGAGCTGGATGAAGCTCTAGTCTCCATGATAGTGAAGGATACCCAGCCTTTCACTATTGTGGATGACGTTGGATTCAAGACATTTGTGTCTAAGCTGGATCCCAATTATGTTCTCCCTACAAGGCAGGTATGTGTGGGTCCATACATGAAACGAATGACTACATTGTTGTATGTGTCACAATTCAGCAATATATATATATAAATGTATGTATGTATGTATGTGTGTATGTATGTGTGTATGTATGTATGTGTATATATATATATATATATATATATATATATATATATATATATATATATATATAATCTCTTCCTTTAGGCTCTGAAGGCCATGGTGGAGGCCAAATATGAGTCTGCTAAGGAGCACGCTAAGGCTAAAGTAGAGAAGGTGGCTGCTGTTAGCCTTACATCAGATATGTGGACATCCATCAACATGGATGCCTACCTGGCAGTGACATGCCACTTTGTGGAGGAGAATGAAAAGCTGAGCTCGGTGTTGTTGGGAGTGCAGGCATTCCCCCAGTCTCACACTGCTGAAAATATTGCTTGTGTGAAAGCCTCCCTGATGGAGGAATGGGGAATCTCAGGCAAGGTGACATGCATGGTCACCGATGGTGCTCCTAATATGGTGGCATGCGTGAGAGACCTGAAGCTTCGCCACCACATTTGTGTTTCTCATACCCTCAATCTTATTGTGAAGAGGGCGCTTGACCACCAACCTGCGCTCTCTGGCCTCCGGGCCAAAGCAAGGAAGCTGGTTGGCTACTTTAGAAGCAGCACCACTGCTAAGGTATGCTCTTTTATTTTATTCCAATATATAATGTTAATAGTTTGTCTGTACTCCTACTGCAGTGACTTAATGGCCTACTCTTCTGTATCTTTAAAGGAGAAGCTTACACAAGTGCAGCTTCAGCTGGGCATGCAAGCAACCAAGCTGATGCAGGAGGTGGAAACAAGATGGAACAGCACCTACTTGATGCTGCACCGTCTGGTGGAGTTGAGGGAGCCAGTAGGAGCGGCATTGGCTGGATTGCACACTGACATTCCCTTTTTCACTGCCAGTGAGTTTGATATTGTTGTAGCGTGCCTTTCGTTACTCTCTCCTTTCTGTGACGCCACCATGGAGCTCTCGGCAGAACAACACGTGTCGGCATCAAAAGTTATCCCCCTCCTGAAGATGATAGAGAATGCCCTTCAGGAGGAGGACACCAAGTCGGCACCTGCAGAAGCAGTGCAAATAGGAGAGCAGCTCATCAGACATCTCAGGGAGAAGCTGCACATGCTCCAGTCAATGAG
Organism: Fundulus diaphanus; assembly: GCA_037039145.1. Taxonomy (NCBI): domain Eukaryota; kingdom Metazoa; phylum Chordata; class Actinopteri; order Cyprinodontiformes; family Fundulidae; genus Fundulus; species Fundulus diaphanus. The sequence goes on from CM073124.1 coordinate 20,004,366, forward strand.
CATCTTGTCGCTGGCTACACTCCTGGATCCACGATTTAAAGTTATAGCATTTTTCAGCAACACAAAAGCTGCTGAAGCAGTGAAGCGCTTGACTTCAGAGTGTGCCACCGTAATCCGACGGAACCTAGAAGAGAACACTCACGAGATTCCCCATGCTTCCACCTCTCAAGAATTCAGTGGAGGTAATCTTTTGTATTACATTTTGAGATTACTTATTCCTATTAAAACACTTACTAACCTGACCTGTGGTTTCCATTTAGGTAGCAGACTTTGGCAAAGATTGGACACTAGTGTCATGGAGGCAAAGAGGACTCCAAATGTCTCAGCAGATGCCACCGTAGAGGTCCAGCGCTACCTCTCAGAGGCGAACATAAGCAGGCTGGAGAACCCCCTGGAGTACTGGGCTAATCATCGGTCACTGTACCCCAATCTGTACAAACTTGCACTTATTTATTTATGCACCCCGGCATCATCTGTGCCATGTGAGCGTGTCTTTTCAAAGGCTGGAGAAGTAGTATCAAAAAAGAGAAATCGTTTGAAACCAAAAACTGTGGAGAAATTGTTGTTTCTTAATAAAAATGCATGAAATCATCCAAGTTACACAAGCATTCATTACCCCTCCCTAGTTCCATAAGCACTTTCACTGTCCTCTGCCTGATTAAGGCTATGCCATTTTTGTAGAGTCACAGAAAAACATTATTACACAACATGCCATATCACATGACACTCCTATTTTGGGAATAATTACACACAGAGAATACATTCAAACAATATTTTATTGTACACATGTGTTTACAAAATTTATGTAGACAAATGATTTCGTCCTACACCTTCTGTGAAGTCATTCCCAAGAGCCATAATAGACAAAAATTAATGCATCACACGTGTTAAGATACAGCTGGCTGTGATTATACAACTTGCCAGTAGGTGGTGCTGTGTGCACATGAACCATCAAGAAATGAACCTTTTCTCGAACCAGTTGGCTGAGTGGTTCAATGCCTCATGAGGCTTCATCTCGCCATCACTATTTTTCTGCCATCTTTTGGGTTTGACGGTGTTTGTTTGGCTTTTTCCCTGTTTTTTGATTTTTGTTAATAAAAATACTCATCTGAACCTCTGCTGGTCTGGTGGAATTCTGGGTCCCCTACCTCTGATCATTACAATGGAGGAGCGATCGAAGCTTAGCACACAGCTTCAGTTGTCTCTGCAATGTTCTGTTCTGGTTCTTGTTGATATTTTGGTTAAGTTAGCTTTCCTGCTTTAGGTTTTTTTTCTGTTTCTAGTTTTGTATTGTGTTGGATTCATGTTTAGCCTGTTTACTGTTTTAGTTATCTGGTCTTCTTTATTGGTTTTTATTAAAGCGTGTGTTCTGTTCAGTCTTAGCCTTGTTTTCTATCTTGGGTTTTCTCTTTATGGTTATTTTGGCTATGTAGTTGTTCATCTTAGTTTCTGTCCCATCAGCCTCTCAGTCACTTCCCCTTCCTTGATCACTTTCACCTGTCCCTGGTTAATTAGTTTCTCCCTACTCACCTGTTTGCCTGTCTATTTATACCTGCCTCAGTTCTCTGCTCCTTGCCAGAACGTCACATCTCATGTCCCCACGTTTCATGTCCTAGTCCTTTCTCATCCGGTAAGAGCTCTCCAGCATTCAGCATTTCTACCTGTCTACCTGTTTACTTTATCTGATGTTTGCATGTTTTTGAGTCCGCCCAGTTCCTGTCAGTTTTTTGCTTGGATGTCTGCTCTTTACCCCGCTGTGGATTGTTTTTTTTTTGTCTGCCTGGCTGACCCATCATCACATCAATAAATCTCTTAAGCATTCTTTCTAGTGTCTGGCTGAATACCGGGTTCATCTCCTCCTCAATCATTACAGTACGTTCTGGCCAACAGACATGAAACCGTCGGCAGCACAAATTTTTTATTCAGGAGGATTATTTTTTGCAGACCTTAACACGGACAATCCTTTCAATAACTCACCGGAGCTCTGCCTGGAGGAAGATAAAGACTTGATGCAGGGATAATTTTTTGAGGGTTCCAGGCTGGCGATTTGTCCCCCTGGTGTCGGTCCCAGACGCCACCTCCTCGTCAGCAGCACTTCCCCGCAGCAGCCCCGCCTTCGCAAGCGCAGGCGAGCGCCCGGTCTGGCTGTCACCTCTGTTTCTGATGCTGTCTCTGTGGGTTTGGCCTCGACCTCTTCTGGTCGGCGATCCGTCGACCCAGCCCGGCGGTCACCTGTTCGAGGTTCTCGGTCTCGGCCTGAGTCACCCACAGGACCTCCTAGTGACGCCTCCGGCGATGATTACAGGGTGCTGGAGGAAAAATTAAGAACTTTTGCCCCTGTAATAAAACACCTTAGAGAGGCCCTTTTCAGCCGTTATTCGGCTGAACTAGAGGCCAAATTAAAGGAGGTGGAGGGGCATTACAGGACAGCCCTAAGGTCTTTCAACAGCCGACCCGCACCTGTTTCTGAGGCTCTGGCCGACACCTTGGACCCTAAACCTGTCACTGAGAGTCCGGCCGATGCCTCGGACCTCAGGCCTGTCCCCGAGGGTCCGACCGATGCCTCGGACCTCAAGCCTGTCCCCGAGGGTCCGACCGATGCCTCGGACCTCAAGCCTGTCCCCGAGGGTCCGACCGATGCCTCGGACCTCAAGCTTGTCCCCGAAGGTCCGCAGGCGGCTCGGCTCCGGTTCCTGTCCCTGTGGGGTCACCACCAGCCGGCGGGGAGGAAATCGAGGCAGTTCCGCCGCCGGCCCGTAATGCGGCGACCCAGGAGGGTCAGCCGCCGGCCCGCGACGCTTGGACCCAGGAGGGTCAGCCGCCGGCCCGCGACGCTTGGACCCAGGAGGGTCAGCCGCCGGCCCGCGACGCTTGGACCCAGGAGGGTCAGCCGCCGGCCTGCAACGTCGGCGTTCAGGCTAGTTTCTCTCCGGCCTGCAACCTGGTCTCCGGTTGGTGTCCTGGAGGCTGAGTGCCCCGCCAGGTCAGAAGAGGGCGGGGCCTCGTCGGGACAACAAGCGTCGGGGTCCTCAACGTTGCAGCCGGGTCTTAATGCCTTGTAAAGGGACCAAGCAGCCAAGGCCCTCAGGAGACTCTAAAGCCTCCAGGTATTCCCAGAGGTCTCTCTCTCTACTCACTCTGTGTGACAGTCAGCTGTCAGAGCTCTTATACTGGCTGTCACTACCAGAGACACTCCAGAGCCTGATATTAAGGGTTTTCGTGTCCAAGGGACTGGGAGCTTCACTAGCCTGTAGCCAGGCCTCATCCACAGCCTGTAGCCAGGCCTCATCCACAGCCTGTAGCCAGGCCTCATCCACAGCCTGTAGCCAGGCCTCATCCACAGCCTGTAGCCAGGCCTCATACACAGCTGCCTGTAGCCAGGCCTCATACACAGCAGCCTGTAGCCAGGCCTCATCCACAGCAGCCTGTAGCCAGGCCTCATCCACAGCAGCCTGTAGCCAGGCCTCATCCACAGCAGCCTGTAGCCAGGCCTCATCCCCTAGCCTGTAGCCAGGCCTCATCCCCTAGCCTGTAGCCAGGCCTCATCCCCTAGCCTGTAGCCAGGCCTCATCCCCTAGCCTGTAGCCCGGCGCCTTCTGAATCCTGTATGCCTGTGCTGCCAGTAGCATGTAGCCCATTGCCTCCTTTAGCCAGGCGCCACCTGTAGCCAGTAGTCTGGCGCCATCTTTGGCTGTTCTCTCTTCCAGACACCGGGTCCAGAGGGTCCTGCTCCGCCGCCAGCCGCCCGAAGCCTGGCTCTGCCGCCGGCCGCCCGAAGCCTGGCTCTGCCGCCGGCCGCCCGAAGCCTGGCTCTGCCGCCGGCCGCCCGAAGCCTGGCTCCGCCGCCGGCCACCCGAAACCTGGCTCTGGTTCCTGTCCCTGTGGGTCTCCGTTGGCCGGCCCCCTCCGAGGGCTCTACTCCATCGACGGCTTCTGAGAGCCTGGTTCTTGTTCCACCGTCTGTCTCCTGAAGTCTTAGTCTTGTCCTGCCGACGCCCTCTGGGACGTTCCTTGGAGCACCTGTCCTCCGGGACGCCCACCAGACTTTTGATCTAGTTGGGGCCTGTCCCTGGGTTTTCTTTGTATAGACTGTTTTTCGCACCTTTGGGGTTGTTTTTTGTTTTTGGTTTGTGTTTGGACATTTGTGTTGATTTCTCTTTATGGTTATTTTGGCTCTGTAGTTGTTCATTTTAGTTTCTGTCCCATCAGCCTCTCAGTCACTTCCCCTTCCTTGATCACTTTACCCTGTCCCCTGTTAATTAGTTTGCCTGTCTATTTATACCTGCCTCAATTCTCTGCTCCTTGCCAGAACGTCACGTCTCATGTCCCCACGTTTCATGTCCTAGTCCTTTCTCATCCGGTAAGAGCTCTCCAGCATTCAGCATTTCTACCTGTTTACTTTATCTGATGTTTGCCTGTTTTTGAGTCTGCCCAGTTCCTGTCAGTTTTTTGCTTGGATGTCTGCTCTTTACCCCGCTGTGGATTGTTTTTTTTTGTCTGCCTGGCTGACCCATCATCACATCAATAAATCTCTTAAGCATTCTTTCTAGTGTCTGGCTGAATACCGGGTTCATCTCCTCCTCAATCATTACAGTCTCAGGTAGTAACCATTAATCAGGCCCGAAATCTGGGGACTCAGAGCTAAACCTTGAAAAGCATCTGAAGACAATTACAAAGTCAGCTTTTTATCACCTACATAACATTTCCAGCATTAAAGGACTAATGTCTCAAGAAACCAAGCCATGCGTTTATCTTTAGTTGAATTGATTACTGCAACGGTGTTTTCACAGGTCTGCCACAAAAGTCGATCAGACAACTGCAGCTGATCCAGAATGCTGCTGCCTGCATCCTCACTAAGACTAAGAAAGTAGAGCACATGACCCCAATTCTAAAGTCCTTACACTGGCTCCCTGTATCTCAGAGAACAGACTTAACAAACATCTGTTAGTCTATAAATCACTGACCTAAATCTATTACAGAGTTATCAGTGTATCAGCTCTCCAGACCACTCGGGTATACTGGCTCAAGTCTACTCTGCATAGCCATAGCCAGAACCAAACATGGAAAAGCAGCATTTAGTTCTTATGCTCCACTTATCTGGAAAAAACTGCCAGACTGCAAAAGTGACAAAACCCCAAGTTCCTTTTAATCAAGGTTAAACATCTATTTATTTAGAGTTGCCTTTAAATGTTAATGTCCAATTCAAACTGCTGCAGTCAATTGAAACTTCATTAAATTTGTAGTCCAACTTTTCTTGACCTACTGTTTCTATTCCACTGAAAAGTGCTTTAAATGTTTTCCTTTCCTATCTTCTGTTGAATTGTTTTGTTACTGAAATGTGCTATACAAATAAACTTGCCTTGCCTAATTGTTGGGTTTACATTACAATTGCACATTTTATGAATCAATTCAATTTTCAATTCAATTTTATTTATATAGCGCCAATTCATGAAACATGTCATCTCGAGGCACTTTACAAAGTCAAAATCAGTCAGATTATACAGATTGGTCAAAAATTTCCTATATAAGGGAACCAGTTGATTGCTTCAAAGTCCCGACAAGCAGCATTCACTCCTGAAGAAGCGTAGAGCAACAGGGAGAGTCGTCTGCATTGTCCATGGCTTTGCAGCAATCCCTCATACTGAGCAAGCATAAAGCGACAGTGGAAAGAAAAACCACCCATTAGCGGGAAGGAAAAACCGGGCTCAGTATGAACGGTCATCTGCCTCGACCGACTGGGGGTTACAGAAGACAGAGCAGAGACACAAGACAGACAAAAAAGCACAGAAGCACACATTGATCTAGTAATCTGTTTTACATTAGATGGTAATAGCGGGTGATCGGTCTTCCTTGGATGATGTCACAGTTAACAGAACGTCAGACCAGGTGTGCCTACTATGAAGAAAAAAAGAGAACAAAAAGTTAAAAGCTGAAATGACGATAGTCATTTCAATGTAATACAATGCAAAACTGGAGAACAGTAGACTGGAGAACAGTAGAAATCAGTAGAGTGAGAAAAATAGGCCCTGATGTCCTCCAGTAGCCTAAGCCTATCACAGCACAACTATAGAGGTAGCTCAGGGTAACATGAGCCACTCTAACTATAAGCTTTGTCAAAAAGGAAAGTTTTAAGATTAGTCTTAAAAGTAGACAGGGTGTCTGCCTCACGGACCAAAACTGGGAGTTGGTTCCACAGGAGAGGAGCCTGATAGCTAAAGGATCTGGCTCCCATTCTACTTTTAGAGACTCTAGGAACCACCAGCAGACCTGCAGTCTGAGAGCGAAGTGCTCTGTTAGGAACATACGGAGTAATCAGAGCTCTGATATATGATGGAGCTTGATTATTAAGGGCTTTATACATTAGAAGGAGAATTTTAAATTCTATTCTTAATTTAACAGGAAGCCAATGAAGGGAAGCTAAAATTGGAGAAATATGATCCCTCTTGTTGATTTTCATCAGGACTCTTGCCGCAGCATTTTGGATCAGCTGAAGACTTCGAACTGCATTTTGTGTACTTCCTGATAGTAAAGAATTACAATAGTCCAGCCTTGAAGTAACAAATGCATGGACTAGTTTTTCAGCATCACCCCTGGACAGAATGTTTCTAATTTTGGCGATATTCCTGAGGTGAAAAAAGGAAACTCTGGAAACCTGTTTAATATAGGATTTAAATGACATGTCTTGGTCGAAAACAACACCAAGATTTTTAACTTTATTACCAGAGGCCAAGTTAATGCCATCCAGATTAAGTGATTGATTAAGAACTTTATTTTTTGAGGACTCTGGCCCAAAGATTACAACTTTTGTCTTGTCAGAATTTAAATGCAGGAAATTTAAAGTCATCCAGCTTTTGATGTCATCAAGACATGACTGCAGTCGAAGTAACTTATTGGATTCATCAGGATTTATGGATAAATATAGCTGAGTGTCATCAGCATAACAGTGGAAATTAATCCCATGCTGTCTGATAATTTTGCCGATCGGAAGCATATATATAGTAAAGAGAATTGGTCCAAGGACTGAATCCTGTGGTACTCCACAAGTGACCCTTGAGTTTGAGGAAGATTTATTATTAACATGAACAAACTGGAATCTGTCCGACAGATAAGATTTAAACCAGGCTAATGCTTTTCCCTTAATCCCTACAGTATGCTCAAGTCTTTGTAGGAGAATATTGTGATAAAAAAAAATAAGAAATGCAAAAATAGAATATTACATATCTACAATAACAGAAGTCAAAGGAAAACCATCTATACTGTGGAAACAAATAAATAGCATTGTAAAGCCACAGAGTACAACGACAATGTTTGAGCTTAAAATTGGAAACCAGCAGATAAGAGACATTAAACAAATAGCCCAGGAATTTAATAATTATTTTGTGTCATCGGTGGAGGAGCTGGTCCAACAGTTTAATTTTGGAAACCTTCTAAGACCAATTCAACAACAAGTTACGTCAAGCACAACATTCTCCTTACAGCAGACTAGTGAATCCATTGTGCTTGATGCTATAAATATAATTAAACAAAGTAATTGCATGGATCTCTCTCACATTAATACTGCCTTTGTAAACCGAAACAAAAATGCACTTATAAAACCTCTAACACATGTAATTAATTTGTCCATCGAGAGCGGGCAATTCCCAGCACCCTGGAAACAGGCTAGAGTTATGCCAATCTTTAAGTCAGGATCCCATGACCAGGCATGTAACTATCGGCCTATAAGCATCCTGCCTGTATTTTCTAAGGTGTTAGAAAAAATAGTCTCCAACCAGTTAATGGCGTACATACAGTATTATAAAATTTTACATCCTCTACAGTTTGGCTTCCGACCACATCATTCAACCGATACAGCAAACTGTTATTTTGTTTAAAAAATAAAGTTGGCAATAGACAGTGGGGAAATAGTAGGCGCAGTCTTTTTGGATCTCAAAAAGGCATTTGACACTTTAAATCATAAAATTCTAATGGCAAAATTATCTAAATTAAATTTTTCACCTAAAACTTTACAGTGGTTTAAATCATACTTAGAAGGAAGAGAGCAGTGTGTCACAATAAACAACGAAAAGTCATAATTTTTAAAGATAAATACAGGAGTGCCACAGGGATCCATCCTTGGCCCTCTACTTTTTACATTATACATTAATGACTTGCCAGAGTCTTGTCCAACAGCAGGTTTTCAGTTATATGCCGACGATGCAGTAATTGCATTACCTGCAGAACTGAAGGGAGAGTCAAACTGGGTCCTTTTTAAATATAAACTTAAAGACTTTTTATTGAAAGGTCAGATATGTGAACATTAATAATTTAACTGACCTGATCTTTTATCTGTGATCTTTTAGTGTGTAATTTGTTCTGTTGTGCCTTGTGTACAGTCACTGTGTTTTTTTGTAAAATCCCAACTGGGGACAGGCATTGAGAATTAGCCTTAGCTAAAATGTTGTAGTGTGTGACATGATTCATGAAACATACTTGTCCCTATCAAATAAACGAATAAAAAAAAATAGGGTGAGGAGCTCAGTCATCCGGGGAGGACTCAGAATAGAGCCGCTGCTCCTCCACGTCGAGAGGAGCCAGTTGAGGTCAGGATGCCTCCTGGACGCCTCCCTGGTGAGGTGTTCCGGGCACGTCCCACCGGGAGGAGGCCCAGGGGAAGACCCAGGACACGCTGGAGGGACTATGTCTCCCGGCTGGCCTGGGAACGCCTTGGGATTCCTCCGGAGGAGCTGGCCCAAGTGGCCGGGGAGAGGGACGTCTGGGCCTCCCTACTGAAGCTGCTACCCCCGCGACCCGACCCCGGATAAGCGGAAGAAGACGGACGGACGGACGGACGGACGGATTTGAAAAAAGGTTTCAGAAAAAGAATGTGTTTCTCAGATCTTGCGTTTACAATCTGTCAGCAAGCAAACACATATTTCATTTGAAAGTCAGACTTCTGGTGTATGCGTTTGGGGGATGAAGAAAGTGAAAATAGACCTGTGCCTGTATTCACGAAGATTCTCAGAGTCCTCAGAGAGCTCTTGTCTTAGCCAAAAAATGTCTGCTTAGGGGTCCTAGCTTAATGTTGATTTAGATAGATACTGAGAACAACTCTGGGTAAGGAGATGACAGAGGTTTTCATCTTAGTGAGGAGGTGTGGTTCCTGGATCATGCCGCAAATACACAAACTTTGAACCGTATTGTAGCAGATCAATGTATCTTTTTCTATGTACGTATTGGGTACTATTATGTACCAGCCAGGAAAGTGAGAAGCGCTCCATGCAGCAATCAAAAGTGAGGAGATGACATCACACAAGTGAACTTCTAGATGACCAGTTAGGCTACTGACTTCAACATGTACAACAAAGAACACAGTTCTTCACTTATCTTATCAAGGTAAAATTGTAAGAAAAACCTTAGAATTCTGGAAATTCTAACATCTTTCCTAAAATGACGTCACTAAGGATTCTTTTTTAATATGGGCACTGGAGTCTATGTCATTAAGAGGTTTAATCTCAGAGCTGAATCCACCCTCTCTCCAATGAACACCCAAAATTATATTAATGTTTTTAAGCCTGCAACACAACAATTACACCCTGCTACAGAAGCACGAGGGATGGAAATGTGGGCTAACTTTACTGGTCCAAGATTCTCAGTCACTTTATTGCGGCTGATTACACTAGTTCTCTTGGCTCGGTTTGTAAATGGTCTGAAAGAGAGGACCAAGCCTGAAGCTGCTATTAGTGTTGCTGGAGCCAGTACTGAAAGTTCATCTATCAAATGTACTTTGCTGGGTGCACCTCGTTTACCTGCATTTTCAAATGATGGAGACTTTATCATAGGAGGGGTTTCCTCCATTCACTACCAACTTTACACGGTGGTTTATAATTACACTGCAAAGCCTGAGCCTCCAAGATGCACTGGAAGGTTAGTAGGAAGGATATGTTGAATGCAATGTTGCAATCATGTTGTGTGTTTGCTGCAATGTTTGCTGGTATGCTGAGGGACAATAACCAGATGTGTTTATTTGATATATCTTTGTATTCATAAACAGAAAGATATATTAGCATGCTGGGATTGTTGCCCTGTACATTTATTAATTTAAACAAATTTAATGCTCTTCTTCTTAGATGACAAAGGTATTGGATTAATCTTCATCTTAAATGTAAATTCAAATCCTGTAAAATTCAATATACAGGTTTACTGTTTTATACAATAGATTTAACTGAATAACATTATTTAAATAGCTTTACAAAGTATACAAGTGTATTACAATATGTAATATAATAACTCCTTCAACAGCAGGTTTCATTTTGATATGTTTTTGATCTTTTTTGCTAGACCTAATGTCTTTTGATTTTATGGAGATTTGAATGTTTTTTTCATAAATGTGACGATTCACTTAATTGATTTTGTTTAGCGTTAATGGCCGGGGTCTGCGCTTCCTTCGCACAATGATATTTGCCATTGAGGAAATAAATAACAGCACAAAGCTCCTCCCTGGCATCAAACTTGGATGTCGCCTCTATGATTCATGCGTCTCAGTGGCTGTAGCTGTACATACCGCATTTCAGCTGTTAAACGGTCAGGACCCTGTGTTTTACAAAGACAGTAACTGTTCACACACTGGAGTGGTGATGGCTGCAGTTGGAGACTCTGGATCCACTCCTACCATCAGCATGTCACACATCATGGGGCCCTTCAACATACCCCAGGTAAATAGTCTGAATATATCATAATGTATACATTTATGCTACATCTGCTAATATTTCTCTCTTCTTTTGTTTTTGTTTCAGGTGAGCCACTTTGCCACTTGTGCCTGCCTTTCAGACAAACAGCAATTCCCAACTTTTTTCAGAACAATTCCCAGTGACCACTTCCAAGCTGACGCTCTGGCTAAGCTTGTGAAGCACTTTGGATGGACTTGGATAGGTGCTGTCCACTCAGACTCAGACTATGGAAATAATGGCATGGCGTCTTTTGTTCAAGCAGCACAGAGAGAGGGGATCTGTGTGGAGTACATTGAATCATTCTTTAGAACCGACCCACTGAGCAAGATCCAAAGAGTCGCAGATGTTATTCGTAGGTTTGTGCAGTTCTACATTCAGTTTGTTATTTTTTTATTTTGAATCTTATAAATTGACTATATTGTTGAAGATTTTTTCAATTACTGAACAAGCAGCATTTTATTAATCACTTTTTTGTTTTAGATATTCTCACATATGATTAGTGCCATTATCTTTATGTTTCTCTTTTGAATGAGTTAAATTTGCTTAAATGTTACGAGATGAAGGCAACAGATTTCATTGTCTCCCCAGATCAACAGCAATGGTTGTGGTGGCATTTACAGCTGATGGTGATTTAAAGGTCCTATTAGAGGAGCTGGCCCGGGACCCTCCTCCACCTCGTCAGTGGATTGGGAGTGAATCTTGGGTAACAGACCCGCTCTTGATGAGCTTCAGTTTCTGTGCTGGGGCCATTGGAGTAGCCATTCCAAAAGCTGTCATCCCAGGTCTGAGAGACTTCCTACTAGATCTCTCTCCAGTTGAAGTGGCTGCTTCCCCACTGCTCACTGAGTTCTGGGAGGATGCATTCAACTGCAGCCTGACAAAAAGTGAGAAAGTTTAATAATTTTTTCTCTAAGATGACATTTCTTTATTTACAGAAGAATATAAGAGGAAACTACTAGTGAATTTGTTTATCTTTAGTATTTTTGACTCTTGTATAAAACACCTTCTGATATTTGTTAGTCAAAATTTACCATATTCTTTTGTAGCATCTCACCAAAGCAAATTACTGTTTATATGTATTAGTTTCTTTTTCAAAAGACACAAGATCCATGCTTTTGTTTTATCAAACCTCCCAATATAATAATACAAGTTCTGTTTGACTTTTCGTAATTTATATGATTGGCTGTTAAATGAACATTTTGCCCTTTTCATATTTATAAACAGTGTTTTTTTCAATGGTTACATCTACAAAGTCAATGTCTTTTTAATTGATCTCTAAATTCAGTGTTGCCACAAAAATCTTTCTGGGGTAGACAACATATATCGAATACATTTTTCAAATCTTATTTTAACCATTGTGGGTTTTTTTTTTATACTTTTGCATCGGACATGATGTTTTGTTTCAAAATTGTAAAGCTCTGAAGGCAAAATACAGAGCCAAAGCAATAGTGCTGTATGTCCTTATACATGTATATAATTTCATTTTCTCAGTTTTCTTTTTTTTATTTAAAATAACATAAGGAGCAACAAGTGCTACATGTGTTACTGTTTGATTATTTAATTGGACTGATTTTTTTGAAAATTATCTCTGATTTATTTTTCCTTAGCTGCCTATCTAAACAAGAGAGAGTGTGACGGAACTGAAGATATTAAAACCCTTAAAAGCCCGTACACTGAAACATCTCAGTTAAGAATTACCAACATGATCTACCAGGCTGTTTATGCCATAGCACATGCCATTCACAATGCAGTGTGTCATGAAAAAAATGCAACCATTCAATGTGACAAACACCTCAGACTGGAGCCCAAACAGGTCAGTACATCAATATAGAAAAAAATCCCTACAATTTTTACGAGCCTTTAGAAAAGGTTGCTGATTTTCAACTGATGTTTTTTTTCTTTTCACTTTGAAGGTGTTTATTGAGTTAAAGAAAGTAAACTTCTCAAAGAATGGTTTTCATGTGTCCTTTGATGGTAATGGGGATCCCGTGGCTTTTTATGAGTTGGTCAACTGGCAGAAGAGTGATAAAGGAGTTATTGAATTGGTAACTGTGGGTTACTATGATGCATCACTGCCCAACGGCAAGGAGTTTTATATCAACAAGAACTTAACCTGGGTGGAGGGGAGAATAGAAGTAATAAGCCTAATTGCAGTATTTTAGCTGAAGAATGCATTGTTTTGTCAAGGATGCAAAAAAAATTAAACAATACTTTTTGCTTTCTCTACAGGTACCACTGTCAGTGTGCTCTGAGAGATGTCCTGCAGGAACTCGTAAAGTGTTGCAGAAAGGAAAGCCCATCTGCTGCTATGACTGTATACCGTGTCCTGAAGGAGAGATCAGTAATATCACAGGTACAGTCAAAGTCAAAGTATATATATATATATATATATATATATATATATATATATATATATATATATATATATATATATATATCCATCCATAAAGATGTGTTAAGAATTCTATTTGTATTGTTTATTTTAGATTCGCCTGACTGTTTCCCGTGCCCCAGGGAGTACTGGCCAAATGCAAAAAATGATGCATGTTTCCCCAAACCTGTGGAGTTTCTTTCCTTTGACGAAATCCTATCAGTCATCCTTGCTGCATTCTCTGTTAGTGGGGCCGGTCTGGCCATTATTACAGCAGTGGTTTTCTTTCGTCACAGAACAACTCCAATTGTCAGAGCCAACAACTCTGAGCTGAGTTTCCTGTTACTCTTCTCTCTGACTCTGTGTTTTTTATGTTCATTAACTTTTATCGGAGCACCCTCTAAGTTGTCCTGCATGCTGCGTCACACAGCTTTTGGCATCACCTTTGTTCTATGCATCTCCTGTGTTCTTGGGAAAACTATAGTGGTTTTAATGGCCTTTAAAGCTACACTTCCAGGTAACAATGTGATGAAATGGTTTGGTCCTCCACAGCAAAGAATGACTGTGGTGTCTCTCACATTTATACAAGTTTTAATTTGTACTCTTTGGTTGGTTGTTAGTCCTCCTTTCCCAGTGAAAAATCTAACCACATACAAGGAGAAGATCATCCTGGAATGTGCATTAGGCTCTGCTGTTGGCTTCTGGGCTGTGCTCGGCTACATCGGCCTGTTGGCTGGTCTTTGCTTTGTGTTAGCTGTTCTAGCTAGGAAACTACCCGATAATTTTAATGAAGCTAAAATGATAACCTTCAGCATGTTGATATTCTGTGCTGTCTGGATCACCTTCATCCCAGCATATGTCAGCTCTCCTGGGAAATTTACTGTGGCTGTGGAGATATTTGCCATTCTGGCCTCCAGTTTTGGACTGATACTGTGTATATTTGCTCCAAAGTGTTTCATCATTTTGTTTCAACCAAAGAAGAACAACAAAATATATTTGATGAACAAAAACTGATGGTAAATTGCCTAAAGATTGGTAGCAGAATAAAAAAATAGAACTCTTTAGTATTTCAGAATTTATTCTTGAATCTTGAAATTGGAAGAATAATTGGAGTTTTCAACTTTTAACAACGACATCTCTATGGTTATATTATTTTGCCATCTCATTTTATGTTTTTTTGTCATAACTTCATGTGCTAGCTATATAAAATATCAAACATATACATTTCAATCTGGAGAGACTCAGACGGAGAAAGAGAAAACGATTAACAAATTTATTTGACAAAATGAATAACAGTTCTTTGGCGCTCGGGCCCCGGCTGAAGATTTGAGCAGTGAATTCCGACGAATTCAGATGAGCCCATCAACGCTGAATAGGGATGCTCCCCCGGGGCCCGACACTGGTGGTGGAGGTTGGAAAAGATGACGTCTTGGAATGCTGGTGGAGAAGGGGAGGAGGTGGGTCGAGCACAGCTGGAAAGCGACAGGCGGTGTGGGTGTGGAGCCTTTTAAACGGAAGCTTGATTGAAGATTGGAGAAAGCGGGTCGAGGTCCGGAGATGAAGATGACGCAGTAACAGGTAGGCGGAAGTCTTCCAGCTTGAATTTGCGCCTAGGCTTCTCTACAATTTAGTAACATTATAAATTAGCATGAATCAAGTTAAGTCAACTTTATTTATATGCAAAAATGCATTTGCATACTTTTTTTTTAAAGATCATTATGTTTTGCTGGCACGACATGTTATTTTCCAGTTATTTTCGATTTTTATTTTTTTTTTTTCCCAGTGTCCTGTCTAGCAATGTGGCAATAAGAATTGAAATCTTAATGCCAAATAGAGCTCGACAGATTTTACTTTCACAAGTGGAGCAAACAGCTTTCGCCATAATGCTCCGCTTGATTTGTGCGTGTAAATAGCTTTATTGTGATTCCTGCAGGGAGAATTTCAAATTATATGGACACTACAATGGGAAAGTAGGAGAGTAAAAGAAAAACAAGAAGAGAAGAAAAAAAAAAAGAAAGAAGAGGTGAAAGAAAGAAGAGATAAAAGGAAGAGAATGATAAAACGTCCTCTGTCTGCTCCATCACCTGGAAAGACACACAAAAAGAACAGCACTACCAACAGACATAAAGCAACAGATACAATCGTGTAACACCTTGATACCATTGCTAAATCATATGTATTATTATTTAAGCTGACATGTGTAATGTGATACCTAAAAAAGAAAGTAAAAGAAAGTAGATAAATGAATTATAGCCTTTCTGTATATAAGTGAACATTTAATTCCTGGGACCCAGCACCTGTGGGAGTTTGTGAAAGTGCACTAGTTTAGGTGAAAATTTATCCAGAAGGAAATAGTTCGATAGTGATTGTGGAGAACCGAAGACCCACCTTCCCCGAGAACAGAGGCAGGAGTCAGGGGACCCGTAACCCCGGACTCCCAGGATTTTAACCTTTGTTTTTGCTCAATTTGTTAGTAAATATAGCCTTTTGTGTGTATATTTACCATTACAACATCATGCGACCAGGGTTATGTTACTTCTATTACGGATTGGGATGGGAATCATAGTAATAGTCTTCAAATGCATTTAATTTGCATTCATTCCAATGAAAAGTTTATAGCTTTTGACTTTAATTTATGCTATTGAAAATGTTTTCACTGTGATGGTGTGTCCTTGTTTGCGTTTGGTAGGAGCTGTAATTTTCCTCGATTTTGTGGAAGTAGGCTCAGAAAGGACTCACTGAAACTTGAAATAGGAGTGGGTCGGGTTGGTCTTCGACCACACCGAGGTATCGGTTTTGTGCGACGCATTACAGCAGGGTCGACTCAGTCGGGACTAATTTAGTGGCTGCATTAATGGCCAACATCTGCCTTTCTAATAGTTCTACGGTACTGCCGGTACATGGCACCACGTCTGTTTAAGTCAGGTCATTGTGCCTGTTGCTGAGGTTTCAAAAAGGCTCATAAATGATCAAAACTCTATCTGGATGGACATTTGGAATATATAGCCTTATTTTATCATAATCAACTGGATTTTGGTCTTTTTGGTATAGGCATATAGCGTAGCTATATACCTTTAATGGTCCTAATATTATGTTTCTTCCCCCTAAAACCTTTAAATGTTTTACATTCAGAACTGAAGCCATTTGGATTGAAGATGAAATGCCTTCTAGAAAAAGGAGAAAATGTCCTATTGTTTTTTACGCAAGCACATTCTTATCTCCAAAAATACAAGCAGGACATTTATCTCTGAACATCACCAGAAAAGCAGCTGTTTCATTTCACAGTATTTCTATGCAATGCTAAAAACAAGATTTTTTAATTTGTCATAGACAATAGTACTCTGTCACATAAACGTATAAAGACTTCTGGGATTTACCCTGTTTGTGTAAAATTGGTGAAAATCACACAAAAACAACCAACTGTTTAATTATGGAATCCCCCCTATATGAATACAGTATATATATTAGTTTTTTTTCACAAGACTATACAATTATTTCTTTTATCAAGAGATTCAATTCAATTCAATTCAATTTTATTTATATAGCGCCAATTCATGAAACATGTCATCTCAAGGCACTTAACAAAGTTAAGGTCAATCATATTATACAGATTGGGTCAGATTATACAGATTGGTCAAAAATTTCCTATATAAGGGAAACCAGTTGATTGCATCAAAGTCCCGACAAGCAGCATTCACTCCTGGAGAAGCGTAGAGCCACAAGGAGAGTCGTCTGCATTGTACATGGCTTTGCAGCAATCCCTCATACTGAGCAAGCATGAAGCGACAGTGGGAAGAAAAACTCCCCATTAACGGGAAGGAAAAACCTCCAGCAGAACCAGGGTCAGTATGAACGGTCATCTGCCTCGACCGACTGGGGGTTACAGAAGACAGAGCAGAGACACAACAACAGAGACAAACAAGCACAGAAGCACACATTGATCCAGTAATCTGTTCTACATTAGATTGTAATAGCAGGTGATCTGTCTTCCCTGGATGATGTCACAGCTAACGGAACGCTAGACCAGGTGTACCTAATAAGAAGAAAAAAAAGAGAGAGAACAAAAAGTTGAAAGCTGAAATGACGACAAGCAATGCAAAACTGGAGAACAGTAGAACTCAGTAGAGTGAGAAAAATAGGCTCTGATGTCCTCCAGTTGTTTAAGCCTATAGCAGCATAACTATAGAGGTAGCTCAGGGTAACATGAGCCACTCTAACTATAAGCTTTGTCAAAAAGGAAAGTTTTAAGATTAGTCTTAAAAGTAGACAGGGTGTCTGCCTTACGGACCAAAACTGGGAGTTGGTTCTACAGGAGAGGAGCCTGATAGCTAAAGGATCTGCCTCCCATTCTAGTTTTAGAGACTCTAGGAACCACCAGCAGACCTGCAGTCTGAGAGCAAAGTGCTCTGTTAGGAACATACGGGGTAATCAGAGCTCTGATATATGATGGAGCTTGATTATTAAGGGCTTTATACATTAGAAGAAGAATTTTAAATTCTGTTCTTGATTTAACAGGAAGCCAATGAGGGGAAGCTAAAATTGGAGAAATATGATCCCTCTTGTTGATTTTCATCAGAACTCTTGCTGCAGCATTTTGGATCAGCTGAAGACTTTGAACTGCATTTTGTGGACTTCCTGATAGTAAAGAATTACAATAGTCCAGCCTTGAAGTAACAAATGCATGGACTAGTTTTTCAGCATCACCCCTGGACAGAATGTTTTTAATTTTGGCGATATTCCTGAGGTGAAAAAAGGAAACTCTGGAAACCTGTTTAATATGGGATTTAAATGACATGTCTTGGTCGAAAATAACACCAAGATTTTTTACATTATTACCAGAGGCCAAATTAATGCCATCCAGATTAAGTGATTGATTAATAGTTTATTTTTTGAGGACTCTGGTCCAAAGATTACAACTGCTGTCTTGTCAGAATTTAAGTGCAGGAAATTTAAAGTCATCCAGCTTTTGATGTCATCAAGACATGACTGCAGTCAAAGTAATTGATTGGATTCATCAGGATTTATGGATAAATATAGCTGAGTGTCATCAGCATAACAGTGGAAATTAATCCCATGCTGTCTGATAATTTTGCCAATCGGAAGCATATATATAGTAAAGAGAATTGGTCCAAGGACTGAACCCTGTGGTACTCCACAAGTGACCCTAGAGTTTGAAGAAGATTTATTATTAACATGAACAAACTGGAATTTGTCCGACAGATGAGATTTAAACCAGCCTAATGCTTTCCCCTTAATCCCTAAAGTATGCTCAAGTCTTTGTAGGACAATATTGTGATCAACTGTGTCAAATGCAGCACTGAGATCTAACAGGACAAGTATAGACACAAGTCCATTATCTGAGGCCATGAGAATATCATTGGTGACCTTCACCAGAGCTGTTTCAGTGCTATGATGAGCTCTGAAGCCTGACTGAAACTCTTCAAGTAGGTCATTACTTTGTAAATGTTCACAAAGTTGATTAGCAACTACTTTCTCAAGAATTTTAGATAAGAAAAGAAGATTAGATATAGGTCTGTAATTTACTAACTCATCTTGATCGAGAGATGATTTCTTAAGTAAAGGTTTAATAACAGCTACTTTAAAAGCCTGTGGTACATATCCATTTACTAAGGATAGATTAATCATGTCTAAAATAGTGCCAATGATCAGATGGCATATCTCTTTAAACAACTTGCTTGGGATTGGGTCTAACATACAGGTAGAAGGTTTAGATGAAGCTAGAATTTTAGATAGCTCAGAAAGCTCTATTCCTTGTAAACAGTTCAGACACTGCGCAGGTTCTAAAGATTCCTCCAACGCTGCCTCACTTACTAAGGACGAGGTAATCATGTTTGGGACGATGCCAATTATTTTATTTTTAATGGAATCAATTTTATTTATGAAGAATCCATAAAATCATTACTGCTTGGCAACTGTACTGAAGAGACTTAGACAGAGACGGAGATGCTGAAGTAATACTAGGGGAAGAAGCCATTGTGGAGCTAAAGCTAGGCTAGGCTAAAGCTAGGCTAGCACCCTTTTACCACGCCAAAAATCTGACGTATAATGAAGGAGGTATATAAAACCAGGGAAAACAACAGTTACATTCAAAAGGATATCTTTGAGGGATGGAGATTTGGACTGTTTATACTGGTTTGACATTAGCATTTGGTTTATTGGAGCTGATGTCAGTGGACAGCCTGGGTGGGGCTTTGAATGGCTTGAATCAAACTTTTGAGCCTGTAGGGGTTGGCACCCTTACTGAGGCTTCATCTTTGAAATGTACCATGCAGGGTGCCATGCGTTTTCCTGAATTCTCACAGGATGGAGACTTTGTTATTGGAGGTGTTTTCTCTATTCATTACCAGCATCACACAATGATTTATAATTACACCACCAAGCCTGAGCCTCCAAGGTGCACAGGGAGGTTAGTAAGTGGGAGAGGTGGAAAACAATGTTACTTGTATGATGCAGATTTGTTGCAAAGTTTATTTTAAACCTGGGTGAGAGGAAGACTTTTTCTCTTTACATAGATAAATTAATAAATTCTGTCTCATATATCAAATTTAAAGATGAAAGCAAAAAATAATAATTTGGTGTATACATTTAAATTGAAACATTATTCCTCAAATCTTCAAATCATTTACAAATTTAAAATTGATAGACAAAATTTAACTCATTATTTATGGTGTACAGTTGCATCTGCTTATGCATTGCCCAATTTTGTAAATGTTTGCTCTGTGTTTGGTTATTAAAGAATCAACGTCCTTTGTATTTAATAAGGTCTTTTTCAGTTTCATGTAAATATCAGCACTGTTCTGATTGATTTTGTTCAGCTTCAATGCCCGGAGTCTGCGCTTTTCACGTGCTATGGTCTTTGCCATCGACGAGATAAACAACAGCACAGAGCTGCTGCCTGGCATAAAATTGGGATATCGGATCTATGATACATGTGTCTCGGTGCCTGTGTCAGTGGATGTTGCGTTTCAGCTATCAAACAGCCAGGATCCTGTGTTTTACAAAGGCAGTCACTGTTCACAGTCTGGAGTGGTGATGGCCGCTGTGGGAGACTCTTCATCCACTCCATCCATCAGCATATCACGCATCATTGGGCCGTTTAACATCCCTCTGGTTAGTAGTCTGAATTTATTGAAAACAGATTCTAAAATGCTCATGGGTTGATAATTATCAGATTTATCTTTCTTTGTTGTAGGTCAGCCACTTTGCCACTTGTGCCTGCCTTTCAGACAAACAACAATTCCCAACTTTTTTCAGGACAATTCCCAGTGATCATTTCCAAGCTGACGCACTGGCTAAGCTTGTGAAATACTTTGGATGGACTTGGATAGGTGCTGTCCACTCAGACTCAGATTATGGAAATAATGGCATGGCGTCTTTTCTTGAAGCTGCAATGAGAGAGGGGATCTGTGTGGAGTACGTTGAATCCTTCTTTAGAACCGACCCAGGGAGCAAGATCCAAAAAGTCTCAGATGTTATTCGTAGGTTTGTGCATTTCCTATACTTTTGCTTGTGCTTTTCACAAATTCAATACATTGGTGATTACCTCCTAATGTGAAAGCGAAAATGTTCAGTATCGATTGTCTTTATGCTTATGTCATATGTTAAAAAAGTCCACATAAGTTAGTTTAAAATATCTCGTTCCTATGTCTCTTCAGTTCAACAGCAGTGGTTGTTGTAGCGTTTACAGCTATTGGAGACATGAAAGTCTTGTTAGAAGAGCTTGCTAGGGACCCTCCTCCACCGCGTCAATGGATAGCAAGCGAGGCCTGGGCAGCTGACCCAAACTTGATGAGGTTCAGTTTCTGTGCAGGGGCCATTGGAGTAGCCATTCAGCAGTCTGTCATTCCAGGTTTTAGAGACTTCCTACTGAATCTCTCTCCCTCTGAAGTGGCTACCTCCTCAGTGCTGATTGAGTTCTGGGAGGATGCATTCAACTGCAGTCTGACAAAAAGTGAGAAAGTTTTCTTTATTTCAAAAATATGAAATTTACAGTTTACCCCAAATAAGAACAGATCCTTTTATTTTTATTTCATGTAAACAATTTGATTTCTTTGTATTTCAAGATTGGATATATTATTTTGTAACATCTAAGTTGTTTTTTTCAACTTGTAGTTCTGTACTTGACAAAAAACTTTATACCTGGAACTTATTTTACCCACTGGTTGGTATTGACATAACATATTAAGGATGCTAACTATTTGAGTCCCAATTTGGCCAATTCAATTTTTTTATTTAATAAGGTTTATTCTGGTCTGTATTCAATATGTGATATTAAATGGCATTAAATGCTCATTTAAGTATTTTTTTTACTAAATGTTTCCCTAATAAATTCAATATAAGAATCCTAAGATAAAATGCATTCATTGCACTGCATATCTTTTCAGTCTATTTTTTATAGGATTTTCAAGAAACCTGTTGTGTTTTACATAGTCTTTGTTGTTAGTTTGTTTTAAGTTGAAAGCACTTAGGTGGACTAAATATTCATATATTTCATTAAATTATTACATTAATTTCTAATAATTTAAAATAGTTTTTATATAGAAAAATAAAATAAGATAAAAAGAACACGTAGGTACTTTGCATGAAAATAATCACTGTAGTCATTCAGCACTGCTCGTGATTGGTTAGTCATTTAGTCTGACACCTGTGTTTTTGTTTTCCTTTAGCTACTGATCCAGAAAAGAGACTATGTGATGGAACTGAAGATATTAAAACCCTTAAAAGCCCGTATACTGAAACATCGCAGTTGCGGATCACAAACATGGTGTACAAGGCTACGTATGCAATAGCACATGCAATCCACAATGTAGTGTGTGACAAAACAAATGCGACAATGCAATGTGACAAACACATCAGACTGGAGCCCAAACAGGTCAGTCCATGCATATGCTTTTTCTCCAAACGTTTTAGCAGTCATTAGAGACTGATAATTTACATAACTTTAAGAGACTGTTTCAGTTTCTCTCATTGTGTTTTTTTTTATTTTAAAGATTTTTAGAGCATTAAAGGAAGTAAACTTCTCCAAGAATGGCTACCATGTGTCTTTTGATGCGAATGGGGATCCTGTGGCTTTTTATGAATTGGTGAACTGGCAGAAGAGTGACAGCGGAGTTATTGAACTGGTAACAGTGGGGTACTATGATGCATCACTGCCAAAGGGCAGGGAGTTTCGTATCAACAAGAACTTGACCTGGTTGAATGGTGGCTCAGATGTAATAAGCTTTAGGACAGTATTTCATGATTAAAGATTTAAGACAATAATTTATCAAAGCTGATTGCAAACTTTAATATTTTTATTCTGTCTCTATGACAGGTTCCGGTGTCAGTATGCTCTGAGAGTTGTCTTCCAGGAACTCGTAAAGTGTTGCAGAAACAAAAACCCATCTGCTGCTATGATTGCATACCATGCCCTGAAGGAGAGATTAGTAATATGACAGGTGAAGTCTAATATGTTTCTGGAATAACCATATTTGTATATATTTACATGTTGAGAACTTCTGCTTTAAATTTGCTTTTAGATTCTTCTGATTGCTTCCCATGCGGCAAAGAGTTTTGGCCAAATCCAAAGAAAGATGCTTGTTTCCCCAAACCTGTGGAGTTTCTCTCTTTTGCCGAAGGCCTTGCAGTAATCCTGGCTGCGTTATCTGTTAGTGGGGCCTGTCTGACCATCATTACAGCAGTGGTTTTCTTCTATCACAGGACAACTCCAATTGTCAGAGCAAATAACTCTGAGCTGAGCTTCCTGCTACTCTTCTCTCTGATCCTGTGTTTCTTATGTTCATTAACATTCATTGGAGCACCTTCTCAGTGGTCTTGCATGCTGCGACACACAGCATTTGGCATCACCTTTGTTCTATGCATCTCCTGTGTTCTTGGGAAAACTATTGTGGTTTTAATGGCCTTTAAAGCTACACTTCCAGGTAGTAATGCCATGAAATGGTTTGGTCCTCCACAGCAAAGAATGACTGTGGTGTGTCTCACTTTAATTCAAGTCATTGTATGTACTGTGTGGATAGTTCTGTGTCCTCCTTTCCCAGTGAAAAATCTAACCACATACAAGGAGAAGATCATCCTGGAATGTGCATTAGGGTCTGCTGTTGGCTTCTGGGCTATGCTCGGCTACATCGGCCTGTTGGCTGTGTTTTGCTTTGCATTAGCTGTTCTCGCTCGGAAACTACCTGATAATTTTAATGAAGCTAAGATGATAACCTTCAGTATGTTGATATTCTGTGCAGTTTGGATTACATTCATCCCAGCATATGTCAGCTCTCCAGGAAAATTTACTGTAGCTGTGGAGATATTTGCCATTCTGGCCTCCAGTTTTGGACTGATGCTGTGCATATTTGCTCCAAAGTGTTTCATCCTTTTGTTTCAGCCAGAGAAGAATACCAAAAAATATGTAATGAACAAATAGTAAAACATAATACACTTTCAGAAGAACAATATAATCTAGAGAGTAAAAACGACATAAAAGCAACTACAGGGTATTTTACCTACTTACATTTATTCCAGAAATTAGTCAAATCTCAATTTAAAAAAGAAATCACTACTTGGAGCATGAAGCAAGTATAATTCTGTTGTTTTCCCCTCATACATTGGTTGTAAAAGCCACACTTTTTGTAAAATGTTTTATGTTATGTTTTTAACTAATTTGGTATAATCATTTGTGAAATGACATTTCCTTCCAAATACAAGCTTTTCCAGGGTGTAAAAACAAGACTTGTGTATGCACCATGAGTACATGAGTATACACATGTTGTATTCATATATTTAGCCCAAATGTACAACTTACTCAAAAGACCTTAGTCTATGCTGTGTTTGACCATGAAAAACACATTTTACAATAATAAAATCTAAAACCAAGTAAATTGTCTTTGCTTCCTGTACAACTATTGTTCATCATTTTAGTAGAATTTTAACCAATCTATCAATACAAATATTTACATTTCTGGGATGGTGACTCCTTTAAGGTGCAGTGCCTTACTAAACTATTCACACCCTTGGCTTTTTACCCATTTTGATACATTCCAAGAGTTACAAAATGAAAACTAGCTATTGGCATGTGACTATATATTCATCCAATTTGCTGTGAACCCCTTAAAAAGTTCCAGTGCTACCAATTACCTTCAAAAGTAACATAATTAATCAAATAACATCCACCTGTGGGCTGCACAGTGGGCAGTGGGTAGCACTGCTGCCTTGCAGCACGAAGGTTTTGGGTTCTAATCCAACCCTGGGCCTTTCTGCATGGAGTTTGCATGTTCTCTCTGTGCATGCGTGGGTTCTCTCCGGGTACTCCCATAGTCCAAAAACATTACCATTAGGTTAATTGGCTTCTCTAAGTTGTCCTTAGGTGTGAGTGTGCGCATGAATGGTTGTTTGTCCTGTCTGTCTATGTGTTGCCTTGCAACAGACTGGCAACCTGTCCAGGTCCTCTCGCCCAGTGGAGATAGGCACCAGCGACCCCATGAGGGATTAAGCGGGTCAGAAAATGGATGGATGGACATCCACCTGTGTGCAATCAAAGTGTCACATGATCTGTCAGTATAAAAATGCTTTTTTACTTTTATTTCAGCTTTGCCTTTGGTTGCTCTAAAATATAGCAAGTGTTGTTCTCTGTTCTTTGCTACCTTTCCAGTCCCTCAAAACAAACCCTTGTTCTTAAAGATACATTCGCCTGCAAAAAATATTCACCACCTTAGCCTATTTTGCATGTTTTATTCATATTCATGCTTCATAGTTTTCCTGACAACCTGAAATTAAAATGTTTCAATTTAAACTATTTCATTTCCATTAGTGATGTGCGGATTGATAGAAAAATATCACTACCTCTGATACCAGATCTTTACGCTCTAAAATGTATTCTTATATCTCAATATCAATACTTTTGATACTTCATTCATTTCATGAGGTAATGTATAAGAACATGGTACAACGTAACTGAAGTGTTGAGATCTTGGTTAAATGATAGGCAGTTGGTGGGATCTACCTTTTCTTCCACCAGGTAAGTGCATTATGGAGGACCAGCTCTACCATATTTAAAAATAAATACAGAAATAAATAAATGCTCAATAAATAAATAAGCATACAATTAATTGCCACCAAAAATACAATAAACAAATAAATGTAGGTAGAAATTTAATTATACAGTGAGACATAAATGTATATATATATCTTAATTAGCTTCTTTATTTATTCGCCTTTGTAATAATTACCTTATTTATTTATTGTCTGTTATAATCTTCAACTTTATTAATTACTTATTTTTTTAAGTATTTATGTGCATGTTATAATATTTTTGTCTGTTTTATTCTTCCTTTGTATTTTTTTGCCCTATTTATTTCTTCGATGCTATTTGTTTCTGCCTGTCGCTTTTACATTTCTGTATGCATTTCTGCCTCATTATGCAAATGAGGAGGGGCTGGGTCTTAAGGGGTCAACTTCTGCCCATTGGTTGGTTAGCATTTTACTGCATCCGTCGAATCTACATCGCTTTTCCCCGCTATCAAGCATTTCTCCATACCATAAAGCATTGTTTAGCAATGTCAAACTCAGCAGGCAGACATTCAGTGTCCGACCTCTTAAGAGAAGCTGCTAATAGACTGGAAGAATTAGAACGCTGTATGTTTGGGATCTGAAATGTTTTTCTGTGGTTTCAGATTTGGCTTTTCCAGATCAATAACTCATCGGTGGATGATTTATTCTACAAAACAGACACCTCTCCACCACCACAGCAAGGGAGACAGTGAGTTACAACCGTAGTTTCCTCAAAATGAGTCTCCCAACGCGCTGGGAGAATTACATTGGACCCTATGCAGAGGTCCCTCCTCCGCAAATGCTTAAGCTACTTTATTGCACCTACTGACCTTCACAGCATTAATCATTAAGAAAGGAAAAAACATATTTCTATGTCTGCCCACCTTTACAGTGATTAATCTATAAATTATGTGCAGTTAGTTCAGCTCATTCTTTCAGTGAAATGGTAAAAATACCAGAGAAGGGAAGCCATTTATTTCATTTACTATACAACACTATACATTTTACCTTTTCTTTCTTGAGAACTATATTAATCTGCATGCTAAGCAGGTATAGTTTTATGCTGTGAAAAGGTGAGAATTGAAAAAACAATTATGGTAACATTTGGCATTTTTTATTTACAGGAAGAAACAGAAACAAAATATGTGAGGATAAACACCTCTGTGCCAATCCTCCAAATATTTTTTAATGAAGGGGACCTGAAACCAGCCTTCAAGCTAAACAGGGCCACCATCGTCCTCCTCCTTGAGCTGGAACCCATCCAGAAGGCCCATGGATGGCCACGGGAGATAGAGGTGCTGGTGACCCTCTACTGGCTGGCCCGAGGTGCATCCTATAGGGAAACAGCTTGCCAGTAAGATCTCTTACCTTCTTGTCCTTAAATAGAGCCAACAATGACACACAATTGATACATAGATTATATTAATTGGATAAAAGATTAAGACATATCAGCATATTACCTAAATTACAAGTTAATTTTATATTTGGTACAGGTCAAGTGGAGGCATGCTACAACAGGCACCACGCCAAGGCGAGAAACATCATTGAGTGTGCCTTTGGTGGTCTGAAGACACGGTGGCGTTTCAAGATCTTAAGGGCGCTGGAGGTCCGCCCGACATTTGCCCCAAAACTAATCGCCGCCTGCTG
The DNA here is from genome assembly GCA_037039145.1 of Fundulus diaphanus. Classification (NCBI taxonomy): domain Eukaryota; kingdom Metazoa; phylum Chordata; class Actinopteri; order Cyprinodontiformes; family Fundulidae; genus Fundulus; species Fundulus diaphanus. The sequence goes on from CM073124.1 coordinate 20,031,147, forward strand.
CATCTTCCACAATATTTGTATAGAGGCAGGTGACCAGCTTGACGTGGAGGACGAGGAGGTTGACCCAGAGGATGATGGCCATCCGGCGGCTGAAGACAGGGAGCTGTCTGGAAGCTGCCTCCTGCTCCAGCAGAGGTGGCTGCATGTTTAAGTGAACATGACTACATCTGACCTAACCTAGATCAGTTGTAGTCATCTAGACATGCTGGTTCATTTCATTTTTTTCCACTACCTGTAAAAATACATGAAATAATCAGTAAATTAATTTCCATTCCAACTATTTTTTTATTGTATGTTTGTAGGCGTTGTCTATTTGTATAAGATGTTAATAGAAGTTATTTATTTGTTTTAAACCATGTTAGTAACTGTTAATAATTAGATGAACATATTACACCTTGATTCTGTTCCAAAGATAAAAGATTTGTATAAAATAAATGTCTGTTATTTTCATATACTGTTACTATTGTTTTCTTTCCCTCTTTCTCCTCTCAATTCTTTGTGTCCTCACTCAGAAGAAAGTCACTTAGATAGGAAAAACATTTATGGATTTTTTTTAATTTATTTATAGATTTAATATGCTGCTGTCATCCTTGGGAGACATTTACAATTTATTCCAGCGAGTATTGAGTTAATAAAGCAACACACGTCAGTCAGATAAACACAAAAGAAAAAAATCAGAACAAGCGGTACTACGCACACTACTAGGCCGACAGAAGTGTACTACAGACGGACTAACATTAGCCCTGGCTGCGGTTACCCTCGGAGGTCTGCGGGTACCTCTGGTATGCTCAACGTCTGACTTTTTATTAAAATTACGCAATAACTCTGTAAACAGGCCACATAGGGAAGCTTAAAAGTATAATGTTCTCGCCTCAAATGATCTGCAAACGTACTTTTGAAGAACAACAGCAGCAGAAAAGGGAATGTTTAACTTACCACTGTGAGCTCTGTTTGCGCTGTCTCGAATCAAGCTGCGGCCGTGGCGCATTCTGGGAAAGCGGTCAGTCTGAAGAACGCACAAGTCTGCTCTGATGCAGACTCGATAAAGAGGGCGGGGCGAGAACAACATCCAATGGACAGAAGTTGACCCCTTAAGACACAGCCCCTCATCATTTGCATAATGAGGCAGAAATGCATACAGAAATGTAAAAAGGACAGACAGAAATGTAAAAACGACAGACAGAAATATAAAAAGGACAGGCAGAAATAAATAGCATCAAAGAAATAAATAGGGTAAAAAAAAACAAAGGAAGAATAATATAAAAATATTATAACATGTACATAAATAAGTAATTAATAAATAAAGTTGAAGATTATAATGGACAATAAATAAATGTAATAAATTATTACAAAGGCGAATAAATAAAGAAGCTAATTAAAAAAGATATATACATTTATGTCTCACTGTATAATTAAATTTCTACCTACATTTATTTGTTTATTGTATTTTTGGTGGCAATTCATTGTATGCTTATTTATTTATTAAGCATTTATTTATTTCTGTATTTATTTTTAAATATGTTAGAGCTGGTCCTCCATAGTGCATTATGCATAAGTACATAATGCCCAAGTGCAGCATGCTGCTGCTGCTCAGTCAGTCACTCAGTCTTAGAAGTGTTTGCAACGGGTGATGTGTTCGTGGACGGAGGGGACGGCGATCTGTCGAGTGGGGGTTGATAACCCAGGGAAACCTCGAAGGGGGAGAGACCAGTGGCGGTAGAAACATGACTGTTATGGGCATACTCAATCCAGGGGAGGTACTTGTTCCAATCTGTGGGGTTCTGGGAGGTGAGGCAACGGAGGGCAGTCTCCAGCTCCTGGTTCATCCGCTCTGTCTGACCGTTGGTCTGCGGGTGGTAGCCAGAGGTCAAAGAGTACCGGGCCCCAAGGGCCACGGCGAACTCCTTCCACACCAGCGAGATGAACTGAGGACCACGGTCAGACAGAATCTCTTGGGGTATTCCATGGATGCGGAACACGTGTTTAACCAGGAGCTGGACCGTGAGGAGAGCAGAAGGGAGCTTACGGAGAGCGATGAGATGGCAGGCTTTGGAGAACCGGTCAACGATAGTGAGGATAACAGACATACCTTGAGACGAGGGGAGTCCAGTGATGAAGTCGAGAGCAATGTGTGACCAGGGGCATTCTGGGATGGGTAGTGGTTGAAGGAGGCCAGCAGGTGGTCTATTGGAGGGTTTGTTTTGTGCACAGGTGGAACACGAGAGGACATATTGCTTGACATCTTGGAACATGGTTGGCCATTGCGATGGATACCAGGGTGTGCGGAGAATTTTTCGGCGTGAGCCCACTGGATGATACGGGATCTGACAGAGGCAGGGACGTAGGTGCGACTTGGTGGACCGGTTCCCGGGTCTGGGTCTGAAGGAAGTGCTTGTGTGATGAGGTCCTGTACCTCCCACTGGAGAGCACCGAGAACGCAGGACGGGGAAATGATGGTGGCTGGTTCCTTCTCTGAGTCGGGGGCGGAGTACTGGCGGGAGAGGGCGTCAGGTTTGATATTCTTGGAGCCAGGACGGTAAGAGATGGTGATGTTGAATCGGGAGAAGAACAGGGACCAACGGGCTTGACGGGAGTTAAGTCTCTTGGCGGTTTGGATGTAGGCGAGGTTCTTGTGATCAGTCCATATGAGGATGGGCTGCTCAGACCCCTCCAACCAGTGACGCCACTCCTCCAGGGCGAGCTTGATGGCTAGTAGCTCTCTGTCTCCGACATTGTAATTTCTCTCTGCCGGAGACAGCCGCCTGGAGAAGAAAGCGCATGGGTGGAGTTTCTGATCTTCATCGGACACCTGGGACAGCACGGCTCCTACCCCTGTATCAGAGGCGTCAATCTCTACTATAAACTGTTTGGAACGGTCTGGGTAGATCAAGATCGGGGCACTGGAGAACCTGTTTTTAAGACTGGTGAATGCTGATTGGGCTTCGGGATTCCAGATGAAGGGGACTTTGACGGAGGTTAGTGTATGGAAGGGGGCGGCAATCTGGCTGTACCCGCGGATGAAACGTCTATAGAAGTTTGCAAATCCTAAGAACCTTTGTAGGTCCTTACGGGTGCTGGGTACAGGCCAGTCGAGCACGGCTCGTATCTTCTCGGGATCGGACCCGCCCCTCTTCTAGGATGAGTCCAAGGAATGCAACAGAGGGCTTGTGGAACTCGCACTTTTCAGCTTTGACATAAAGTTTGTTCTCTAGAAGGCGCTGGAGGACAAGGCGGACATGCTTCAGGTGCTCGGAGGGACTGCGGGAATAGATCAAGATGTCGTCAAGGTACACAAACACAAACTGGTTCAGATAATCACGAAAAACGTCGTTCACTAGGGACTGAAAGACTGCGGGGGCGTTACACAAGCCGAATGGCATAACCAGATATTCAAAATGACCGAGTGGAGTCTTAAATGCTGTCTTCCACTCGTCTCCCCGGCGGATCCACACTAAGTGATAAGCATTGCGCAGATCCAGCTTAGTAAAGATGGTGGCTGACTGAACTGGCTCAAGTGCAGATGAAAGGAGTGGGAGAGGATACTTATTCTTGACCGTGATTTAGTTTAAACCTCTGTAGTCAATGCACGGGCGAAGGGAACCGTCCTTCTTCCCGACAAAAAAGAACCCTGCCCCTAGTGGAGAAGACGAGGCACGGATGAGCCCTGCTGACAGCGACTCCTTAATGTAACTCTGTAGCGCCTGGCGCTCATTCTGTGAGATGTTATATAGGCGGCTAGACGGCAACGGGGCGCCAGGTAAGAGGTCAATCGCACAGTCATAGGGACGGTGCGGCGGGAGTGAGCTGGCCCGAGCCTTACTGAAAACCTGTCCAAGGTCGTTATAATCCGGAGGAATTGATCTCAAAACCTCGGGATCAACCTGGACGCAGGTAGGTGTGAAAGATGATGACGAAGGTGCTGCCGATTTTAAACAACTAGCATGACAACTGGGTGACCACGAATCAACTCGACGGTCCGTCCAGTTAATCTGGGGGTTATGATGCTGTAACCATGGGAACCCAAGCACCAAACGGGCCTGCTTAACGGGAAAAATTAAGAACGTGACCTGTTCCCGGTGATTACCCGATACCAGCAACTCAAAAGGTAATGTGCGGTGTGTGATGCGGGGCAGGACGCCTCCGATCAGTGCAGAAACCTGGAGAGGTTGCTCTAACTCCACTGTCCTTAAATTAGCCTGCTGGACTAATGATGGGTCAATCAGGTTAAAATCACACCCAGAGTCGATTAGAGCTGACACCTTGAAAGTCTCCCGGCCGGAAACGACGGCAGCGGGTAAACACAAACGAGGAGGAGATGATGGGAAGAACTCAGTATGGTCCGCCGGATCCTCCTCTACAGCCGACGGACCGGCTCTTTTGGCCGCTCCGGACAGTTCTTAAAGAAATGCAAAGCCAGGGCAATGCATTCCTTGAGTGAGTCTGGCTGTTCTACACGCGCCAGTTCATCCTTTAAAGACTCATCCAGGGACTGAAGGAAAACTGATTTTAAAGCTCGTTGCTCCCAGCCCGCTGCCGCAGTGCGGAAATCTATAGCATAATCCGCCACCCGTCTACCACGCTGACGTAAGGTGAGGAGCCGCTGAGCGTCTTGGGACTCATCTCACTCGGCGGCGAACACAGAACGAAACTCAGAAACAAACTCATCGAAAGTGCAGTTGAACTGCTAGCAACTAACGAAACGGGCTTCGGCCCATCTAAGTGCTCTGCCCATCAATAACCGGAGAACGTACGAGATCTTAATGTGATCTTGGGAGAAAGTCTGAGGTGAGCGACTAAAGACTAGGGAACACTGGAACAGGAAACCACCACATTCACTAGTTTCTCCGGAGTATTTTTTCGGAGAAGGTGATGATGTTTCACGCCCAGACTCTGGCGATGGAGGTGACGAAGGCTGGGAGGCGGGGTCTGGTGACGCGGTAGCAACCGGTTGTCGGCTAGTGCTAACCATACCTAAGAGCTGGTTCATCTGTGTGGTTAGGTTCTGGAGCTGGTCGTGTAGCCCGAACACCGTAGATTCTAAACCTCTAATACGGTCCTGTTGTTTAGCTAAAGCCTGCCCGAGTGTGCCTGCTGGGTTAGTTTGGCCACATTGTTCTTCTGTCATGGTTGGCTTTATATATTTTGCCCACATGCAGAAGCACACTCGGGAGAACAGGTAAGTTTTTAAAGGTTTATTAAAGAACCAGGAAACGGGGAAATACTGCCATACGGTACACTGTGTTATTACCTGATCAGATGCCTGAGCTGTCTGCAAGACTGTCTGACTGTAATGTCTAAACTAGAAGTGCATTAATGTAAAGGCCCCGACATACTCAGGCGTAGTTCACTCCGCGAAGGTCCGTGCATACTCAAGGCATACGCAAGGCATAATCAAGGCAGACTCTGCCTGAACTCTGCACATACAGGTACTACATGCATAGCTCAATTTTCACAATCACGTACACAGTTTCTGTCATGGTGCAGCCTTGCTGACTGCACCATGAGCATTTCCTGGCTCCTTCTTCCTCAGTGCAGCCCTGATTGGACACACCTGTCGGGCTCCAATCAACTATGGACTGGCTCCACCTGCTCACACCACTATAAAACCTACCTCTGTTTGTTCCTCGTCGCCGGCTCGTCTGCGGTCCACCTTAACACTAAGCCTGTCAAGTCCAGTTCGCTTCAGTGTCCTTCATCTCCAAGCCTGTCAAGTCCAGTTCTCATCCGTCACGTCTTGCTTCCCCTCTGCCAAGATAAGTACCTGTTATGCTGAGCTGCTGGATTTTTGCTCCTTCATCTTGTTCTCTAGTCTGCAGTCCTGGTTTCGCAGCAGCCCAGCGCCTCCGGATTTCTCTCTGCTGCCCTGTGGGATTTACTGCAGCATCTGAGTCCAAGGAACTCTGTGTAGCTCAGTTTTGGATTAACTGTTGCCCCGGCGTCCAAGGAACTCACTTAATGCTGCACCACGGGGTTTTCAGTAGTCCGTCCTCCAGATCCTGTCAGTCATCTCCGGTCCGTTCCAGTCAGCCAGCTCCTGCACATTTCATCTCCCATCTGGTAACTGTCTCTGGTTTTTGAACAACAAGTTCTGTGTGTGCGTGCTCTGTCTGGGTTCATCTAGACAAATCATGACAGTACGAGCCGGCCACAGATGAACCCGAGCACGCACAGAGCTTTTGTGCAGGAGCTGGCCGGATTTAGCCGCTTTCCCCAGATGCCGAGACCTCCACGGTTTCCATCGGGCCAAGCAACCGCCTGAACCTTCAGGCGCACCCACGCTATTGCTGCTAAGCACAGCAAGTCCTGCTGCCCAGCGTTTCAAGACGACGCTTCAAGTAGTCACTGCCCAGCGCATTCAAGTCGCCGCTGCCCAGCGTTTCTAGACGGCGCTTTCTAGTCGGCGCTGCCCAGCGCATTCTAGTCTCGCTGCCCAGCTTTTTCAAGACGTCGCTGCCCAGCGCATTCTAGTCTTCGCTGCCCAGCTTTTTCAAGACATCGCTGCCCAGCGCACACAAGTTCCCAGCATTTCCACACGCTGTTAAGTTCCCAGCGTTTCCACACGCTGTTAAGTTCCCAGCGTATCCACATTCTGTTAAGTTCGCAGCATTTCCACACGCTGTCAAGTTCTCCAGCAAGGATTCTGCGCTCAAAGGTTCCGGCGTTCCCAAAGTTTCTGGCGCTTTCAAAGGTTCCGGCGTTCTCAAAGGTTCCAGCACTCTCAAGGGTTCCTGCGCTTTCAAAGGGTCCTGCGCTCACAAGGTTCCGGCGCTCACAGGGTTCCTGTGCTCACAAAGGTTCCTGCGCCCTCAAGGTTCCTGCGCCCTCAAAGTTCCTGCGCCCTCAAGGTTCCTGCGCCCACAAGGTTCCTGCTCTCACAACTTTCTGCGACTTTGTTCTCATGTTCCTGCGACTTCGTTCTCAAGTTCCTGCTAAGTTCTCAAGAGTTTTCTATGTTCTCAAGTTCCTGCTACGTTCTCAAGTTCCAGCTTCTCTTTAATGCTGCACCACAGGGTTTTCAGCAGTCCGTCCTTCAGATCCTGTCAGTCATCTCCGGCCCGTTCCAGTCAGCCAGCTCCTGCACACTTCATCTCCCGTCTGGTAACTGTCTCTGGTTTTTGTCATCTACAACCCACAATTTGCAATAAACTCTCACAACAAGCTCTGTGTGTGCATGCTCTGTCCGGGTTCATCTAGACAAATCATGACAGTTTCACACTATAAACTTCTCTGTCCCTCTCGGTTCTCACTGACAGGTGAGAGCCTGCTGGAAAAGAAACGGCTGTAGGTGCTCAGTTAGCTAATCACAAATTTTACCATCTGTCCTGCTGCTTCGTCCCACTGGCAGAAAATGTGGAAATTGTGGGAATTTGCCACAAGAAATGTAGTCAACAATATGCTCGACTATGAAGGATAAAACACCCACGGATAGTCAGCGCGGAGTCCGCCAAGCTCACAGTGTGAGCACAGTACACCCGAATATGTGGGAGCCATTAGGTAGCCCGCGCCCCGAGTATGCACTAGCAACAATACACCTAATAAATTAATTTGATATAAAAGTTATGTTTCTTTTGGCCTTACGTTAGAAACAGGGCAGTGTAGTCCAACCGACAGACGGATAGCTCTCCCTCTCAGGAGAGATCTGTGTATGTGAATGTGTGGAGTGATATTACACAGTTGGGAAGAATATTTAGTGCACCTATTAATCCGGTGCGCCTTATATGTGGACAATGACACATAAAGACATGTTAATTCACTGTGCGCCTCATAAGCCAGTTTATTGTCCGAAAAATACGGTAATTTAAAACTGAAAAATGCAAGGGAATCTTTCTTCCCTGAGATCATCAGCAAGAATATCAATCATGCTTGTGCCTTATTTGCCACAGTTGACAGGTTAACAACTCCCTGTGTATGTGGCATCTGAACTCCACTTCACCAGGGCCTGCAACAAATTTGCTAACTTCTTTACTGAGAAAATCCAAAAGATTAGAGGGGGAGTCTGTATATCCATGTCAAGTTCAGTAGCAAAGTTGTCTCCAACCAGAACTGAAATTGACAAAATGTCCCCATTCAGTCAAATAAACTACCAAAGCTTAGAATAAATCATACACTAGCTAAGCTCCTCCTCCTGCTTTCTTAATGTTCTACCCACAGCTTTCTTTAAGAAAGCTTTGCCTGTCACAATGTCTGATTTGACTCAAATCATAAATATGATGACTTCGTCATTTTCTTAAAATGACGAAGTCATCACTTATCCCATGCAGTCGTACACCCATCTGGAACAACCCTGACATCCTACAAAATAATAATATGATAAACTTTACACACTGGAAGAATAAAGGTATTGAATATCTGGAACATCTACTTGATGGAACCGAGTTCATCAATTTTTCCAAACTAAATATGCAATATGGCATCAGTAAAAATACATTTTTGGAATATGAACAACTTAAATCTATGATTAGAAATAAATTTAAGCATATTAAAGGGGGTTTACAAATTCCAACTAATATATTAGAGTTCCTAGATTTAAACCCCCCCAAACTACTGACTAAATCATACAGGACACTGACTAAAATAGATGATTCAATATCTCTTCCTATTTTGAAATGGGAGGAGGATTTATCAGTTAGCTTTGAACAAAACTTCTGGGCTTAGATATGTCTTAGAACTTTCAAATTGACTAAAAACACCAATTTACAACTAATACAATACAAAATCCTTGACAGAGTACACTACACAGGACAAATATTATTCAAGATGGGTTTGGCACAATCTAATATCTGTCCACACTGCATAGGCAATCATCCTGATAATTATATTCATGCGTTTTGGTTATGCACACCAGTCCAGAGGTTCTGGACACAGATATGTAAGGACTTATCAAAGTGCTTGAGTTGTAAAATGTCACCTTCCCCATCAGTTTGCTTGCTCAGTAATTTTGAGGAAAGCCCTCTGGGGAATAAAATAGTTTACATGGTTTTCACTGCATTATGTATCGCAAAGAAAACTAGCCTCATGAATTGGAAAAGTAAGGAAAATCTCAGTATCAATCAGTATAGAGGTCTTTTGTTGGATCATATTAATTTTGAGACAGCATCTGCATCCACATCTGATCGATCTCTTTGGGCTCCTTTGATTAGCACCATCACTTAGTGGAATGGGGGGTGGTGGGTTGCTTCCTGCAGGGCGCAGTGGCTGGGTGAGGGGTTCCTGGCGCTCTGGGGGCACTTGGAGTGGGGTGCTTGGTGGGTCTAACTCCAGGGTCTGTTGCCCCCATCTGAGAGGGGCTTGGGAGGCCTACGGGTTGTCTTCAGCGCCGCTTGCGGCGCTCTTGGGGAGCTACGTGGTGACGGACGTGGGTTACAGACCTGGTAGCTGTGCTGTCGCTGGGTGAGTCCTGGGTGGGTCTGGGGGCCTGGGGTCCCTGGGGCGCGCCGCCCTCGGGCGGGGGCCTGGGGGCCTCGCGCCCGGGTGTCTGCCTCTGCACGGGGCCTCTGGTGCGCTGGGGGGCCTCAGGGCCTGTTGAGCTGGTAGGGGGGCATGGTCATTAACATCTCAGGGCAGGGGTGGCTAGGGTAAGGTTGGGGAGGGAGGGGGTTTATTAGGTATTTAGTGGGTGAGGGGGGTTCTGGTTGGGTGGCCCGTACGGGTCGTGTTGGCCCCCCCTCTTTGGGGGGCCTGGTCCGGGGGACGTCTGTTCCGCGGGTCGGGCACAGGCAGTCGTATAGTTGAATTGTGGTGACCCCCCTCCCACTTGGGATTTTGGGATGTGAGTGTTAAGTGGGAATGTGTGTACAGCGTCCTTTTTTTGTGTCTGTGTGTGGTGAGTGGGGTACTAGGGAGGGATGGTGTGAATGAGTTTGTTTTCTTTTTGTTTTTTTTCCCCAGGTTCGGGTCCGGTCTGCTCCCTCTCCCAAGAACATCTCAAGTCTCCGATAGGTGCGGAGCCCATCCCCCCACGACCTGCCCTCTTCCGCTGCGCTGGCAGGCGCCTTGGCCCTCTGGCGCGTTGACGGCCCTCTGGTTTGGGGCGGTTTCCCGGGTGGGTGCCGGCCCATTCCCGGTGGCGACTTCGCAGGGCCTGGCCCTCATGGCCCATGGCCGGGACCACTTCGTTGCGGCTGGCTGCCGGTGGAGCCCACGGGCTCGTCCCCGCGGCTCTTGGGGGCGTCGGCATTGCGGTGGCTGGGGGATTTCCCCGGGGTCGTCTCTCCTCTTTCCTCGGGGGGGGATTGCAGATTTCCTGTGATGGCCCCTCTTGGGCGCACTGCTTTGGGGGCCCCTTTGGGAGTCCGGGGTTATGGGTCCCCTGACCCCTGCCTCTGAATGTTCAAGTTAAACTGTTTTAAAATGTTCAATGTTCAAGTTTTTTTTTTTTTTTTTTTTTTTTTTTTTGCCTACATTCTATCCCTACTTGCTTTTATTCCTATATTTTAATCATGTAAAGCACTTTGCATTGTCTCTGTACTGAATTGTGCTATATAAATAAATTTGCCTTGCCTTGCCCTGCCTTGCCTCTGTGCTCGGGGAAGGCGGGTCTTTGGTTCTCCACAACCACTATCGAGCTATTTCCTTTTGGATAATTTTCACCTAAACTAGTGCACTCTCACAAACTCCCACAGGTGCAGGGTTCCAGGTATTAAGTGTTCACTTATATACAGAAAGCCTGTAATTTATTTATTTATTTTCTTTTACTTTCTTTTTTCAGGTATCACGTTACACGTCAGCTTAAATCATAATACATATGATTTAGCGGCTCCCCGCGGCTCTTGGGGGCGTCGGCATTGCGGTGGCTGGGGGATTTCCCCGGGGTCGTCTCTCCTCTTTCCTCGGGGGGGGGGGGATTGCAGATTTCCTGTGATGGCCCCTCTTGGGCGCACTGCTTTGGGGGCCCCTTTGGGAGTCCGGGGTTATGGGTCCCCTGACCCCTGCCTCTGAATGTTCAAGTTAAACTGTTTTAAAATGTTCAATGTTCAAGTTTTTTTTTTTTTTTTTTTTTTTTTTGCCTACATTCTATCCCTACTTGCTTTTATTCCTATATTTTAATCATGTAAAGCACTTTGCATTGTCTCTGTACTGAATTGTGCTATATAAATAAATTTGCCTTGCATTGCCTTGCCTCTGTGCTCGGGGAAGGCGGGTCTTTGGTTCTCCACAACCACTATCGAGCTATTTCCTTTTGGATAATTTTCACCTAAACTAGTGCACTCTCACAAACTCCCACAGGTGCAGGGTTCCAGGTATTAAGTGTTCACTTATATACAGAAAGCCTGTAATTTTTTTCAGGTATCACATTACACGTCAGCTTAAATAATAATACATATGATTTAGCAATGGCGTCAAGGTGTTACTCGATTGTATCTGTTGCTTTATGTCTGTTGGTTGTGCTGTTCTTTTTGCGTCTCTTTCCAGGTGATGGAGCAGACTGAGGACGTTTTATCATCTCTCCCTTTTATCTCTTCTTTCTTTCACCTCTTCTCTTTCTTTTTTTTGCTCTTCTTGTTCTTCCTTTACTTTCCTACTTTTCCATTGTAGTGTCCATATAATTTGAAATTCTCCCTGCAGAAATCACAATAAAGCTATTTACATGCACAAATCAAGCGGAGCACAATGGCGTAAGCTGTTGGCTCCACTTGTGAAAGCAAAATCTGTCGAGCTCTATTTGGCATTAAGACATCAATTCTTATTGCAACATTTCTAGACAGGACACTGGGAAGAAAAAAAAAATCATAAATATGTCCCTTCTCTCAGGAGTAGTCTGTCAGCCCCCAAAAACAGCAATTATCAAACAACTGTTAAAAACAACAATTTGGACAAACTATGTTTGCAGGACTACAGGCACTTGTCAAACCTCCTTTTCATCAGTAAGATTATTGAAAAAGCTATGTTTCAACAATTAAATACCTTCTTAACAATGCCCAGCCGGTTTGATGTTTTCCAGTCAGGTTCCCATGCTCACTACAGTACAGAGACTGCCCTTTTCAAGGGCATATAAATGCACACTGTGGAAGAAACACAGTGTTGGTATTATTGGACCTCAGTGCAGCATTCAAATACTGTCGACCACAAAAATCAAATGCTTGGGTCCCCTGTTGTTCAATATCTACATCCTCCTGCTAGCTCAGATCATTAAAAAAACAACATAAGTTACCATAACTATGCAGATGACACACAGCTCTACATCACAATGTCGCCAAAAGACTATGAACCCATTCAAGCGCTGTGTAAATGCTTAGAAGATATCAATGCATCGATGTTCAGAAAATTTTCTTCAGTTGTATAAAAATAAAACTGAAGTGAAGATTTTTGGACCAATAGAGGAGCGATCAAAAGTTAGCACTCAACTTCAGCTGCAAAAGTTAGTAACCACCGATAAAGCCTGAAATCTGGGAGTAGTGATGGGCTCAGACCTGACCCTCGAAAAGCATCTGAACACCATTACAATATCGGCCTTCTACCACCCAAAGAACTTTCCCAGGATTAAAGGACTAATGTCTCAACAGGATCTTGAAAAACTAATCCATACGTTTATTTTTAGTCGAATCGATTACTGCAAAGGTGTTTTCACAGGTCTGCCAAAAAAGTTGATCAGACAGCTACAGTTAATCCAGAACGTTTCTACCCGCATCCTCACTAAGATTAAAGGCCTCTCACATACTTACGCGGAAAAGAGTTCACAGACATGACTTGCTCAGCAAAAGAGTCCGCAGGCATCCACGCGGAGTCCGTGCATTCTCAGGGTGGACTTTGCGCAGACTCCACACTGATAGGTATGTGCTGAGCTCAATTTTTACGACTGCGTACGTGGTGTCACACTATAAATGCTTGCCGGAAAGAAGTATTCACATCTAACTGTTTTATGTGTGATACAGAGCTTGATACACTGAGTTGCTTCAGGCAGGCGATTGCAAGGATGCGCAGCATTAGATTCCCTCTTTGTGCACACTGACAGATGTGCGGTGGATGCCTGCTGGAAAAGAAATGGCTCTGGATGCTCAACTAGTGATTTAAAAAATGTTACCACCCCACCCCGCGCTTTGTCCCATTGGTAGATAGTGTGGCAATTTAAGAATTTGTTCCAAGAAATGTAGGCATTTCCAAGAAATTTAGGCAAATGTAGGCATTGTGAGTCACGGTGCGCTCAACTAAGAAGGGTAAAACATCCGGGGATAGTCAGTGTGGAGTCTGCACGGCTCACAGTATGCACACAGTATGCCCTAGTATGTGGGATCCTTCAGAAAGTAGAACATTTGAAATTAATATTATTTTTCACACATTTTGCTTTTTTTGACATTTGCTGGTTAACTTTTAGTCAAAGTTAGCCCAGGGATTTAAGCACTGAGCATTATCCATTGTTTCCTTGTGTTGACCAGGAATCTGGCCACAACAGCATTTTGGATTCGTAGTAACTGCTATATTTTTTCAGAGACCAGTAAAGACACCAATACAAAATTTTTAAAACAACTTCTATTTTTTTCTCCATTAGGTTGGAAGAGATTCTATACTATGCATTCATTGATATTAATGGAATAGTGATTTAGTGACACATTGTGTCATCAGCACAAATATATAAAAAAAAAGTTTGAAGTGCTCCATAATCCAATTTTAGAGCTGATATACTGTATGTAGTAAATAAAAGTTCTCTGACAATGGAGCACTGAGGAACCCTTATGTGGTCTTTTTTCATCCAGTTTTATAATATTCCAATAACAAAAAGCAGACCCAATCTGCCAAATAACCTTCTCAAATAATCTGACAAAAATAGAGGACAATCCCACCTTCCATCATCAATAAGTGTGTCATGATCAACTGTGCCAAATACGGGAAGGCAAGATGGCGTCGTAGTGTGAGCACCTCGTCTGTGGAACTCCGGTGGAGTTAGCTGAAATATCCGTCTAAAACACGTGTTCACCTGGTAAAACGTTATAAATGTGCGCGGGAGTAGCTCTATAATGAGCCTGACTGCCTCGTGTCAAATCTAAGAGAAATACTGCTTCGGGGGATCAACCCAGCGATGCTTTGGGGCCTACTGCTGTAGAACCCGAAAACACTAACGAAATGGATGCCGCTGCTGAAGTCGCAGAATATGAAAGTGACGTCGACCCAAATATCCTTTTGGCTTTGAGCAAGATAACTGATAACATCACTAAGTTACTGGACGCCAAAGTCAACACCGTGTTGGCTGCTATACGCGAACAAACGTCCCAGATGCAGGCCCTGGCGACGCGCGTCGGGGAGGCTGAGACACGGATCTCGAGCGTGGAAGACACGATGGACGCGCTGCAGGCTAAAGTGGTGAAACTTGAGAAGCAAACATCCGACATGGCAGATCATATTGATGACCTGGAGAACCGCAGCCGCAGATGTAATCTTCGATTGGTTGGACTGCCCGAGGGCACGGAGGGAAAAGACCTAGTCACTTTCATGGAGACGTGGCTCCCCTCCCATCTCAATCTACCAACAAAATCCGGGATGATTAAGGTTGACCACGCTCACCGCTCCCTAGCACCGAGACCGGGCACTAACCAACGCGCAAGACCCATCATCATGAAACTTCACAACTTCGCTGATAAACAACGAGTGATGACGGCAGCTCGGCGCCTCGCTACGGAGCCGAATCAGCCAGCGGATCGGATTAAAGTTTCCTTTTTCAACGATTACTCGGCGGCGGTGGCCAAGAAACGCAAGGCTTTTGATGAGGTGAAGGTTTCCCTCAGGAGGAAGAATGTGGACTATGCCCTCCTTTATCCCGCTATTCTGAAGCTGTCTATCAACGGTACAGTGAAGAGATTTGACACACCGGAGGCAGCCGCCACTTACGTGGAATTGCTGCCCTAAACATCTGTAAACACCGGATTTATTTTTCCCAGCACCGCGTCCGAACAGTGCCCTATGGAACGGTGTGAGTATCAGTCGAACTCAGAAGGGCAATGCCGTGCCTGGTGTTTTTCTTCTTTTTTTTCTCCCTCCTGCTACTTATAATAACGAGGTGAAAAGTAATGTTCAATTCTGCTCTGCCGTGTGCTTAGCGGACTGTAGTGTGTTTATGCCTATGAGGAGATGCGCGGTGAGCGCTTGTTGCACCTGCTGGCTCCCAGCGGCAGGCAGGAGAAGGAAGTTTTTCCCTACATGTTTAGTAGGATTGTTGCCAAACTGTTGTTTGTTAAATGTTTTGTTGTACAGATCTTTGTATCACTTTTCTTTATTTCTCTTTGTTCACCTACTCAACTCTTACTCAGTGCACGGTGGTTCACATGTCTTAATATGGTTTGTCTGGATCATTAATAATACTAATAATGAATAAGTTACGGGTATGCACCTGGAATGTACGGGGTGTCCACAGCCCTATTAAGCGGAGAAAAATAATTACATGCATAAGGAAAGATGACATAGATGTTGCTATGTTACAAGAGACGCATCTTGATGATATAGAGCATTTAAAGTTACAACAAGGGCCATTTGGCCAAGTGTTCTTCTCGTCGTTCACATCGAGAAGCAGGGGTGTAGCAGTGTTGATAAGAAAGAATTTACCTCTTATAGTATCTGGCAGCGTTAAGGACCCGAGTGGTCGCTATGTGATAATCAAAGGAACTTTGCATGGTCAGAGTATTGTAATGATGAATGTGTACTTTCCACCTGCCCACCCAGTTAATTTTCTAACCAAAATGTTTCTGGACTTGGCTCCATTTCTTTCTAGTTCCACTGTCATTGTTGCCGGTGATTTTAACTTGATATTAAATCCGCTTATTGACAAATTTCCGCATAGTAACGTACCCCCCTCTCCTCAGGCCAATGCGCTCCGTGCTCTGTGTGAGGAGCTCGGGCTTATAGACGCCTGGAGATGCATCCACCCCTTTGGTAAAAAATATACATTCTTTTCCTCCCCACATAAGTGTCAAACTAGGATTGATTACTTTCTCCTCCCAAAAACCGCCTTACAGTCAGTTTTATCATGCGACATAACCAGTATAATTATTTCTGACCACGCAAGAGTAATTTTGGAACTTCATCTTAAAACAGAGTTATATCATTCTCGCCACTGGAGATTCAACACCACTATTCTTAAAGACGAGAAATTCACCTCCAACCTTTCTAGTGAACTTAAAATGTTTTTTGAAATTAATGCTCCATCTGCCAGTAACGCCTCTGTCTTGTGGGAAACATGCAAAGCCTATGCCAGAGGGTTAATTATTTCGTACTCTGCAACAAAGAACCGCAAAAGACAGGAGAAACAAAAATCTTTAGAGAGTGAATTGGCTGATAAAGAAAAAGTATACATAACCTCTCCATCACCATCACTGTGGCAAGAAATCACGACAATTAGAACAGCTTTAAATTGCCTTCTCACCAGAGAAGCAGAAAAGAAAATCAAATACTCAAGACAGAGGTTTTATGAACATGGAGACAAAGCAGGCAAATGCTTGGCATATTATGTGAAAAAACGCACAGAATCCCAAATTATTGCTGCTATTACAGACAAAGGTGGCCACAAGGTATACGAAAACAAATTAATAAATATTTGTTTTAAGACTTTTTATGAAAACCTCTACTCTTCTGATCAAAATCAGGAGCAAGGGCAGCTCATGGACAACTTCTTTGCTCAGATAGATTTACCACGTCTGTCAGAAGAGCATAGAACTGCCCTCAATAGCCCCATAACTAAAACTGAAGTAATTAAAGCTATCAAAGCGTTACAAAATGGGAAATCGCCAGGCTCTGACGGATTCTGTTCCGAATTTTACAAACATTTTCAAAATATCCTAGCAGACCCTCTTCTTGACATGTTCAACCACTCCTTTACTACAGGAGTATTCCCACAGACATTGAAGGAGGCCAATATATCTTTGATCTTAAAAAAGGGGAAGTGTTCTGACTTATGCGGATCCTATAGGCCCATAGCTCTTCTAAATGTAGATAAGAAGCTGCTGTCCAAGATCCTGGCCACTCGGTTGGAAAGGTTATTGCCAGCATTGGTAAAAGAAGACCAGACAGGTTTTGTAAAGGGTCGGAGTTCAGCTTCCAATATAAGACGCTTGTTAAATGCTATCCTAGCTTTCAAGCAGAACTCTATTAGTGGACTGGTGCTTTCTCTAGACGCAGAGAAGGCTTTTGACCGAATTGAATGGTCTTTCTTGCTCTATACACTGGACAAATTTGGATTGGGGGTAAATTTTATAAAATGGATTAGGATTATATATACTGAACCACAGGCAGCAGTTTTAACTAATGGACTCAAGTCCGAATACTTTAATACTCATAGGGGAGTGATGCAGGGCTGCCCTTTATCGCCTCTCTTATTTGTTTTGGCTATAGAGCCACTTGCAGAGGCCATTAGGACGACGCCCACGATACGTGGTTTGGAGATTGGACAGCTGTGTCACAAAATAACCTTATACGCGGATGATATTCTGATCCTCCTAACCGACCCTGAAACATCTATACCGGGCCTTCTCGATGTGATCGACCGATTTAGTTGTTTCTCCGGTTACAAGATTAACCTAACTAAATCTGAGGCGATGCCTCTCGGCATCCTTTCAACAATACCATTTACTACACCTCCCTTTCCTTTTAAATGGTCTCCCAGTGGATTTGTGTACTTAGGAATCTTCATCACCCCATCCTTTGATCAATTATATAAAGCCAACTTTCCCCCACTATTTTGTAAAATCAAACAGGACCTAGAGCGATGGATGTCACTTCCCATTTCCTTCCTGGGACGCATTGCTCTGGTCAAAATGAATGTCCTGCCTAGGTTACTGTATCATATCCAAATGATTCCTGTGTTGTTTTCTAAGTGGGTGTTGAAGGATATAGATGGTTGGCTTAGCGCTTTTATCTGGAGCAAGCGCAGACCCAGGCTTAAGTTGGCTGTGTTACATCTACCAAGCACAAGGGGCGGCCTAGATCTGCCTAATATTAAAATTTACCAACTTTGCGCCCATTTGAGATTTGTACAAGAATGGGTTACGGGTAAAACCTCAATTTGGATGGACATTGAGACAGCACTGTCACACTGCAGACTAAGCGACCTGTTGTTTTTTAAAAATTTTACAGAAATCAAAACCCTCTGTGCAAATCCGGTAACAATCAATACTCTAAAAGCATGGCGAATTACCCGGCGCCTTGAGAAAAGATCAAATATCACATCCATTTTTACCCCAATAATAAATAATCCTGCTTTTCCCCCGGGCTCCTCGGACCCTGGTTTTCGACAATGGTCTAACAAGAACATCAGATCCCTTAGTGACCTATTTGCAGATCATAAGCTCATGTCATTTGAACAGCTTGCAAACATTTACAAGCTCTCCAAACAGGATTTCTATCGTTTCTTGCAAATAAGGCATTATATTACTCACAGCACAAGCCTCATTGACCACCCTGAAACATCTGCTGTTGAGAAAATTCTGTTTAATCAACAAGTGAAAGCGTCTCTGAGCTCATTTTACCGTGTGCTGAACGGGATTTCAGCTACTGATGGGCGGGGTGTCAGGGGTGTGTGGGAGAGGGAGCTGTCTATAACCATAGATGAGGATAAGTGGGACATTATTTGGTCTCTTGCAAAAGGGATCTCAATTTGTACTCGGACAAGAGAAATACAATTTAAGATCTTACATAGACTACATATCTCCCCTCATCGAAGGAGCCTCTTTAACCGCTCTCTTTCCCCTCTCTGTCTCAAATGCAAAATTGATGTGGGAACTCTAACTCACTGTCTTTGGTCTTGTCACAAACTTCAAAGATACTGGGTCGAAATAATAAGTGAAATGGTGAAAATATTTCATGTTAATTTAGACATGGATCCCACATCGTTGATTCTGGGTTTGCCTTGTGTCTGTCTGAAAACAGCAGCCAACAAAAGACTGTACAATATCTTAACCTTTGCAGCTAGAAAAAATATTCTTCTGCAGTGGGTCAGCGACAAAGCTCCTTCTGTCTGTGGTTGGCGTAAAATCATTTTTGAATTAATTCCTTTGGAATATCTAACTAATGTCATGCATCACAGTGAAGACCGGTTTTACAGAGTATGGTGCCCATTTTTGGACTATATTGGACCGGACCTTTCCTCCACACTACTAAGAGGCTTGCTGCGGGCCTGAACAGTATATGTGCATCATGGGACTGATCAACCACCTTTTGCACCATATTTTATGTTCATCTGTCATGTAAGAGCTGTCATGTAGGTTTTGTTTGTTCTGTTCTGTGTCTAATACGTCAGACACTGTTTGTTTAAACACTGAAAATGCAATAAAAAAGAGTAAAAAAAAAAAAAAAAACTGTGCCAAATACAGCCAAGTTCCAGTAATAGTAACACAGAGGTTTTACCTTCACCAATACAATATCAGCGTTGTACTTTTGTCATAAATGTGACTAAAAAGCACTTAAGTTCCTTTATCTTTACAGATACACACATACATACGTTTGTGTTGGTCTATTACATATAATTCAAATAAAATCAAATGACGTTTGTGGTTTTAATCTGACAAAACGTGAAACAGTTCAAGGTTTAAAATCAAATTGCAAGGAACTGTATGAATCAATTTAGCTCACAATTGATTATAAATCATAATCCAAGATCAATGGTGAGGGCATGTTTCGGAAGGTCACCTGACATGTCATTGATGTGTAAAGCCAATAAAGCCACATCTGCAGCCAGTAAACAAACACTTGAAGTATGGAGGTTGGCCTGATATTAGCAGTGAGTGTGTGTGAACTGTTCATGGCAGTTGTGTTGGGTGGGTCTCTGAATGATGTAAAACAAGCAATTCAGCCAACAGATACTCTGACTGATGAGATTGTCAAGGCTGGGACATCATTGGAAAAATGCACCTTACAGGGTACCCCTCGTCTACCTGCATTCTCCATGGATGGGGACTTTATAATTGGAGGAGCTTTTGTCATTCACTACCAAGTGCACACAGTACTTAACAACTACACCACCAAGCCTGGGGTTGCAAGATGCACAGGGAGGTTAGTGAAGATTAGTGAAACTAGTGTTACATGTAAACAAAAGAGTGTTGCTGTTTGTTGTAACCTTGCGGTGATATTGGGAAATTACATTTTTTTGTTACAAAAAGCAGTACATTACGTTATGTCATATTTGATAACTGAAATTCATATTAGACCACAGTTTAGTTAGAGGGAAAGATGTTGCACAAATATATTAGATGTGAATTTGCTTTGAACTTTAGAAAAAAATACATTAATATACAATTGTTATGCAATGTGTTTGTGTTCATTTTGGTATAATACTGTATATGTATATTATTAATGATATGAAATAATTATGATTTATCATTCGGGTGATATCAAATACAAACATGTTTAAATCAACATTAGCAGGAAATGTACTATGGTTTTTCATTTTATGCTTAAAAATTCTGTCAGTTAATCAAAGTTTTAAAAAAAATTCTTAACAAAATCAGTTTCTGCATCAGGTTTTGTTTTCTTATTCGGACTATATGCTTAAAGTGACTTTTAGTATTTTGATATAAGATTTAGGGTAAACACTCATTTTATTTATTCTGTGCAGCTTTAGTGCCCGGGATCTCCGCTTTGCTCGCACAATGATCTTTGCAATTGAGGAAATAAACAACAGCACAAAGCTGCTGCCAGGTGTCAGACTCGGTTACCAGATCTATGACACATGCTCCTCTGTGCCTGTAGCCACACATGTGGCATTTCAGCTGTCAAATGGCCAGGACCCTGTGTTTTACAAAGGCAGTAACTGTTCACTTTCTGGAGTTGTGATAGCTGCACTTGGAGACTCTGGATCCACTCCATCCATCAGCATCTCACGCATCATCGGGCCCTTCAACATACCCCTGGTAAATAGTCAGAATTTATTGCAAGAGAAGATCTAAAATATCTATACAGGGTATATGCTGTACTACATTTATTTTGTCTTACTGTAGGTGAGCCACTTTGCTACCTGTGCCTGCCTGTCAGATAAAAAGCAGTTCCCCACTTTTTTCAGAACAATTCCCAGTGACCATTACCAAGCTGATGCCCTAGCCAAGCTGGTGAAAAACTTTGGCTGGACCTGGATAGGTGCTGTTCATTCAGATTCAGAATATGGAAATAATGGCATGGCATCTTTTCTTGGGACAGCACTCAGAGAGGGTATATGTGTGGAGTACACGGAATCCTTCTATCGGACAGACCCAAGAAACAAGATTGGAGCTGTAGCTGATGCCATCCGCAGGTTTCTGTGTCTTTTATTTTGCTTGTGTATCCTGTTGTGTTACTGACAATCTTTAAAAAGTAGTACAGGAATTTAAAGAGATGACTCTATTTTCCATGCAAAACTAAACAAATAAATATTTTTAGCTTATCTATATGGGCTTTAATACTGGCTAAAACAAAACATATGTACATTTTTGATGAGTTCTAAGTCTGTACTTGTGTTAACAGTAAATCATAGAAGATTCAGAATTCTAAAATACAGTATAGCTAATGTTAGTCTATGTGAACACATTTCTATGTCTTTACAGGTCAACAGCAGTAGTTGTTGTTGCATTTACAGCTGCTGGTGATATGAAGGTCCTACTGGAAGAACTAGACCAACAGCCTCCTCCACCTCGTCAGTGGATTGGAAGTGAAGGTTGGATAACTGACCCACACTTAATGAGCTTCAGTGTCTGTGCAGGGGCCATTGGAGTTGCCATTCAACAATCGGTCATCCCTGGTCTGAGAAACTTTCTTTTAAATCTCTCTCCTCCTGAAGTGGCTGCTTCTCCTCTACTTTCTGAATTCTGGGAGGATGCATTTAACTGCAGCTTGACAAAAAGTAAGATCACCTCATCACAAGTATTTGTGTTATGGCTGCAATTTTATTTTGGCTTGGATAAGTAAATTGCTTTGAGTAGATAATTTCACACCCCACCAATATGTGTTTGTATGTATGCTGATGTTGGATCTGTGTATAGATTATGTGGTTCTATACATTTGTGTGTGTGTGTGTGTGTGTGTGTGTGTTTCAATTTCTTTCCATGTTAGGCTATGACTATTAATTAAAGTTGTCTGTGAGTTTCTTGTATTGCAGCTGATATACTATGTTTTTCTTTGAAAGGTTTAAATAAGAGGGAGTGTGTTGGAACTGAGGACATTAAAGCTCTTAAAAGCCCGTACACTGAAACTTCTCAGTTAAGAGTAACTAACATGGTTTACAAGGCTGCATATGCAATAGCTCATGCTATTCACAATGCAGTTTGTAGGAAAAAGAATGTCACCACTCAGTGTGACAAAAATATGCATTTGGAGCCCAAACAGGTCAGTTTAAATAAAAAAATAAACACCACAGCTTTCCAGTTGTAAACCAATCAATCATTTTAGTGACTATATATTTCTTCTCGTTTCTTTCTTGTTTTAAAGGTCTTTACTGAACTAAAGAAAGTAAACTTTTCCCAAAACGGTTACCATGTTTCATTTGATTCCAATGGGGACCCTGTGGCTTTCTATGAAGTGGTAAACTGGCAAAAGAGTGAGAGTGGTGTCATTGAGCCAGTAACAGTGGGATACTATGACGCATCATTGCCAAGGGGCCAGGAGTTTCGTATCAACAGGAACTTAACCTGGCTGGATGGTGATACACAGGTAATGAAGACAATGCCAAACATTTATGCGGGGTTTGTAAATGGATGAGTAAAATGTGCTTTCAAAAAATGTGTTTTATTGCCTCTGACTTAATAACAGGTACCAGTGTCAGTGTGCTCTGAGAGTTGTCCTCCAGGAACCCGCAAAGTGTTACAGAAGGGAAAGCCCATCTGCTGCTATGGTTGTATACCATGTCCCGAAGGAGAAATTAGTAATACGACAGGTAGAATAGTTTTCTTTATACTTATTTATATTTCCAAATAATAGAGGATTAACAAATGTTTCTGGTTAATTTCTAGATTCTCCCGATTGCTTTCCTTGTCCTAAAGAGTTCTGGCCAAATGTAAAGAAAGATGCTTGTGTCCTCAAACCTGTGGAGTTTCTATCCTATGAAGAAATCCTTTCAATCATCCTGGTGGCTTTCTCTTTCACTGGAGCTTTTCTGGCCATCATAACAGCAGGGATTTTCTTATATTACCGGAATACTCCAATGGTCAGAGCCAACAACTCTGAGCTGAGCTTTCTGCTGCTCTTCTCTCTTGCTCTCTGTTTCCTGTGTTCGTTAACTTTCATTGGAGCACCTTCTGACTGGTCCTGCATGCTGCGACACACAGCCTTTGGCATCACCTTTGTTCTCTGCATCTCCTGTGTGCTTGGGAAAACTGTTGTGGTTCTGATGGCCTTTAAAGCTACACTTCCAGGTAGTAATGCCATGAAATGGTTTGGTCCACCACAACAAAGATTGACTGTAGTATCTTTTACATTTATTCAAGTTTTAATATGTATAGTGTGGTTGGTTGTGAGTCCTCCTTTCCCAGTGAAAAATCTAACCACATACAAGGAGAAGATCATCCTGGAATGTGCATTAGGCTCTGCTGTTGGCTTCTGGTCTGTGCTCGGCTACATTGGCCTGTTGGCCGTGTTATGCTTTGTGTTAGCTGTTCTTGCTCGAAAACTACCTGACAATTTTAATGAAGCTAAGATGATAACTTTCAGCATGTTGATATTCTGTGCAGTCTGGATTGCCTTCATCCCAGCATATGTCAGTTCTCCTGGGAAATTTACTGTGGCTGTGGAGATATTTGCCATTCTGGCCTCCAGCTTTGGACTGATACTGTGTATATTTGCCCCAAAGTGTTTCATCATTTTGTTTCAGCCAGAGAAGAATACCAAGAAATATTTAATGAAGAAAACCTAACTGTAAAATCACCAGACAGGTGGCAGCAAAATTACAGAATAAATATTTTTTGGATACAACAACTAAACAATTAAAAAATTTATTTCAGAAAAAATAATCTGCTACTTTCAACTCAATCAAATTTAGAATACTATCCTTAATGTATGCATCCACCTTTTTTCTAATTCCATTGTATTTCTTTTCAGTTTTGTTTTAAAAATAAATATTATAACATATGGTTCAAAAGTCTGTTGTGTCAAATACTGGTACGGTGTCATCAACCCAATTTCCTTGTCTTGAATATTATGATATACAGTGTGATAATAGATTATCAATGGTCTATCTGTAGGGTTAGAATGAGTAAAAAATGACATGCCAATCCTTGTTTCATTACCTTGGCCAAGTAATGAGAAACCTAGTCAGACCAACTGTGTTCACAAGCACATATTTTGCACAATTAAATCATGTTGCACTTAGCTAACTTTAAGGTGAAAACAACCTTGAAGTTGCCATCAAAAACTGGTAAATCCCCTTTAGTCATACATTTCATGACAATACAAGTCTCGTGTTTCATCTTGCATGCGTCTCTCACGTGGCAAGAAAGGCAAACAATATATATATTAAAAATCTTTTGTCAAATTGATTACTGCTGCGGTGTCTCCACAGGTCTGCCAAATAAGTCCCTAAGACAGCTGCAGTAAATCCAGAACGCTGCTGATCATGTCCTCACTAAGACTAAGAAAGTAGAGCACAACACCCCAATTCTAAAGTCCTTACACTGACTCCCTGTATCTCAGAGAATAGACTGTTAGTTTATAAATCACTGAATGGCTTAGCACCAAACTACATGACAGAGTTGTTATCAGTGTATCAACCATCCAGACCACTTAGGTCGTCTGGGTAAAGTCTATTCTTTATACCCAGAACCTGAACAAAACAACGAGAAGCAGCATTTAGTGTTGGTGGTGAACTTGCTGGCTGAATGGAATAGATCTTGGAGAAGTTGGAAGCTTGGCTTTGGCAGAAAGACCACAAAGTTGTCTGTTTGGAATCTCCGTTGAGAATATCCAGTGAGACTTTAAGGCAGACAGAGAGTAAAAAAGAGTCTGCTTGCTGAAAAACAAATGCTATTATCAGAATTTTGGCTTTGAAAAGGTGAATATCTTGATTTTTTTTCCCTGGATACTATGTAAACAAGATGCTCTGTGACATCTGTGACCTGGAACAGAGGATGTCTGAACTGCCTGATAACGTTCCATCACTATAAATGACTTTGGCTGCGAGGGTTATCTGCCACAGGTCACAGACCTACACTAACACACACACACACACACACACACACAACACACACACACACACACACACACACACACACACACGCGCGCACACACACACACTTTTCATCTACTCTGCTGCTTTCTATTTTAGCTGTAGTGTCAGAAAGATCTGATCAGAGTTGTAGCTTAAAGGATTTTGTTAATGTATGATTAGAAATAATTCAGCTTTGAATTTTAGAGATGAAGCTTGCTCCAGTTAAACTAAATAAGTTCAGTCAAGGATTTACTTGGCTTAATGTAATGTTTTTCTTTTGGTAATATATGAATAGAAATAATTAAGCTTTAAAATATTAGTGATAAAGCTTGTTCCAATGAAACAATGAAACAAAATAAGTTATTCTAGTTGTAGCATTAGAAAAGTTGGACAAAGTTACTTTAGATCAGAAACCCCCAATGATTTATCTATTTTATTTCTTATTATGAATAGAAACAATTAAGTACTGTGATTTTATGCTTTCTGTATGTTTGTTAATGTATGAAAAAAGTCTAGTCAAGGATTTACTTAGCTTATTCCTTTGTGAATATGTTTTTTTCTCCTTTTCCACGTTGGCCCAGTACAACTCCCTCAATGAGAAAATACTGCACTAAGAAGGGCACCCAACCAACAGACCCCAACACCTTCAGAACCATAGTGCAGAGTCACCAGGGCGCCCTGACAACCCTCAGCACTCACCCCCAGCAACCACAATCAGGCCAGCAGAACAACAGAATAAGCCCCACACCATCACCGAAGCGTTCAACAAGCCACATCTGACCCAAAATGTTGGGCCAACCCTACCCCAGGCACCCAGCCAATGTAAGCTCACTATCCCCCATTATTGGCTAGTGTTTGTGAAAAGCTGGTCTGTAATAAAAGTTATTGTTTTATGTGTATGGCATTCAGGAAGTTAATCTGTTGAGATAAAAACATTTAGAGAAAATGTAGAGTGGAAGTTTTAATGTTAAGTCATTTTAAGATGTCATCAAAGATCACTGGTTGAGGCACGTTGTCTTTAAATAATAATCACCTGAAATATAGATGTTTACAGGCCAATAAAAACACACTTACTTTCTAATATAGACACTGGAAAAATGGAGATCGGCCTGAGATTAGCAGTAGCTTTGTTTGAACTAATCATTGTTCTTGTATTGGGTGGGACTCTAGATGATCTGAAAAAAGTTTCACCCAACAGAAGGATCATCAGAGCAATGCACTCTGCATGGTACTCCTCCTAACTTGCATTCTCAATGGATGGGGATTTTGTAATTTACTACAAAATGCAAATTGTGATTAATAACTACACCCAGTGCAGAGGATCAAAGCAGAGGCCATCTCTGCCCGCACCTGTAAGTAGCGTTTACTTTTCGACCAGAGTATCAGCAGGACGAATGTCCTTCGACAGAGTTTTGGTGCCAGGATGCTGGCGTCTTCCTGGTTTGTGCTTCAGGTAAATTCCCCATGCCTCACATACCTTTGTACAACTTTCAGGTCCATATCTGACTCTTGAACAGTTTTCCAATCCTGTATCTGTAGTCCAGGCTCCTGAGGATCAGGAGAATCTACATTAGTCACGTAGGCAGCTTGGACCTCTGGTGATGTGTCTGTGGGAAATCTGGACAAGGCATCAGCATTAACGTTTTTCTTCCCTGCCCGATATTTTACAATAAAATCAAAAGAGGCTAACTGCGCTACCCAGTGTTGTTCTGTTGCCCCCAGGTGAGCATTTTGAAGGTGTGCCACTGGATTGTTATCTGTAAAAACTGTAAACTTGGCTCCTGTCAGGTATTCTTTAAACTTTTCGGTGATGGCCCACTTTGTGGCCAAAAGTTCCAGCTTGAAAGAGCTGTAATTTGCATCGTTCCTTTCAGCAGGATGCAAACTTCGACTAGCATAGGCGATCACATGCTCTTTCCCACTTTGCACCTGGGCTAGGATTGCACCCAAACCTTGTTTACTTGCATCAGTATAAAGCACAAATGGTAGGGAGAAATCGGCATAAGCCAGAACAGGGGCTTGTGCAAGTGCAGTCTTTAAATGTTCAAATGCTCTCTGACAGTCAGCTGTCCAAGTAATCTTTATTTCGAGCCTCTTATTAGCAGGTATCCTGGTCAGCAAGGAGTTCAAAGGGCGGGCCATTTTGGCAAAACCAGGGACAAACCTTCTGTAGTACCCAGCCAGGCCCAGAAAAGCTCTGACCTGGCGAATGGTATTTGGAATAGGATAATTCTTGACAGCACTAATTTTTTCGGGTCAGGTCTCACCCCATTCTGGTCAACAAGGTGGCCAAGAAACTTTACCTGCGACTGGAACAACTTGCATTTGTCCAATCTAAGTTTCAGACCATGCTGCCAAAGTCTCTGAAAGACAGTTTTGATTGAAAATGATTATTTTCTGGTGTTGCAACTTGCAGACGGTCCGTAAGCATTTGCGGAGGAGCGACCTCTGCATTGGGTCCAATGTAATTCTCCCAGCGCGATGGGAGACTCATTTTGAGGAAACTATGGTTGTAGCTCACTTTCTGCCTTGCTGTGGTTGTGGAGAGGTGTCTGTTTTGTAGAATAAATCATCCGCCCATGAGTTATTGATCTGGAAAAGCCAAATCTGAAACCACAGAAAAACATGTCAGATCCCAAACGTACAGCGTTCTAATTCTTCCAGTCTATTAGCAGCTTCCCTTAAGAGGTCGGACACTGAATGTCTGCCTGCTGAGTTTGACATTGCTAAATAATGCTTTATGGTATGGAGGAATGCTTTATGGCGGGGAAAAGCAATGTAGATTTGACAGATGCAGTAAAATGCTAACCAACCAATGGGCAGAAGTTGACCCCTTAAGACCCAGCCCCTCCTCATTTGCATAATGAGGCAGAAATGCATACAGAAATGTAAAAACGACAGGCAGAAATAAATAGCATCGAAGAAATAAATAGGGCAAAAAAATACAAAGGAAGAATAAAACAGACAAAAATATTATAACATGCACATAAATAAATACTTAAAAAAATTAAGTAATTAATAAATAAAGTTGAAGATTATAACGGACAATAAATAAATAAGGTAATTATTACAAAGGCGAATAAATAAAGAAGCTAATTAAAAGAGATATATACTGTCAGGGTTTTCTGTTTTCCGTGCTCTAACTCTGCTTCACAGGTGGCTGCAGTTGACAGGTGGGCGTGGCCCACACCTGCGACTCATCAAAGAACCTTCGTCTCAGGCTTTAAAAGGAGTACACAGACACAGCTGGAAGACATCAGAGTGTTACCCCGTCGTGGTATGCCTAGGCCACTGATCTGTCTCCTGTGAGTTTTTGGAAACCCTATTTTTGGACTAATCCTGTCTCCTGTTATTCTCCAGTTTGTCGTGTTTGGATTTACTCACCTGTGTTGGCGTCGTGCTCAGTGAACCAGTCATCCGAATCCCCGCTGCTCAGATTTTGCTCTGGCATCTCCACTCATACTCCCTTGGTGGTACCAAGCCGGGCGTGAGAACCCCCTTCCTGGATTCACCTGGTTTATCAGCTACACTCCGGTTCTTCCAGCTGCTCCTCCTGCCTGCCATCACAGTGGTGCTGTCCGGGCCCCTCGCCTGCATTCCATCTGCCAGCCCTCCTGTCACTCAGCCACCAGTTACCATCAGCGAGTTACGGTCACAGAGTCCCTTTTTCACTCATCCCCCCTGGACAGGACTCAACCAAACAGTAAGCGGCGCAGCTTCTAGAACTTTTCCCCCTGGTTTGATCCTTAGTAAACATATCCACTTTCTTCCCGCAGTCATTCCAGCTCTGACGTTCAGACCTCGCCTGTCGCACACAGCGTGTGCTTCCCCTTTGTTGAGCATTAAAATAAACATCTTAAAACTGTTCCTGCTTCCGTCTGTGTCTGCATGTGGGCCAAACACTTAAAAACCATGACATTTACATTTGTCTCACTGTATAATTTAATTTCTGCCTACATTTTTTTGTTTATTGTATTTTTGGTGGCAATTAATTGTATGCTTATTTATTTATTGAGCATTTATTTATTTCTGTATTTATTTTTAAATATGGTAGAGCTGGTCCTCCATAGTCTGACAGTGTAGCATTAAGAATTGCTGTCATAACGCCAAAGAGAGCCCAACAGATTTTTTTTCACTAGTGGAGCTGGTGCAAACACATGCAGGTAGTGAAACAAAACAAGACATTCTGGCAGGGAGTGGTTGAGTGAAGTAGGTATAACTAGGGAGAGTGACAGGTGAGCAGAGCCCTAATTTGTTGCAGCAGGTGGAGCTGATCTGCTACTGAGTGAAGGCTGGTATAGGAGGGTGACTGGTGACTGAGGAGTGGACTGAGAGGAGTGGAACATAATCAGTCCAGAATACTACAAACAAAAACCTAAATCATGATATATATGTAAGGTTTATCAATAAGAAAAATGATGAATAGTGGTTTTGAGGATCTATAGACTCGCCCCTCAGAGCACCGAGGCAGACACCAGGGAGACCAGAACCCCAGATGCCTGAAAGGGCCCCCAGAGCACAAGAAAGATCAACACAGGGACTATAATCTTTGCAGGTCTGAGTGATGGACTGCATTTACAATCTGTCAGCAAGCAAACACGTATTTTATTTGAAAGTGAGACTTCTGGTTTATGCGTTTGGGGGATGAAGAAAGTGAAAATAGACCTGTGCCTGTATTCACGAAGATTCTCAGATTCCTCAGAGAGCTCTTGTCTTAGCCAAAAAAAAATCTACTTAGGAGTCCTAGCTTAATGGTTATTTAGATAGATGCTGAGAACAACTCTGAGTAAGGAGATGACAGAAGTTTTCATCTTAGAGGAGGTATGGTTCCTGGATCATGGCGCAAATACACAAACTTTGAACCGTATTGTAGCAGATCAATGTATCTTTTTCTATGTACGTATTGGGTACTATTACGTACAATCCAGGAAAGTAAGAAGCGCTCTATGCAGCAATCAAAAGTGAGGAGATGACATCACACAAGTGAACTTCTAGATGACCAGTTAGGCTACTGACTTCAACATGTACAACAAAGAACTTAGTTTTTCACCTCTTTTGTGCATATTCTCTGTAAATTTCACCACTTTTTATTCATGATTATTCAATATTTGTCCTACTATTTATCTATCTTCAATAAAATTATGTTACTTGAGCCGTGCCTTTAACCCGTCGGGCAGTTGAAAGTAATTTATTTCCCTCGATGGGGATGATAAAGTTTATCTTATGTACATGTTAATACTTGTATGCTTGATAAAGAAGTTTATGTGCTCCACCACTGTTTAGGTGGTGGATCAGCCAAACAGCTCTCTATGTTTCTACCATTTTCTCTGCTTAAGATGTCCCTACCTTAGGCTAAAAGTCCTCCTCACTACTCCTAACATTTTTTCCCTTTAGGAGCTCTCTTAAGGCCTAAGATGCTTTGTGAATAACATTTATCGTATAATTAAGAGCTAGTTTTAGGATTCTTTGTGAATATGGGCACTAGTGTTTATGTCATTAAGAGGTTTAATCTCAGAGGTGAATCCACCCTCTCTCCAATGAACACCCAAAATTATATAAATGTTGTTAAGCCTGCAACACAACAATTACATCCTGCTACAGAAGCATGAGGGATGGAAATTATCTTTACTGGTCCAAGGTTCTCAGTCACTTTATTGGGGCTGATTAGAATAGTTCTCTTGGCTCGGTTTGTAAATGGTCTGAAAGAGATGACCAAGCCTGAAGCTGCTATTAGTGTTGCTGGAGCCAGTACTGAAAGTTCATCTATCAAATGCACTTTGCTGGGTACACCTCGTTTACCTGCATTTTCAAATGATGGAGACTTTATTATAGGAGGCATTTCCTCCATTCACTACCAACCTTACACAGTGATTTATAATTACACTGCAAAGCCTGAGCCTCCAAGATGCACTGGAAGGTTAGTAGGAAGGATATGTTGAATGCAATGTTACAAGTGTGTTTTGTGTTTGCTGTAATGCTGGGGGACGGTAATCAGATATGTTTATTTTATAAATCTTTGTATTCATAAACAGAAAGATACATTAGCTTGCTGGGATTGTTGCCCTGTACATTTATTAATTTAAACAAATTTAATGTTTGACTTCTTATTAAATGACAAGGGTATCGAATTCATCTTCATCCTAAATGTAAATTCAAATCCTGTAAAATTCAATATACAGGTTTACTGTTTTATACAATATATTTAACTGAATAACATTATTTAAATATCTTTGCATAGTATACAAGTGTATTACAATATGTAATATAATAATTCCTTCAACAGCAGGTTTCATTTTGATATGTTTTTGATCTTTCTTTGCCAGACCTAATGTCTTTTGATGTTATGGAGATTTGAATGTTTTTTTCACAAATGTGATGATTCACTTAATTGATTTTGTTTAGCTTTAATGGCCGGGGTCTGCGCTTCCTTCGCTCAATGATATTTGCCATTAAGGAGATAAACAACAGCACAAAGCTCCTCCCTGGCATCAAACTTGGATATCGCCTCTATGATTCATGTGGCTCAGTGGCTGTAGCTGTACATACCGCATTTCAGCTGTCAAACGGTCAGGACCCTGTGTTTTACAAAGACAGTAACTGTTCACACACTGGAGTGGTGATGGCTGCAGTTGGAGACTCTGGATCCACTCCTACCATCAGCATGTCACGCATCTTGGGGCCCTTCAACATACCCCAGGTAAATAGTCTGAATATATCATAATGTATACATTTATGCTACATCTGCTAATATTTCTCTCTTCTTTTGTTTTTGTTTCAGGTGAGCCACTTTGCCACTTGTGCCTGCCTTTCAGACAAACAGCAATTCCCAACTCTTTTCAGAACAATTCCCAGTGACCACTTCCAAGCTGACGCTCTGGCTAAGCTTGTGAAGCACTTTGGATGGACTTGGATAGGTGCTGTCCACTCAGACTCAGACTATGGAAATAATGGCATGACGTCTTTTGTTCAAGCAGCAATGAGAGAGGGGATCTGTGTGGAGTACATTGAATCATTCTTTAGAACCGACCCACTGAGCAAGATCCAAAGAGTCGCAGACGTTATTCGTAGGTTTGTGCAGTTTTACATTCAGTTTGTTATTTTTTTTTCAAGATAATGTAGAAGATTTTTCAATTACTGAACAAGCAGCATTTTCTTAATCACTTTTTTGTTTTAGATATTCTCACATATGATTAGTGCCATTTTCTTTATGCTTCCCTTTTGAATTAGTTAAATTTGCTTATGTGTTACGAGATGAAGGCAACAGATTTCATTGTCTCCCCAGATCAACAGCAATGGTTGTGGTGGCGTTTACAGCTGATAGTGATTTGAAGGTCCTATTAGAGGAGCTGGCCCGGGACCCTCCTCCACCTCGTCAGTGGATTGGGAGTGAATCTTGGGTAACGGACACGCTCTTGATGAGCTTCAGTTTCTGTGCTGGGGCCATTGGAGTAGCCATTCCAAAAGCTGTCATCCCAGGTCTGAGAGACTTCCTACTAGATCTCTCTCCAGCTGAAGTGGCTGCTTCCCCACTGCTCACTGAGTTCTGGGAGGATGCATTCAACTGCAGCCTGACAAAAAGTGAGAAAGTTTAATAATTTTTTCTCTAAGCTTACATTTCTTTATTTACAGAAGAATATAAGAGGAAACTACTAGTGAATTTGTTTATCTTTAGTATTTTTGACTCTTGTATAAAACACCTTCTGATATTTGTTAGTCAAAATTGACTATATTCTTTTGTATCATCTCACCAAAGCAAATTGTTGTTTACATATATTAGTTACTTTTTCAAAAGACACAAGATCCGTGCTTTTGTTTTATCAAACCTCCTAATATAATAATATAAGCTGTGTGACTTTTCGTAATTTTTGTGATTGGCTGTTAAATTTTTAAATTCAGCATTGCCACAAAAATCTTTCTGCAGTAGACAACATATCGTATACATTTTGCAACCCTTATTTTAACCATTCTGTCTTTTTTTTTTATACTTTTTAATCGGACATGATGTTTTGTTTTAAAATATATAAATATCTAAAATATATAGATATATAAAGAAAAATATAAATATCTCGGTGTTTGGCTAGAAAGTGATCTTTCATTCAAGGCTCATATACACACACTTAACAATAAACTTAACTTTCGTCTTAAAACATTATATCAATCGATAGACTGTTTTAATTTTCAGGTTAGGAAAAATATAGTCTCCCAGTTGCTGCTACCTATACTGGACTATGCAGATATTATATATGCTAACACTACTGCCACTTATCTACACTCTCTTGATGTGGTTTACAACAGCCTGTGCCGATTCGCCCTTCGCTGCCCCTATAGGACACATCACTGTATTATGTATGACCAGCTGTCCTGGCTTGCACCTTCAGCCAGAAGACTATATCATTGGTTTCAACTTATATTTAAATGTATTTACTATCAATATCCATATTATTTATCCCAATATTTAGTGCCTTACAGTTCACAATATAATCTGCGTCACAACGAACAGATCTTCTTTACTGTCCCTAGAGTTAAGAGAGAATTTGGGAAACATGCTTTCTGTGTTAAAGCCCCTCGTGATTGGAACAGCCTTCCTGCATCTATCCGTTCGCTTACGTCTTTTCCTCTGTTCCGAACTGCTTTGTTAACACATCTTCAGACTACTTGTCTAAGTTTCTAGTATTTTAGACTTAGCAGTAATATGTGTCATGTTAGTTATGGTTGTATGAATGTGTCTATATGTAGAAATATACATATCTAGTAATGTCAACTTTGTCAGTTATATTTGGGAGTATTGTGCCATACTTATTACCACTCCTGAAATGCTTGACTTTCAGAGCACCATCATGCTGAGTCTAAGATTATGTAAGGTTTTATTGTTATGGTATAAATACTGCAGTTTGGGAATTACTGTGATTTACTTTACTCTTTCTGTGTCGAGGGGGTTAGTGAGAGCTTGTGTGTGTGTGTGTGTGTGTGTGTGTGTGTGTGTGTGTGTGTGCGCGAGTGCGTTGTGTTTTTTTTCCTTGTATCTTGTATATTGTATCTACTCTGTTATTTTCCTTTCTACATTGTTTGGATATGTTACTGAGGACCCCCATGAAAACGAGATGCTTCATCTCATGGGGCTGATCCTCTAATAAATGTTTATAAATAAATAAATAAATAAAATAAATAAAATTGTAAAGATCTGATGACAAAATACAGAGCCAAAGCAATAGTGCTGCATGTACTTATAAATGTATATAATTTAATTTTCTCAGTTTTCTTTTTTTTATTGAAAATAACATAAGCGGCAACAAGTGTTGTGACATGAGCTACTGTTTGATTATTTAGTTGGACTGAATTATCTCTGATATGTTTTTCCTTAGCTGGCTATCTAAACAAGAGAGAGTGTGACGGAACTGAAGATATTAAAACCCTTAAAAGCCCGTACACTGAAACATCTCAGTTAAGAATTACCAACATGATCTACCAGGCTGTTTATGCCATAGCGCATGCCAGTCACAATGCAGTGTGTCATGAAAAAAATGCAACCATTCAATGTGACAAACACATCAGATTGGAGCCCAAACAGGTCAGTCCGTCGATATAGAAAAAAATCCCTAAAGTTTTTACGAGCCTTTAGAAACGGTTGCTGATTTTCAACTGATATCTTTTTTTTCTACTTTGAAGGTGTTTATTGAGTTAAAGAAAGTAAACTTCTCAAAGAATGGTTTTCATGTGTCTTTTGATGCTAATGGGGATCCCGTGGCTTTTTATGAGTTGGTCAACTGGCAGAAGAGTGTTA
The DNA here is from genome assembly GCA_037039145.1 of Fundulus diaphanus. Classification (NCBI taxonomy): domain Eukaryota; kingdom Metazoa; phylum Chordata; class Actinopteri; order Cyprinodontiformes; family Fundulidae; genus Fundulus; species Fundulus diaphanus. Next base: position 20,066,009 of record CM073124.1, read on the forward strand.
AAGGAGTTGTTGAACTGGTAACTGTGGGTTACTATGATGCATCACTGCCCAACGGCAAGAAGTTTTATATCAACAAGAACTTAACCTGGGTGGAGGGGAGAACAGAGGTAATAAGCCTAATTGCAGTATTTTAACTGAAGAAAAGTGATTAATTGTTTTGTCAAAACTGCAAAAAATTTTAAACAATATTCTTTTACTGTGTCTATGACAGGTACCAGTGTCAGTGTGCTCTGAGAGATGTTCTGCTGGAACTCACAAAGTGTTGCAGAAAGGAAAGCCCATCTGCTGCTATGACTGTATACCGTGTCCTGAAGGAGAGATCAGTAATATCACAGGTATAGTCAAAGTTTATATATATATATATATATATATATATATATATATATATATATATATATATATATATATATATATATATATATATATATATATATATTAGGGCTTGGCAACGATTAAAATATTTAATCGCGATTAATCGCATAATTTGCCTGATTAATCATAATTAATCGCATTGTATTTACAAACTCCAAGAATGAATTCAAAAGTAGTGTAAAGAGCACTTTTATTTTAATGTTCTGCTGCCATATGAACAAAAGTGTTGTAACATTTGTAGCACTTATCAGTAACACATATTTAGTGTAAAGCTCAACTTAAACATGTAAAACAAAAAATAGCAATAATAATAAATTACAGCTTATTGCCACTCACAGGGAATTCTCTTTATGGGGAAAAATCTACCAAAAACAGGCAATTTCTGAGGTAACCGCAGGGAGCAGCATTACCATTTTATGTTCAATACCAAATTTTAACTTGGCAGTGGTTACAACTAACTTGTTTCTGTCATATTCGTTGCTGGAAGAACTTTAAACTGAAATGCTTGCTAACTCGATATGCTTGCATGTTTATTTGACGTTAACACGCGGTTTTTTGTTGTTGCTTTCTCGCGTGCATATAGTGAATGGCAGGGAAAAAACAGGCAAAAACACATGGTTACTTTGAAGCGAGAAGCGACTTCACCGACGGCGTCGATGCAGACCCCGCTCCGCTCCGCACAAAACTTGTTCCGGGCCGGCCGCCAACTCACCGCCTCGCCTAAGCAAGTTCCTGCGGGAAACACCACCATCCCCATGTCGGCTTTGTTTTTTTCCGGCCAGCACCTTTCTTCCTCTTTGAATCCGAGGCTTGGCTGACAGCGAGGTTATTGGTGCATTATCGCCACCTACTGTTCTGATTCAAACCCCTACACCGCAGCAACAGACCTTCACAAAATAAAAGCATGTGAGCAACATGCGTTAATGCGCGTTAAAGTAAATATCGCCGTTAATAGTCTAATGAATTAACGCGAAATTAACGGGTTAACTTGCCCAGCCCTATATATATATATATATATATATATATATATATATATATATATATATATATATATATACACATACATACATACATACATACACACACACACACACACACACACACACACACACACACACATATATATATATATATATATATATATATATATATATATATATACACCCATCCTTGAAATTGTGCTAAGAATTCTACTTGTATTGTTTATTTTAGATTCGCCTGATTGTTTCCCGTGTCCCAGAGAGTACTGGCCAAATGCAAAAAAGGATGTGTGTTTCCCCAAACCTATGGAGTTTCTTTCCTTTGACGAAATCCTGTCAATCATCCTGGCTGCATTCTCTGTTAGTGGGGCTTGCCTCACCATCATTGCAGCATTGGTGTTCTTTCGTCACAGAACAACTCCAATTGTCAGAGCCAACAACTCTGAGCTGAGTTTCCTGCTGCTCTTTTCTCTGACTCTGTGTTTCTTATGTTCATTAACTTTCATCGGAGCACCCTCTAAGTTGTCCTGCATGCTGCGACACACAGCGTTTGGCATCACCTTTGTTCTCTGTATCTCCTGTGTTCTTGGGAAAACTATAGTAGTTTTAATGGCCTTTAAAGCTACACTTCCAGGTAACAATGTCATGAAATGGTTTGGTCCTCCACAGCAAAGAATGACTGTAGTGTCTCTCACATTTTTACAAGTTTTAATATGTACTGTTTGGTTGGTTGTGAGTCCTCCATTCCCAATGGAAAATCTAACCACATACAAGGAGAAGATCATCCTGGAATGTGCATTAGGCTCTGCTGTTGGCTTCTGGGCTGTGCTCGGCTACATCGGCCTGTTGGCTGTTTTTTGCTTTGTGTTAGCTGTTCTAGCTCGGAAACTACCTGATAATTTTAATGAAGCTAAGATGATAACTTTCAGTATGTTGATATTTTGCGCAGTCTGGATCACCTTCATCCCAGCATATGTCAGCTCCCCTGGGAAATATACTGTGGCTGTGGAGATATTTGCCATTCTGGCCTCCAGTTTTGGACTGATACTGTGTATATTTGCTCCAAAATGTTTCATCCTTTTGTTTCAGCCAGAGAAGAACACCAAGAACTATTTAATGAACAAAAAGTAAAACATAATACACTTTCAGAAGAAAAAATATAATGTACACAATAAAAATGACACTAAACCAACCACATTGCATGTAACCTAGTGACATTTATTCCAGTAATTTCTGTAATATCCATTTATTAGAGAAATCATTACTTGGGAACACAGAGCTGTCAGGATGCAGCTTGTAGGCTGCAGTCTGAGCCTCGCTGCCTCTCTCCCTTCCCTGCTCAGAATAATTGGTTCCACCTGTCAGGCTGCAATCAACCCTCACTGCGCTCACCTGGTTCCACCCTTATTTAAGACTCACCTCATTCTGCTCTCGTCGCCGGTCCGTAGTGTTCACTCCTGCTCAGTCTCAGCCAGTATTCATTGTCAGCGCTGTTTGTTACAGTCAGCCTGAAGAACGTTGCTTCTAGTGGGTTTTGGTTCAAGTCACTTCTCTCAGACTCTGCTCAGCTCTGCTCCATCGGATGCTCTCAAGTCCTGCTGCTCGGTTCCATGCTCTCAAGTTCTGCCACTCAGTTCCACGCTCTCAAGTCCTGCTGCTCGGTTCCACGCTCTCAAGTTCTTCCACTCGGTTCCACGCTCTCAAGTTCTGCAAGTTCAGTTCCTCGGTCTCAAGTTCTCCAGCAGTTCCACGGTCTCAAGTTCTCCAGCAGTTCCACGGTCTCAAGTTCTCCAGCAGTTCCACGGTCTCAAGTTCTCCAGCAGTTCCACGGTCTCAAGTTCTCCAGCAGTTCCTCGATCTCAAGTTAATTTCCACGGTCTCACGTTCACCAGCTGCTCCACGGTCACAAGTTCACTTCCACGGTCTCAAGTTCTGTTCCTCGGTTCCAGCAGCTGTTTCACGGTCTCAAGCTCCCGGCTCTGATGTTCTGGTCTCAAGTCCACGGTTCTGATGTTCTGGTCTCAAATCCACGGTTCTGATGTTCTGGTCTCAAATCCTCGGCTCTGGTGTTCCATCCTGGTCTCTAGTCCTCGGTTCTGATGTTCTGGTCTCAAGTCTTCGGCTCTGATGTTCCGTCCTGGTCTCAAGTTCTCGGTTCCTGTGTTTCGTCCTGGTCTCAAGTGCTCCGCCCTGGTCTCAAGTCTTCGGCTCCAGAGTTCCTCCTGGTCAGTCTCTCCGCACTCCTCCTGCCGGCCAGCTTCTGCACCCTTCATCTCCGTCCATAAAGACTCTGGTTCCTCTCATCATCATCATCCACAATGTTCAATAAACTCACTTTAAAGAACTTGCTCTGTGTGTGCGTGCTGTGTCCGGGTTCATCCTAAGACAAATCATGACAAGAGCAAGTATAATTATCTTATTTCCTCCTCATGCATTGGTTGTAAAATCCAAACATCTTGCAATTATGTATGTTACCTTAAGTAATTTGTGTAAATCATTTGTGGAGTGACACTTCCTTTCAAATACATGCTTTGCCAGGGTGTAAAAACAACACTTGTGTATACATCATTGTAGAGCAATATACACACGTTTTGGTCATATATTTAGCCTAAACATACAACTTACTCAGAAGACCTTAAGCTATGGTTTGTTTACTCATTAAAATGCATTTTACATTTGAGTAAAAGCAGAAACCAAGTGAGTGGTCTTGATCAGTCTCTGGGTTTTGCTGTACAGCTATGTTATGTCATTTTTCTAAGATTTCAACTGATATGTCAATACAAATGTTTACATTTCTGGGATGACACATTTGGGTACAGCGCCTCGCTAAAGTGTTCACCTTCCTTGGCTTTTTACCTAATTTGATACATTGTATGCAGCAGAGAGCAAGGTAGAGGGACCTAAGGTGTGCTTGTTCGAATTTTCAGGCGTACATGGTTTTCTGAGAAGTCTCTATTGCAGCCTTAAGAATGAGAAGCTCTTTCAACAAGTCAGGGACAAAGTTGTTGAGAAGTACAAGTCAGGGTGGGGTTGCTTCTCTGGAGCATAATCAAATACATATTTAAATGGAAAGCATATGGTACTCAAAAACCTACCCGAACTTTTGGACTTACCTTCCAGCACGACAATGACCCAAAGCACACTGCTAAAGCAAAAATCAAGTGGTTTAAGAGGAAATATTCAAATGTGTTGGAATGGTCCTGTCAAAGTCCAGAGAGATTGAAATCGACAGCGGTAGCTCTACAAAATACTGACCACAATATAAAAAATACATTATCTAACATGTAGCCATTTTTTGTAGCTATAATAGTGTAAACTCTAAAACAATCCATTTTAATTCTGGGTTGTAAGACAACAAAACATGAAAAATACCAGTGGTGTGAAAACTTGTGCAAGGAAGTTTAATTCTGATTGCCCATGAGAAAACACTTTCCCTAATTCATTGTTCCTAAAATTACTTAAATAATTTTCCTAAATAATCCCATACCCTTTTAAGAGACAAATTTGAAAATTTCTAATCATAAAAATTACAAATTCAATTAAAAAGCACTATTATTATCTCATAACTCTATGTGCTAGTACACTAAAAGGTCACATGACAAGCAGATGACTCTTGATGGTTTTCCTTCCACCACTAATTCAATGATATGAAAGTGTTTCATCTGAAACAGTAAAGCATGTAAAACATTAAAACATACAACATGAAAATAGTATTTTATCTGTTGTTTTAACTGCAGACTGGGAATTAAATAAGCACAATTTGTGATGACCCAGACCAGCTCCAGGAGGTTTACTCCAGTGAAGGGCTGGGGTTTCTGTTGTCGCATCTTTGAAAACAAAGTAATGGTCTAAGCTGAACATTAATAATGTAGTTGTAGTGACAAGCCTGGAATCCCATTTTGACAAAATTTGCACTGAAAAACAGATTCACTGCTGCCACTAAAACTGTAGCACATTGACTGGAAATCATTAAAATGATGAGACAAATAAGAGCCAAATAAATGTACTTATGATTGTTCTTTACTCAGTGAAAAATAGGCTCATTGTGTTCAGTAAGATAGTAATACAGTGACTGCTACAGATTATTATAACTGAGGAAACCTAAAGGTAGAGTCAGCAAATCTTCCCCAAGTCCTTTTTTGAATAACTGTGCACACACAAAACCGTCTTACCTTCTCTCCCGCTTTTCGAGGAGATCACTTGAAAAAATTCTCCCAAATCCACTCTGGTCTTATTTCTTTCTACTGAGGCCTTCCTCTTCTACTCTTAAACTTGTACGGCATTTGCTTTTTGCAACGCTCAGCCATGTTTAAAGAATAAACATGGTGAGCAGCGGTGTCACAATCCTTAGGTGTTTGGTTATTTTTTAGTGCTTAAGTTCCTTTGATTGTGCATGTTTTCAGTTAGTGTGTTCCACCCCCTTCTAGTTGCCTTCCAGCTGCTTGTATTTCTGCTGATCATCTCACACTTGTTTCTTGTCGAGTTTGATTATTCCCCAGCATATTTAAGTTCCTGGTTTCTGTCCAGTCTTTGCTGGATCCTTAGTTAATAGTCACCCTCTGTTAACCATAGTTTTCCTTAGTTGTCCCTAGTGAAGCTTTTTGTAACCTTACCTGTAGTTCTGTCATTAAAGTCACTTACCTAACTTTTGATGGCTCTGCGTCGCCTTCGCTGCAACTTTGGTCATCACCACCCGCAAATCATGACAAGCGGAGCTACAATGAAAAGCTAATACCGACGCTAACTGCTAAGCTAACCGGATACATAAACACTAGCAGTGCACATGGACAGCCAGTAAGTGGAAACTAACAAGGAATGAGCATGCACAATGTCACCTGAAATAGCACATACGTATGTTTACAACAGTCTCATCTGCATACATTTATAGATTTGCACCAATACATTGTTCTGGAAAATCATTCATGTAAAGGCTAAAGAATGGAATTCATAATACTGATCCCCCTGAAATGTCTGTTAGAAACTTTTCCAAACTAGACCTAAAATCTCTTTACCACAGTGTAGAAGGTTTGATGAATATGATGATATGAGCCAATGTGCAAGGTGAACAATTAAATGTAGACAATTTGGATATGAAAACATCGTTGACTGTATTGAATGTTGTACAGCAATCTAAAAACTACAGCAGCAATTAATTAAACTTGTTTTATTTACAAAGCATATACATATGTTTCACCAAGTCATCTTTACTGATTTTTGTCAGCAGCATATGATGTGTACAGATATAGCTCCAAGTTAATGAGGCATTGTAAGGTGGCTGGGGGAAGAAGCAATACACCGTAAGAGTCCCAAAATGATACAATTCTTACAGAGTGGATGAGGACATTTGTTATTCAAACTTTGGAAACAAGAGAGTCTGTAGAAACTGAATTTGACCTTGGTCAAGCAGGCAGTTTCAAACCTGTTCAGGAGCTTGTCGATGGCAAGTATGAGGTATGTATTAAAACATTTGACCTCATTTGCTTTGCTATAATGCAAAGGTCAAAACCATATAGATTCACCATTCTTTGCAAACAGAATGATGGGGCTATAATGCTTCTATTAATCCCATCTCACATATATTTCAGTTCCTTTAAAATAGTTTTTCTTTTGTATTCCAGAAGTCTCTAAGGCACTGAACCCACTGTAATGACTTAGAAAATCTCAGCATCATGTTGAATGTGAGCTGTGCCTCCTGACAAGGTTGAAGATATATCAGCAAAACACTTCTGCCGCTGGGCATAATCTCCTCTCTGGGAGGCTTCACAATGGTCATCACCAAGGAATGGACAGGGACTGATTGAATTTGGAAACTCCAGCCTTAATTCATCCCCTTCCTCAACTGGACTCACCAGAGAAACTGGCTACATCTCATTTTATACATTAAGGAGATTAATGTGGTATATCTGACTTTCTCTACTTATGTCATAATGTGCAACTTTTCTATTCAATTAACCTTCTGCTATGTGCCACTAGTAATACAAGCACTTTGTCTCGTGAAGGAAATTGAAGTAATTTCCTCCATAATGACTTCATAGGACTATCCTTTCAGTTCAAAAACATACAGAACAATAGTTGGGCTTAGACAATCCTCACAATTGTCTTTCATAAGGTGTCCTTTTAAGTAATAGCAGGAAAAAAGGGGAACATGGTTTGCAGACAACCTTCTGCACAATTTCTTTCATCCTCCAGATTGAATCACAATGCTGCTATTTTTTTGGTGTATGACACAAATAATAGGTTTCTCAGTGTTATTTTCTATTTGCCCACTTAAGACCTATGCATTAACAAAGAAAGCTGTAGAAAAACTGTGAACAAGCCAGTTTGTTTTGTCTTTGTCAGTATAGAAACAACTACCCACACAGAGAAGAAAAAAGGACAGAAGGTTTTGTTTAAAAAATGTAAGAGATTAATTTTGATGGCAATACTTGAGGTGAGAACTAAACATCTAATGGAAAGTATATCCATCTACCTTTCATAGACAATAACGTGGGGGGGGGGGGGGTGCAACGTGTTTTAAACATGACGTTTAAGAGGAGATCTATAAATCAGTAATAGGACAGTTACATCCAAAGAGACATTTGCCAAATGGGGATCAAGGCGGTTTTTATTGGCTTGGGATTGGCACTGAGTTTGTTTGAACTAACATCACTTTTTGGTTTGCCCGGCCTTGTACATGGCTTAAAAATACAGTTTGAATCTGCAGAACCTTTAAAGACTTCTGGTGTCACTACTGAGACTTCATCTGTGAAATGTACTCTGCAGGGTAACTCTCGTTTACCAGCATTCTCAACACATGGGGACTTTGTTATTGGAGGTGTTTCCTCCGTTCATTATCAACATTATGCATTGATTTATAATTACACCACCAAGCCTGAGTTGACAAGATGCACAGGAAGGTTAGTTGCATGTGTAATCTGTGTTTTCTGCAAACTTTGCTGTGATTTTGGGGACAAATTTTTTTGTTTCACAAAATGCTGAGTCCTTGGTCTTGTATTCAGAAATTATCCTTACTGCCTTGTTTATGATCTTTTGAAAAAAAAAAAAGTTAAGATGGAGCTCAAGTAGAAGCATTTACTTGAATCTATAAAAGCATTTTTTGCTTTGAACTTCTTAGACTGGCTAGACAAGAAACAGTTTTTTTGTGCAGATGAGATCCTTATACTTACTCATTGTCCAAAGGCAGACTTGTTTCTTTTGTTTTATGTTTGATTGTTAAAATGTTATTTTTTTCCATTATAGTCCTTTATTCCAGTTTCATGTAAATATCAGCAATTACCTGATTAATTCTGTTCAGCTTTAATGCCCGGGGTCTGCGTTTTTCTCGCACAATGATCTTTGCCATCGAGGAGATAAACAACAGCACAGAGCTGCTGCCCGGCATCACACTTGGATATCGAATCTTTGATACGTGCGTTTCAGTGCCTGTTTCAGCACATGTTGCATTTCAACTATCAAATGGAGAGGACCCATTGTTCTACAAAGGCATGAATTGTTCGCAGTCTGGTGTGGTGATGGCTGCTATTGAAGACTCAGGATCCTCTCCCTCCATCAGCATATCACGTATAATAGGACCTTTCAACATTCCATTGGTGAGAGAGTAAATTTACTGTAAGATGAAATTTTAAAACATCTGTGCTGATCTTCATTTGGATTTGTTTTTCTGTTTTATCTGTATAGGTTAGTAGCTTTGCCACTTGTGCTTGTTTGTCAAATAAGCAGCAGTTCCCAACTTTTTTCAGAACAATTCCCAGTGACCATTACCAAGCTGATGCACTGGCCAAGCTGGTGAAACACTTTGGCTGGTCTTGGATAGGTGCTGTCCACTCAGACTCAGATTATGGAAATAATGGCATAGCGTCTTTTCTTGAAGTAGCCCTGAGGGAAGGGGTCTGTGTGGAGTACACTGAATCTTTCTTTAGAACTGATCCAAGAAGAAAGATCCAAAGAATCGCTGATGTTATCCGAAGGTTTGTAACATTGTTATTTTTTCCATGGAAATCTGAAACTTTAATGTAACATTGGAGAATGTGCTTTTAATTTATATGTATTATTTAGGTATTTTTCAGACAGGCTGGAGACTGTGAATGCAAAGCACAGGTGTTCAGTGTCATTGTTAATGCTTTCGTCTTCAAAATGAGTTGCTTATGTTTAAATGCAAAACAAAAAATAAATAAATAAACCATACATTTCAATGTCTCTTCAGATCAACAGCCAAGGTTGTTGTGGCATTTACAGCTGTTGGTGATATGAGAGTCCTTTTAGAGGAGCTGGCTTTGGACCCCCCTCCACCTCGTCAGTGGATAGCAAGCGAGGCCTGGGTAACTGATCCAAACCTGATGAGGTTCAGTTTCTGTGCAGGGGCAATCGGAGTAGCCATTCAGCAATCTGTCATTCCAGGATTGAGAGATTTCCTTCTGGATCTCTCTCCCTCTAAAGTGGCTGCTTCTTCAGTGCTGACTGAGTTCTGGGAGGATGCATTCAATTGCAGCCTCACGGCAGGTGAGATACTGTGTTATCAATACAAAGTTGTTTTTTACATTCTTTAAAGCAATTGAAAAAATACTTTAGTCACATATTTACATAGATTTATTTTTTTATATATTTATGTTTTATTTTGATTTGATTCTTCTGTGGCATCTCATTGTGGTAAAATATGGTCATCTTCCAATAATTTCTACTTAAATCAAATTAAATTTTGACATTTGTTTTATCTAATCTTCATGAACATAAGGTCTGGCCATAAAATATGCTTAGAGATTTTGTGTACATTTTCAGTTCTTAAATCCATTTTAAAATAATGCTGTTGCCCTAAGAAATCCATAAAACAATTTACTACAACAATATGCAGTCACTGCAATCAAAATTGTATTTTTAAGAATTTGTAAAAAAACAACTACTTTTTATTATGAAAGGTATTTTTAAGTTTCTATTATTATTTTGGTTGTATTTGCTGTCCTTGGCTTAGCACGTGAGCAAACAAATCAAAAAAGTAAAATACATGATTTGACAACTGCTAAATGTATCCACGACAAATGTTTTTAATCAGTTTATGTAATTAGTGAAATGCTTTTTAAAGGGAAACAAATCAAAGTTAATATGTCCTTTTATGTCTTTGTTTTCAGCTGCTAATCTAAATAAGAGAGACTGTGATGGAACTGAAGATATTAAAAAGCTCAAAAGCCCATACACTGAAACATCTCAGTTAAGAATTAGTAATATGATGTACAAGGCTGTGTATGCGGTGGCGCATGCCATTCACAATGCAGTGTGTCAAGAAATAAACGGAACCATTCAATGTGACAAACACGTCAAACTGGAGCCCAGACAGGTCAGTAAATGGATATATTAAAAACACTTAATTTTTCACGAGCCTTTAGACACGGGTGACTTAATTTGAAAATTATTTTAAAACACTGATTCAGTTTCTCTCTTCATGTCTGTTTGTACTTTAAAGGTTTTTAAAGAATTAAAGGACGTAAACTTTTCCAAGAATGGCTACCACGTGTCATTTGATGCTAATGGGGATCCTGTAGCTTTTTATGAGCTGGTCAACTGGCAGAGAGGTGATAGTGGAATTATTGAACTGACAACAGTCGGGTACTATGATGCATCACTTCCCAAGGGCCAGGAGTTTCATATTAACAGAAACTTTACCTGGATGGAAGGTGGCACACAAGTAATAACCCTAAAGACAATAACTGAGCAGATAAGAACTTTGCGAACTGTTTTGTCAAAGCTCCTTTCATAAGAATACAAAAATATTTTTGCTGCTGGTTTTCTAACAGGTACCAGTGTCAGTGTGCTCTGAGAGTTGTCCCCCTGGAACTCGTAAAGTGCTGCAAAAAGGAAAGCCCATCTGCTGCTATGATTGCATACCGTGTCCTGAAGGGGAGATCAGTAATATGACGGGTAAAATCAAATGTGTAAATATAACCATATCCTTAAAAAATGTGTATTAATAATCATTTGTTTTATGTTATTTATTGTAGATTCTCCTGATTGCTTCCCATGTGGCAAAAGGTTTTGGGCAAATCCAAAGAAAGATGCTTGTCTTCCCAAACCTGTGGAGTTTCTCTCCTTTGAGGAAATCCTGTCAATCATCCTGGCAGCATTGTCTGTTAGTGGGGCCTGTCTGGGTATCATAATAGCAGTGGTTTTCTTTTATCACAAGACAACTCCAATTGTCAGAGCCAACAACTCTGAGTTGAGTTTCCTGTTACTGTTCTCTCTAATCCTGTGTTTCTTATGTTCATTATCTTTCATTGGAGCACCTTCTCAGTGGTCCTGCATGCTGCGACACACAGCATTTGGCATCACCTTTGTTCTATGCATCTCCTGTGTTCTTGGGAAAACTATTGTGGTTTTAATGGCCTTTAAAGCTACACTTCCAGGTAGTAATGCCATGAAATGGTTTGGGCCTCCACAGCAAAGAATGACTGTATTGACATTTACATTTATTCAAGTCATTATATGCACTGTGTGGTTAGTTTTGAGTCCTCCCTTCCCAATGGAAAATCTAACCACATATAAAGAGAAGATCATCCTAGAATGTGCATTAGGCTCTGCTGTTGGCTTCTGGGCTGTGCTCGGCTACATTGGCCTGCTGGCTGTACTTTGCTTTGTATTAGCTGTTTTAGCTCGGAAACTACCTGATAATTTTAATGAAGCTAAGATGATAACATTTAGTATGTTGATATTTTGTGCTGTCTGGATCACCTTTATCCCAGCATATGTCAGCTCTCCAGGAAAATTTACTGTAGCTGTGGAGATATTTGCCATTCTGGCTTCTAGTTTTGGACTGATACTGTGTATATTTGCTCCAAAGTGTTTCATCCTTTTGTTTCAGCCAGAGAAGAACACCAAGAAATATTTAATGAACAAAAAGTAAAACATAAACAACCATATTGCCTTTAACCTAGGGACATTTATTCCAGAAATATCTGTATTCTCAATTTATAACAGATATCTGTATCGGGGCACGGAGTATAGCACGGAGCACGGTATGTATAATTCTGTTGTTTTAGATCTTTGTGTTCATCTCATAATAAATGGGAGCAAAACCAAGAGTGTTGTGTTTATATTTTTGTTGAGTGTATATATATAACGGATAAAAAAATTAACCCAAATTAATCGTATAGGGTAGTTCACTGCTATTGTTTTCATCCGGGTTTTTTCGCGCCTGCGCGCCTGACTGGAAGGCAGAAGGCGAGCACAGCGGCAGACGCCAACAGAGCAAACAACAAGTTCTCGACGTATTTTTCTTCTTTAGGTAACGTATCACAACATCGTTTTAAGAGTAAGTTGATGGTTGCGCTGCTCAACGCGTTCGTGTGTATCGGCCGGTGGACGGACGGAGAAAATGCGTGACAGCTTCTGCGGTGGCTGACGGCCGGCGGTGCGCGAAGGCGCTTGGCTGCAGGGCCGATTGACGCCGCTTGCGGCTTTAATAGACCCTTTTCACATGACGTCACTCAACTTCCGTTTTGAAGCGGAGCAGGGTATCTTTACTTCTGGCTACATGCTTTTACATAGAAAATTCGGGAGGTGAAGAGGTGTTTCACTGATAATCAGCGCGATTTCATAAGGTAAGACTGAGACCACAATGTGTCGCATTGACTATCTTTATTTTCCTTAGTATTGGTAGCAATCATTGCTGTTATATAGATGCTTTGATCGGGACAGTAACATGCAGATCAAAGCTAACATGCAGCAGCTTGTTAGCTTACCTTACCAAACTTTTACCTATCAGTAATCAGCGTGATTTCATTAAGTAAGACTGAGAGCACAATATTAAACGTGTCTTATTGACTATCTTTATTTTCCTTAGTATTTGTAGCGATCATTGCTGTTATATAGATGCTTTGATTGGGACAGTAACATGAAGATCAAAGCTAACATGCAGCAGCTTAGCTTACTTCACCTGTCATTAATCTGATGTAGATGTTATAAAATGATTACTGTAGCTTTGCTATTATAGAAATAAATCTTGTTCACGGAGTGAAAAAAGAGACATTTATCTGCTACATTGTTCCCCTTACTTGATTATGGTGACGTGTTATATATAATTGAATTAAAAAGATCTTATTCCATTTGAATCTTTTTGTTCATTCCTAAAAAAAAATTACCGTGGGTCTATTGGACAGTACTTCTGTTTCTGAATTTTCTGTGTATTATAATGAATTTTCTTCATAATATTATTTGCACTTATATTAATGCACTTTTTTTAGTTTTTGTGCAAAATACTGTATATTTTAAGTAGAAGCCTGAAATTGTTTTATTATACTGTATTAGTAATGACATGTGCTGCTGACCTCTTAGTCAGATCAAACTTTAAAAAAGAGATCTTAATCTCAATGGGAGTTTATCTGGTTAAATAAAGGTTTTAAAAAGTATTATAATTAATCTATTTTTTCTCCCCTTGTGTCCATCTCTCAGCAGCATCATATCCACCAAGCATGGCACAATCACAGAGAAACTGCTACTGCAGTGTCCCACAGTGTTCGAACAACAAAAAAAACTTTCCATATCTCAGTTTTCACGACTTCCCGGCTGATGCTGAGACTGGAGCCTATTGGGTGACAGCAATAAGAAGAGACGAGGGGCCAAATTTTAAAGTCCTTCGCAGCACTTACGCCTGCAGTCAGCACTTCTCTTCCGAGGACACCTATGTTTCTGCAAGTGGTCTTTAACAAATTAAACATCTTTCTTTCTTAAAGATAATTGAGTTATAAGTTTATTTAGCTATTTCCAAGATAATTTCAGTGGCTCACCACGTAATTTTTTATTAGAGCTGTCAAAATCAATTTGTTAATGAAAGGAAATTAATCTGAGAAATTAATTAATTTCTGCACATACACATGGTTTTTAAAAATACTCACCTGTACACTGTGATCGCACACCGTCTCTTTCTCCTGCATTGTTTACATTTCAATTGTTTACTGTTAAATCACTGCTGCACTTTATCCTGTAATTTACTGTAATTCTCAAGCTGTATGCAAACGGAATTTCGTTCTGTACGCACTCTGTGCATACATAATGACAAATAAAGTTGTCTAAGTCTAATTTGTCTATGGATGAACCCAGAACCACACACACGGGACTTAAAATGAAAGTCTTTATTGAAGGTTTGATGGGATGGAGGGTGATGTAACCAGCGAGGTAGAACTGCACGGGAACAGGGTGATGGTGTTGGCAGGAGCTGACGGCCCGGAGAGAGACTTCTTGGAACCAGGAACAGGCAGCAGGGTCCACAGCTCGGAAGAGAATTGACAGTTCAGGGGAGAACCCACCAGAGCTCGGCAGCAGGCTCTTCTGTAAGGCAGAGGGGAACCGGAGCAAGGCAGCAGGATAAACAGCACAGGTAAAAGGTAAAATGGACAGAGCTGCTATGAAGTATCTATGTAATAAATAACTAAAATATATGAAGTGTGATGTCTGAAGTTTTTTAAAATACATGTTTTTTTGGTCAGTTCCTGAAAAATAACAGTATAGGACACAAGGGGTTTGCCCCGACAGCAGCATAATCCATAAATACTATAGTGAACTGATTATTAGTGTGCATGCAGTGTGCATTCAACATTATTGACAGCGTCTTTCTCAGTCTATGATGTCCTAAACTATCACAGTTTTAACAGGAATGGGCAGAATTATTTTATTAATTGAGGCTCCAAATGTACTGACGAGACTGAGAAACACACTGAACCCACAGAGGAATTTTGAGGGATACTGCAAAGTCTGCAACCTCAGTAAAATACTACACACAAAAAAAAAAAAAAACGGGAGGGAATGAGGCTCCTCATTTTTATTCATAGAGGTGTGACAGCGTGCTCTAACTGTGACCAAGTGGCCAAAAGCATTGACACTGTTCCAAAACAAAGTATGAAAAGGCTCAACATTATACATCAACTATATCCCTGGTGAGACTCATTGGCTAAAAGCTGTGAAACAGATAAGCTGATACAGCAATAAAGCTAGCGTAGCAATATAATGGAGAAATAGAAAACTAATAAATGACAAAAGTCCTGTTGGTAGCATTGCTATCATTATCCTAGCATCTATGCTAACAACAGAGCTAAGAAGACAAAGCTCTTACCTTCATAATCGAAAAGGTATTGTTCCACAAAGAACTTGTCATCTTTGTCGAGTTTGGAGGCTGGTGTGGTCGAAAGCTTTTGTGCCAGTCTGTGCACGTCTCCCAAACGAAATTTGGGTAGATTGGTGAGGGACTGTGTGAATTCCCTATGTAAAAACACTGCTCGCGGAGAAAGCGGAAGTAAAGATACCCTGCTTCACCGCAGAACGGAAGTTGCATGACGTCACTGTGAAAAGGGTCTATTATTTAAGCAGAACAATGACCAGTGCAAAATTAAGTTGTATTTACCGGAGATGAAGTGTAGACTGCAAATTCTTTCGGGGTATGATGGCTCCCAGTCCATTGGGATTTTTTTGCCTGGGTCCTTTTTCACTGAAAATATCCATTTCTTTCTTCGTCCTTCGGTAAACGAAAGAAACGTACATCCAACGATTTGGAATGCCTCTGTGTGGCATAAACTAAAAGCACGCTCAAATTCACCCGTTTTGTCACGGTGTTTGGCGAGAACAGTCCTGTTTTTGCCTACCGGCCTAACCCGGAAGTAGCGCGGACGTCACTTTACTGTTGTAAAGTGTTGATATTGAGGGGAGTGTTCATTTATTTTCATTGTGTCCCCTACGTTACTGTGTGCCACATATGCCACAACGACGCATGTTAAAACGTCTGAAGGCATGAAATGTGAATAAGAATTTTTGAACTTTAATTTATCTAATGCTGATTATTCATTGAATCATTTGAATTTAAATATTTAAAATACTTTCACAGCAAAAATTATATGCGATTAATTTAGATTAATTAATTACATATTTGTGTCATATTTTGAGATATCTGTCTTGGGAAATTATAATAATATAATAAATATCTAATAAATTTGATATTCATCCTCCAAAAGCCTCTCTTTCCACATTTCTGTGTTGACATTTTGTTCACATTGGTCAAGCTACCTAAGTTGGTGGCGAAACTTTGTGTCTGGCAGCTGTTTCCCGTTTGGCTTGTGGAATTCGGGAGCTTGATCCTGGGAACGCTGCGGTGTCTTGCGTAATGTTTTTGCAGCGTTGTACGGCCTCTGTAGCCAGACCCGCAACCGCACAAAACTGATGTGAGTTGACACATTGATTTTTATTTATTTTGGTTCCTTGTGTCGCCACAACCGTATCTGCACCGTATTCAGTGTGAGCCTGACGTAAGGTCGTATGGACACACACACACACATGAAATGACTATTTTTTTTCTCATTTCTTCTGTTCATGTAGAGCACTTTGAATCGTCTTGTTACTGAAAAGCGCGATATAAATAAAGTTGCTTTGCCTTTGTCTTTTAGAGTTCATTGAGGAACCAGTCTTCACACAGTGCTGCCGGAGCCTTATTGGCTGCAAAACATGTGTGGCCAGTGGCAGAAGACCTCTGTGCACTGTGCAAAATGTAGAGTGAACACTGCAGGCAACAACATATTTGAAATGAATGGTCTGTCAGAGGCATTTTCTGTTCTGAGATCCCTTTTTGAAGAGGACTAACAATTTGCACTTTAACACCCACCAATAGGTTAAAAAACACATTTTATTTAAGTTTGTTTCATAGATTAAAACATGTGGGTCAGAGTTTAGTAATGATGTGAATTTAATTACATACTTGGACTGTATAATGTCGTATAAATGTTTATTGTTCTTGTTACAAATTTGCAGTCTCTAAGTTAAATAGAGCTACTGGCTTCTCACACATTGCACTGAGTTATGGTTATAAGACAGAGCAATGCCTATTTTTAGGGAGCACAGTCGTTGTTCACTGCTCGAGAAAATAAATCTGCTCAGCAAACTGTTTCTCAACTGTAATCTTCTCCTGTTCAGGTTAAAATGGATCAACTCCAAAAGTTGAATGTCTGGTCAGTGAAGTTCCAAACTGCTGCTTGTAAAGGTCTACTGCTTCACCTGAATGAGGCAACAGCTCCTGTGGGATTTTTTTGGGACACCCACAGCTAGCCAAGTCATTTGGTATACCTTTATCTGAAAAATAAAGAACATGCGGTTGGTCTTGAAGCTTATGAATGCTGTTGTCATTATTATAAATCTTCAGAATGCTGTTTTATTTCACCTGGAATGCGATGAGCATTCCATGACTCCACCAGCCTTGTAAGACCAATCTCACACAAGCGGGCAGTCAGGTTGGACACACAATATCGCACAAGACTGTCATTCATGTCTATTTCCTCTTGATCCACCAACTGCAGAAGAGCTGTCTTCAGTGCATAGTTGACACGATTGTTGACTTCTGGCCAGATTCGTTCAACTATATGATTATGAATTTGCAACAAAGATGTGTAATCAATCAATTTGTTCTTGTGGGTAAATAAAACAGTCAATTCAGAAAAAAATGGTAATGCAGAATTACCAGTAAATAAATAGATTTAACAACTCAGCAGACATTATACTCATTGACTGCTGAACCAATTCACTGAACCAGGAATTCACTTTAGGCACCATTTTCCCAAATAGACTGTAACATAAAAATCACAGTTCTCATCACATAACTACAATATAAAGGTTGGATTAAGTCCAGCGCTGTTTCTTCTGCAGTTGTGTATTGTTAAGCTGTAACAAGATTTACAAAAGAAACTTCTTTTGGCCATGGATAATTTAATGATTAATTACCCTAAAATTGGGAAAAGTAAGTAAAGGAAACGGTCAGTTATATTGAGGCAACATGTACACTTAGGCAGATAATACCTGAGTGGAGACACGTTTTCTACTCATGACAATAGGAGCAGTGTTGAGGAAGAAATTGACTGCAATAAAAGATAGTTTGCTGCTGAAGAAAATATAATAATAATAAAAGCAGACATACAAGTGTATTGCTGAAGTACCATAATCAAGTACTGCAGGCCCATTGGATGAAAAAATGTTTATTGTATTTTATGTAAAAACTTTTCAAAATTAACTGTTGTCAGTTATTCTCAGTATAATATGCTTCATAACAATGCAAATGTTAAACAGTTATATATAGTTTATATATTATTATATATTATAATATATATATATTATTATATATTCTCATATGAATAGTATTCATGTGTATGTAATCCCTTTAGTGTCCACTATAATGCATTAGTCATTACCTGAAAACATCTTCTTAGATAGCAAGGTAGTTTTTTTATACGTGGAATAAGTAACAACCTTTTTGCTGAAACCATCGATGGCTAAAACATGGGTGACCCCAAGCATAGCCAGTTTTTCTTTTTGGTCAATATGAATCTTGTGACCCATGTAATCAGCTTGGTATAGTAGGGGGTTGAGATTGCAGGCACCCTAAAGGATGTAACTATTTCACAAAAAAAACAAAAAAACATTGCTCCATATACACTTCGTCAGTTGCAGAGTTTCCAAACATATTTGAATGTCTTTTTGTGTCTCTGTCAAAAAATAACATATTTAGGGCAGTTTGTTCTGATTTCTTTGTTTATTATAAATAGCTGTACGATTTCAATCTCATGCAAGCTAAGTAACTGCAGCTAAACAAACAGCAATAAAGTTTAGAAAATACACATGTATTGGCTAAAACAAAAATCAAATCGCCATTTGTTTTTGTCTTTTTAATTCCCGTTTCTAAAACGAAAATCACATGACCAAAAGATTTGGACCAGAGAACAAAGCACTGGGGAAATGTATGCACTTTTTGTCTGAATATAAAGTTTTGGTTTTGCTTTTTTCACTGAATATTCTTGTTCTGTCCACACTAAGTGGTTTCCTCTTGAACATAGACTTAGCTATACAGACAGCTAAACACTCTCCTAATCAAAATCCAAGGAATAAATAAATAAATGTTGCATCAGTATACAATATAATACAGTAAAACCACATATCCACTAAACATCCATACACTATTTATCTAGGTAAATACTCCTCAGATAAACATCAAGTGAAATTTAACTGATTTAGATGCATTTAAAATCAAAATGTCATAGAAACCACATGGCATAAGACTTAAATCAACCATTACTAGCTTAAGTTTTATACTCATTCAAATTCAATGTCAATGACAAAATCTACAACTTTTCCAAAACATATAGTAATGGACATTCGTAGCTTCAAGGATAACAAACAATATTAGACAGTAGCATTTTTCAACTTGTGAAGGCATGTATGCCAATGGATGGGAAACATGTGAAACTATCACTGGTTAGCTCTTGGAAGAATAAAATGCACACATAAACCACCGTGAGGTGCAAAAGCTAAAGAACAGAAAACTCCTGAACAGAAAATACTCAGTTCCATCACAGTTCTGGAAAATAATAGTTCAAATTAAGATTATTCTTGCTGCCAAATTTAACTAACCCTGGGCTGCCACCTTACCGTGGTGGAGGGGTTTGAGTGTCCCAATGATCCTAGGAGCTATGCTGTCAGGGGCTTTAAGCCCCTAGTAGGGTCACCCAAGGCAGACAGGTCCTAGGTGAGGCACCAGACAAAGCGCAGCCCAAAATGCTCCTTATGATGAGTACGATTATTGGACCTCGTGTTCCCTCGCCCGGACGCGGGTCACCGGGGCCCCACTCTGGAGCCAGGCCTGGAGGTGGGGCACGTTGGCGAGCGTCTGGTGGCCGGGCTTTTGCTCATGGAGCCCGGCCGGGCTCAGCCCGAAGAGGCGACATGGGTCCCCCTTCCGATGGGCTCACCACCTGTCGGAGGGGCCAAAGGGGTCGGGTGCATTGTAGCAGTAGAGGGTGGGGACCTTGGCGTTCCGATCCTCGGCTGCAGAAGCTGGCTCTTGGGACGTGGAATGTCACCTCTCTGGTGGGGAAGGAGCCTGAGCTTGTGCGCGAGGTTGAGAGGTTCCGACTAGAGATAGTCGGACTCACCTCGACGCACCGCTCTGGCTCCGGAACCAGTCTCCTTGAGAGGGGCTGGACATTCTTCCACTCTGGAGTTGCCCATGGTGAGAGGCGTCGAGCTGGGGTTGGCATACTTGTTGCCCCCCATCTCGGTGCCTGCACGTTGGGGTTTTCCCCGGTGAACGAGAGGGTGGCAGGGTGGCCTCCCTCCGCATTCGTGTGGGGGGACGGGTTCTGACTGTTGTTTGCGCTTATGCGCCAAACAGCAGTTCAGATTACCCACCCTTTTTGGAGTCCTTGGAAGGGGTACTGGAGAGTGCCCCTCCTGGGGACTCCCTCGTTTTGCTGGGGGATTTCAACGCTCATGTGGGCAATGACAGTGGGACCTGGAGGGGCGTGGTTGGGAGGAATGGCCCACCTGATCTGAACTCGAGTGGTGTTTTGTTGTTGGACTTCTGTGCTCGTCATGGATTGTCCATCACAAACACCATGTTCAAGCATAAGGGTGTCCATATGTGCTCTTGGCACCAGGACACCCTAGGTCGCAGTTCAATGATCGACTTTGTTGTCGTTTCATCTGATCTGCGGCCGTATGTCTTGGACACTCGGGTGAAGAGAGGGGCGGAGCTCTCCACCGACCACTACCTGGTGGTGAGTTGGCTCCGATGGCGGGGAGGAAGCCGGTCCGATCGGGCAGGCCCAAACGCACTGTGAGGGTTTGCTGGGAACGTCTGGCAGAGTCCCCTGTGAGACGGAGCTTTAACTTCCACCTCCGGGAGAACTTTAAACACGTCCCGAGGGAGGCGGGGGACATTGAGTCTGAATGGACCATGTTCCACGCCTCTATTGTTGAGGCGGCTAGTCGGAGCTGTGGCCGCAAGGTTGTCAGTGCATGTCGCGGCGGCAACCCTCGAACCCGCTGGTGGACACCAGCGGTGAGGGAAGCCGTCAAGCTGAAGAAGGAGTCCTACCGGGCTTTTTTGGCCTGTGGGACTCCGGAAGCAGCTGATGTGTACCGGCAGTCGAAGCGGCAGGCGGCTCGGCTGGTCGCTGAGGCAAAAACTCGGGCGTGGGAAGAGTTCGGAGAGGCCATGGAGAAAGACTTCCGTACGGCTTCGAAGCGATTCTGGTCCACTATCCGGCGTCTCAGGAGGGGGAAGCAGTGCAGTACCAACACTGTTTACAGTGGGGGTGGTGTGCTGCTGACCTCGACTTGGGACGTCGTGCGTCGGTGGGCGGAATACTTCGAAGACCTCCTTAATCCCACCAACACGTCTTCCATTGAGGAGGCAGAGCCTGAGGACTCTGGGTCGGGTTCTCCCATCTTGGTGCTGAGGTTGCCGAGGTTGTTAAAAAGCTCCTCGGTGGCAAGGCCCCGGGGGTGGATGAGATTTGCCCTGAGTACCTTAAGGCTCTGGATGTTGTGGGGCTGTGTTGGTTAACGCGGCTCTGCAACATTGCGTGGACATCAGGGGCAGTTCCCCTGGATTGGCAGACTGGGGTGGTGGTCCCCCTATTTAAAAAGGGGGACCGGAGGGTGTGTTCCAACTACAGAGGAATCACACTCTTAAGCCTCCCTGGTAAGGTCTATTCAGGGGTTCTGGAAAGGAGGGTCCGTCGGATAGTCGAATCTCGGATTCAGGAAGAGCAGTGTGGTTTTCGTCCTGGCCGTGGAACACTGGACCAGCTCTTTACCCTCAGCAGGATTCTTGAGGGGGCATGGGAGTTTGCCCAACCAGTCTACATGTGCTTTGTGGATCTGGAGAAGGCATTCGACCGTGTCCCCCGGGGGATCCTGTGGGGGGTACTCCGGGAGTATGGAGTACCGGACCCTTTAATAAGGGCTGTCAGGTCTCTGTATGACCGGTGTCAGAGTCTGGTCCGCATTGCCGGCAGTAAGTCGGACTCGTTTCCGGTGAGAGTTGGACTCCGCCAAGGTTGCCCTTTGTCACCGATTCTGTTCATAACTTTTATGGACAGAATTTCTAGGCGCAGCCAAGGTGTTGAGGGGATCCGTTTTGGTGGCCTTAGGATTGCGTCTCTGCTATTCGCGGATGACGTGGTCCTATTGGCTTCATCAGGGCGTGATCTACAGTTCTCACTGGAGCGGTTCGCAGCCGAGTGCGAAGCGGCCGGGATGAAAATCAGTGCCTCCAAATCCGAGACCATGGTCTTGAACCGGAAAAGGGTAGAGTGCCTTCTCCGGGTTACGGAGGATGTGCTGCCCCTAGTGGAGGAGTTCAAGTATCTTGGGGTCTTGTTCACAAATGAGGGGAAGATGGAGCGGGAGATCGACAGGCGGATTGGTGCAGCGTCTGCTGTGCAGCGGGCGCTGTACCGATCCGTTGTGGTGAAGAGAGAGCTGAGTCAAAAGGCGAAGCTCTCGATTTACCGGTCGTTCTACGTTCCTACCCTCATCTATGGTCACGAGCTTTGGGTCGTGACCGAAAGAACGAGATCCCGGATACAAGCGGCTGAAATGAGTTTTCTCCGTAGTGTGTCTGGGCTCTCCCTTAGAGATAGTGTGAGGAGCTCAGTCATCCGGGGAGGACTCAGAGTAGAGCCGCTGCTCCTCCACGTCGAGAGGAGCCAGTTGAGGTGGCTCTGGCATCTGGTCAGGATGCCTCCTGGACGCCTCCCTGGAGAGGTGTTCCGGGCACGTCCCACCGGGAGGAGGCCCAGGGGAAGACCCAGGACACGCTGGAGGGACTATGTCTCCCGGCTGGCCTGGGAACGCCTTGGGATTCCTCCTGAGGAGCTGGCCCAAGTGGCTGGGGAGAGGGACGTCTGGGCCTCCCTACTGAAGCTGCTACCCCCGCGACCCGACCCCGGATAAGCGGAAGAAGACGGACGGACGGACGGAACATAGAGGTTCAATTTACACTTTTTGTATATTTTGTAAGATCAGTTGCCATGGTTTTATCACATGTTGAGATAAATACAGATTTAAAAAAAGAACACATTTTCCATCATTGACATTTCACATTCATTTAATTGTTGTTAAAAAGACTCAAAACGTCTTAAAATTATAAGTTTCACACTTGGAACTTGACTGGAGAGTTACCTGTGTTTAATTGAGACTTGATTGTCTTTACTTGAGACTTGACTCGGGACTTGAGGATAGAGACTTACTTTTGGTCTCACCTCTGGTAGTTACTATATAGCTTCAAGACAGTCATAAATGTGATTCTGGCACTTTTCCAATCTTCAGGATATATACCTGTTAGCAGACCCGGCGGCATGGGCGGGCATTTGGGGGCCGTGCCCGCCCGCTGAGACAGCTGGGTCCGCCCTGGACTGGAAGCTGTTTATTTTATTTTTTTTAACCTCGGAGTGGCCATCGTTCTATTAGTATTATCTTTGATTTGTCAATCATACAATTCAACCAATCAAATCAACGACTGAAGGCAACATGTTAGCCAATTACAGCTGGAGAGGAGCGGGACACTGAGTCAGACATTCATAGCTTTCAGAGGCTGCTCGGCTCGGCTGTGGTCACCGTCGGTGTCGGTAGAGCGGGATGGATATTCGGTCTGATTACCAAACAATTACAAGAAGTGACAACAAAGCAAACAAGAGCGAGCTGGAAGCAGCTATTAATTTCTGTTTGAAACGTCAGCATTGAAGTCAACACTGGAGTAAACACTCACACTAGGAGGGTTAGCTAGACAGCTAGGAGCACAAGGAGCAAAACTAAGCAGTAAAACTGCCAAACTGAAGAGACTTTGGTTACTTCAGGCAGAATGGAACTCTGCTTTGTTCTGACCCTTGTTCTCCTAGCTGCTGTAATTACAGAACCTCTGCTAGTATGAATTTTTACCTCAGTCAGTGGTCAGCCTGACACCAGTGCTCATGTTAATAAGTGTGTAGCTTATGCTGGACTTTTGAGTCAAGACACAGCTCTACAGGTTGGAGTATCTCAAACCCAGCATAAAACCTGCCCAACTTAAAAAAACAGGCCCAAATCTCAAACTCTTAAACACATAAGAACATGCCATTAGCACACAACTGCATTGAAGCAAAGTAAAAAACTCTGCCCATATGTACAATCACAAAATGTACAATCAGGCAACCAAATAACACACAAGATCACTTTAACAATCGGGATATATCAACCAAAAAAAAAACTTTTATCAATAGCTTCCCAACATATTTTGATATATTTTGTTAGTAGTTCTCTCTAAAAGCCCAACAAACGTTGTTAAAAGCTTCCCAAATTTTTACAACCTGCCCATAAGCTATTTTTGTTCCAGC
The DNA here is from genome assembly GCA_037039145.1 of Fundulus diaphanus. NCBI lineage: Eukaryota > Metazoa > Chordata > Actinopteri > Cyprinodontiformes > Fundulidae > Fundulus > Fundulus diaphanus. Next base: position 20,090,526 of record CM073124.1, read on the forward strand.
TCAATGTGTTCAAAAGAAGCCTAATTGGTTGGAAACCTGCGTAATTTGGAAACATTGAATACACTATTGCTTTTTGTTTGTTCGATTTGTTTTAGATTTTGGGATTTTATTCAGAATTTCTTTCTCAGCACTGTAGGAATAGTCACAGAGCCACTGTTCAGCCTGAAGCATATAGAATGTTTTTTGAAAAAGTGTGCCCCCCTGAAAAAATCGAATGCCCCCCCTGTAATTTGTTTCTGCAGCCGGGTCTGCCTGTTAGATATCATATGAAACTACAGATTGTTGGAACTGACAAAAGCAGTTATTGGGAAAATAATAGATAATTCACATGCATTGTGGATGTCACATGTGGCATACATAGATATGGACAATGGGACTGATAAAGGAAACGGTCAGTTATCTTGAGGCAACATGTACACTTAGGCAGATAATACCTGAGTGGAGACACGTTTTCTACTCATGACAATAGGAGCAGTGTGGAGGAAGAGATTGACTACAATAAAAACTCATGTGACCAACATTCGGGGCTCGGTACTGATCTGTACCATTTTTCTGGCTTGTTTAGAATAATAGTGTTAAAGTATAGTTGCTGTTTCGAGAGTCATTTACTACAAAAGAGGTATTCAGTGTGTTAAATGGACCGGACAGGACGCAGAGGTGTCTAACTGCCGATAGGGCGCAGTAGCTTTAATGTATTATATTTAAAAGACACTTATATTAAATGAGTAATATGGTAGGATAAAGCATTTTATGTTACTTAAAATATTTTATTGTTGCTGATAATATCTGCTTTTAGAGCATTTTTATGAGCTAAACATTTTCTGCACTTAAGACCCATCAATTGGAAAATCCTATCATATTGTGTTTAAAGTCAGCAAGAGCAAAGTTGTCTTGAATCAATTCTCTCAGTTCCTTCAATATAGGTTTTTCTGAAGACAAGCTGAGATAAAATAATTTTTAATGGAAACATATTTCAGGGTGTTTTTGCTTCATAGATAACATGTTCACATTTAGTAATATTGTCTTTTACATAAAAACGATGCCGCCAGCTCTGCTTTTTGGTCTATAAACATTGGTACTGTAGATATTAATACCGGCCTGCTCCTGCTTATTTCTGAAGGCCCATCTTACCCCGGTTTAAGATTTGATCGTAAAGGAGAAACATTGATCAGAGGCAAACATTTAAAATATGCATATTTAATTTATTGGAATTCCAAAGGAGACAAAAGTTACATTACCATTGTTACCTACGTGCTTCTCCCAGGCATTGCAGTTTTTGTCTTATCAAAGGTTCGCAAAGACATCCTTTTAATAGGCTGACTGCCCCTCCTGCTTAGTTCGGGAGGGGGTAGTCCCAGATTTGGGGGCTATCTGTCATATGATCAGATTTCGCAGTAAGGCTTATGACGTTAAAGAAATCCTCCAGTATGTACATCACACATACCGGTAACTTAAATGTTGGGTTTATTGCATGAATCCATTGTTCTGGTACCTTAGACTGGTCACCATGCTAATTAGTGAAGAACAACAACAAAAAAGAAAAAAAAAGAAACAGGTCCAAGACTGTGAATGTGAAGGCTGAGCTGCTTGCTGCTGACTGTTTAAATTCTACATATTTACATAATAAATAGGATGAAAAAAACAAGTACCAATAATGCACATGAAAAAAAAATCCTCAATAGAGGATTTCATGTCGGCGTATTTATCTGGACATTGCGCTGCAGACATCATTAGTATAGTAATAAAGGCACTCTGCAATTCATTGTATATATTAAATGGATTTAAATAGAAGGGCTTTCACAGTTTGTACAATACAGCGCTGATCCTGTTTCCAAACAATACAAAATAACTCACAATTTAACAAGCTAATAATCATTGGCCACTAATGAACAACAAATATGTTAAAACTGATTTTAGTAATGAAAAAAGGAGCATCTTAAAAAAAAAAGTTTATCAAACTGTGTCCCAATAAGACGCATACAGCACTCTAAATTCAAGGTGTTATAAAAAAAACTTATATTAATAGATGGCATATTCCTCACCATGGAACCCAGCACAATGATGAGGAACTAAATACAAACAAACATGGTGGCTGTGAACCCCCTTTTCCAATTTGTGTACCATTTCAGTGCAGAAATTGTTTTTTACGTTGCCTTTACATGGCCGTGGTGGCTAGCTATGGTAGTGACACTTATATTCATTTCAGTTGTAGGAAAACCCTAACTGCAAGCTTCACCAAGTGTTTCTTCAGGCCTTTGCTGATATTTAAAAGAAACCCTCAATCCTTAAAAAAGCTTGTGTGTTTTATACTGAAAAAAAGAAACAACTGGGATATGATGCACTGCTGTAAAATGATAACTAAATGGGTCATTTTAGAGACTATGGCCGTTTCTCAATTCACGAGAACGCGAGTACGGACTCGCGTTTTCGTCAAGTCCGGTCTTGGCGAGAACACAGGAAGATCGGACTTGACAAGAACGCGAGCACGCAGCACGTATGGTGTATTGGAACAGAAGCGTACTTGTGACGTCATGAGATGTACAGTTCTTTAGCATTTCTTTAACATTCAAAACTATTTATATACTACACCACAATAAATCTTATTGAAAAATGTTTTAAAACAACATTTTTAATTTATAAAAAGCCTAAAAATTATCTTGCCGCGGTGCATTCTGGGAAAGCGGTCAGTCTGAAGAACGCACAAGTCTGCTCTGATGCATGCTCGATAAAGAGGGCGGGGCGAGAACAACATCCGGGGATGTGGTGCGTTCTCGCTCTGGCGTTCTCGGTAATCGGAACAGTGCTCGGGCTGAGGCTGATGACGTGTCACGAGCACACGAGACCGCTAAAGAACGCATATTGAGAAACGGCCTATGTTTTGATCTTTGGTGTAAAATGTGTCGATCACATATAGCTCCTAATAATCCTGCCAGGCACAGAGAAGGCTTCAGGTTAGCAGTCAGTCAGCATTTTCATTAACTTACAGACTACAGAGTTATTCAAGGTTTAAAATTTGCATTAAAAACACATAGACGGCAGGAAAATCTATATGTTAGAGTTTTTCATACAGGGCCAGGTTGGTTTGGAAACATTTTGTCTCTTGAATAATGAAATGATTTGAAAAGAACATTTTGTTCATACAATAGGTATGTTGCATGATCTGAAAGAAAGGGACCTAAAAGGAGAAATCAGGAGTAATCTGTAAAGGGGTGAATACTTTTTAATGATAATTTTGCATAGATTTGCATTGGGATTCCAATTTTGCTTTTTTTACTTTTGAAATGATTGCATTAAATTTGTCTTGTTACTGAATTGGGCTCAAAAAATATCTTGTCACTTAAAAAGGGTGTTAACTACATTTCTAGGCAGTGTACACCAAACCAGGGACACCCAGTATTTTATATTACTGCAACCAATTCAAATAGCAAAATATACATCTTGGTAAGTTCTAACATTCTTTTAATGAATGGCTTAATTTCATATCAAATTACTTTCAGGGTTCCTGAAATATCCTATAGAGCATTAAACCTTCCAAACCGTGCCAAAGAGATTCCCACAAAATCTGTCAGTAAGATTTTGAAAGCCTAAACAAAAGAATATATTCACAACATGTGGATAAACAAGTTACCTGTCAAAATAAAGTTCTGATAACATAAAAACAATTACATTACAAACATCTAAGTCCAAAAAAGAAAAGAAAAACAATCATCAGCTCTAAGAAATAATCTTCTATAACTTCCAAGAAGGGAAACATTTTAATAAACATGAAAAGTTTTATTTTAAATAGATGAAAAATAATAAAAAACTGTTATTCTTTAACACAAACTGTACAAATCTGTTCTCGGTACATTTAAAAAATTGCAAGTGCTGCTACTTCAGGAAGGAAATCCTCTGATATATATTTATCAAAAATATGCAGCTGCAGGAGCGCTTTTGTTCTTCATCTATCTAGAAAACTTTACAACAAACTACAACAAACTCCAAAAATGTGAACGAGGCCTTCTCTTCGACCGCAGCGTTAAGCTTCCACATCTTAGTTACCCCTGATGTCTCCCTTTCCTCTGATCTCCCATTTAAACTCACTTCCTCTTCACCTTCAGCTGTGCGTCCCCTCTTTATCCACCAACTTCTTTCCTCTGCGGCGTCCATTTCAGTCGACCTTTTCAACTTTCCCGATAATATTTTCCTCAAAGATGGGCAAGACGGCGTCATCTTCGCGAACCTCTTCGAACACCACCCCGCAGTCGAACTCATCGCTCACCTTCTTGAAATAATATCTGAAAATAGGCAAACAAAGAGGGACAAATGTATATGGTTCCCACACAGGAAATCATATTAGAAAAGATGAAACAAATCTGAAATAGAGTTCCAGTGAGAATTGCCTGATTGTCACATTAATTTTGGGCTTTTAATGATTTAAACTGTTATTTTAACTGTACTGTCTGGATGGAATAAAATAAACATCAAACTCTCTTGATTTTTAAAATCAAGAACCGGGAGCTATTTCCTTCTCCTTCACAGAGGGTCAAAACTAAACATACAGGCTTAACATTCATGCTATCATTAAGCAAGCTGCAATTCAACCAACAAGCATTTTGCGCAATTCTGGCCGGATATTTGAACACTTCCTGGGAAAACTGGTCAAGTTTATTTAAACTGCAAGGTTTTACTGTCAAAGACACGACTTTGAGTTGGAAACTGCAGGAACATCAGCGTCACTGTTCACAGGGACTAGCTTTATGTTGTCAGGTGCTGAATGGGTGCCGGCTGAGAGATAATTATCCACTGCTTTGAAACACACATCTTAAAGGCTGACTGAAAAGAAAAGTGCAGCTGACAAAATGAAAACACCTTTCAAAGAAATGCTTTATGGTCAGACAAGTATGAAGTGGTACTGGTGCATTGCACACAGTGAATAGCCATGTTTTCCAAGAGCCTACTCGATTTCGCCCGCTGTACTCTGATCCGCCCCGCTCGGCTTTAATCGGAACAAGTTGTTGCTTGGAAGAGGGACACGCCTCATGGGGAAGGCTTTAGCCCCCATCCCCCACCCCATGCCCCATGTCTTGTTTGCAACATTAACACTTTAATGAAATCTACAGGAAATAGTAAACAGTAAAAATAAATAATCATTATAAATAAAAACAAATGAAAGGGAAAAAATGCAAATGTTTGCATAATTGTTGTTACGACCCGGCTCGGCCAAGGGAAAAAGGAAGTAACATTAAAGAAACCTAGATGGTAAGGTTTAACAGTTTAAAGGGTTTATTGTTTGGGTTTAACAAAAACTGAACAAAAGGTAACAAGAGTCAAAATGTGGAGACTTACAACCAATGGGCACTAAACAAAACAAATCGGTTGTAAACCAATTAAACTTAACCAAACAAAACAATGGACTTTCAGAACAGGGTATACCAAAATAAACTACAATTCTCTAACAGAGAATTCAAAGATCCCTCACAGGGGCAAAAGTGAATGACACAAGCAGTCAAACCTCTAACAAAGTGGCAAGCTGTCTAAACAAAGAAACAGCCGCGCCTTCTTCCAGGATGTCCTTGGTTCTTAAAGGGAGGCCTCAACAATGATTGGTGGAGCCGGTATTTGATGACCCAATCACGGTAGGCCTCAGGATGTGGCACAGGACAAGCAGGGCACTCACTTCCAGGTGGAGTCAATCCGATTAGCCACTGAAAACAACAAATACAGAAAAGGCCACTGGCCGTAACACCTCCCCCCCCAAAAAAATAAATAAAAAAATATCCTAGACCAAAGCCTTTGAAAGGACTATTTCCAACCGAAAGGTAATTATATAAGCTACACTCTAGATAAGGCATCTGCTAAGAAGTTGTCTGCACCTTTCTTATGTTTGATTTCAAGATGGTAATCCTGTACCAGTAAAGCCCACCGCATGAGTCTATGGTTATGGTTGTACATGCGAGAAAGGAAAACAAGGGGGTTGTGGTCGGTGTACACAATGATTGGCACAGGACTAGACCCTAGGTAAACCTCAAAGTGTTGAAGTGCAAGTAGCAAGGCTAGAGTTTCTTTCTCAATGATGGAGTAATTGAGTTGGCTGGGTGTAAATTTACGGGAAAAATAACAGACGGGATGATCAGCTCCGTCCCCACCTTCCTGTAACAGTACAGCACCAGCTCCCACAGCACTAGCATCCACTTCAAGTTTGAAAGCCTTTGACATGTCTGGAGAGGAGAGGACAGGTGCATACGACAACAGAGATTTTATACTTTCGAAAGCATGCTGACATTCAGGAGTCCAAACAAAGTCTACTTTTGGACTCAGCAGAGTAGTGAGAGGATGGGCTACTGTCGAAAAATTTCGACAGAAGCTTCGGTAATAACTGGCCATGCCCAGGAAACGGCGAAGGGACTTTCTGGTGCTAGGGACAGGAAACTCAAGGATGGCTTTTATCTTGGCTTCTACAGTGCATACGTGTCCCTGGCCGACTTGTCTACCTAGGTAAGTGACAGTTGCTTTACCAAAGTCACACTTTGCTAGATTTACAGTAAGTGAAGCTTTTGCAAGCCGCGTGAACACATTTCTTAAGATTTTTATGTGTTCTTCCCAGGAAGAAGTATACACAATGAGATCATCAAGATATGCATTACAGTTTGGTAACCCAGACAGAACAGTGTTAATCAACCGTTGAAAGGTGGCCGGGGCATTACACATGCCGAACGCCATGACGGTATATTGCAAAAACTGGTCTGGTGTCACGAAGGCAGAGATCTCTGAGGCACGGTCCGTTAATGGTACCTGCCAGTATCCTTTTAATAGGTCCAGTTTACTTACAAAATTGGCATTGCCAATGGTATCAACACAATCCTCTATACGGGGAAGTGGGTAGGAATCAATAACAGTAGCTTTGAAATGATTGCATTAAATTTGTCTTGTTACTGAATTGGGCTCAAAAAATATCTTGTCACTTAAAAAGGGTGTTAACTACATTTCTAGGCAGTGTACACCAAACCAGGGACACCCAGTATTTTATATTACTGCAACCAATTCAAATAGCAAAATAGACATCTTGGTAAGTTCTAACATTCTTTTAATGAATGGCTTAATTTCATATCAAATTACTTTCAGGGTTCCTGAAATATCCTATAGAGCATTAAACCTTCCAAACCGTGCCAAAGAGATTCCCACAAAATCTGTCAGTAAGATTTTGAAAGCCTAAACAAAAGAATATATTCACAACATGTGGATAAACAAGTTACCTGTCAAAATAAAGTTCTGATAACATAAAAACAATTACATTACAAACATCTAAGTCCAAAAAAGAAAAGAAAAACAATCATCAGCTCTAAGAAATAATCTTCTATAACTTCCAAGAAGGGAAACATTTTAATAAACATGAAAAGTTTTATTTTAAATAGATGAAAAATAATAAAAAACTGTTATTCTTTAACACAAACTGTACAAATCTGTTCTCGGTACATTTAAAAAATTGCAAGTGCTGCTACTTCAGGAAGGAAATCCTCTGATATATATTTATCAAAAATATGCAGCTGCAGGAGCGCTTTTGTTCTTCATCTATCTAGAAAACTTTACAACAAACTACAACAAACTCCAAAAATGTGAACGAGGCCTTCTCTTCGACCGCAGCGTTAAGCTTCCACATCTTAGTTACCCCTGATGTCTCCCTTTCCTCTGATCTCCCATTTAAACTCACTTCCTCTTCACCTTCAGCTGTGCGTCCCCTCTTTATCCACCAACTTCTTTCCTCTGCGGCGTCCATTTCAGTCGACCTTTTCAACTTTCCCGATAATATTTTCCTCAAAGATGGGCAAGACGGCGTCATCTTCGCGAACCTCTTCGAACACCACCCCGCAGTCGAACTCATCACTCACCTTCTTGAAATAATATCTGAAAATAGGCAAACAAAGAGGGATAAATGTATATGGTTCCCACACAGGAAATCATATTAGAAAAGATGAAACAAATCTGAAATAGAGTTCCAGTGAGAATTGCCTGATTGTCACATTAATTTTGGGCTTTTAATGATTTAAACTGTTATTTTAACTGTACTGTCTGGATGGAATAAAATAAACATCAAACTCTCTTGATTTTTAAAATCAAGAACCGGGAGCTATTTCCTTCTCCTTCACAGAGGGTCAAAACTAAACATACAGGCTTAACATTCATGCTATCATTAAGCAAGCTGCAATTCAACCAACAAGCATTTTGCGCAATTCTGGCCGGATATTTGAACACTTCCTGGGAAAACTGGTCAAGTTTATTTAAACTGCAAGGTTTTACTGTCAAAGACACGACTTTGAGTTGGAAACTGCAGGAACATCAGCGTCACTGTTCACAGGGACTAGCTTTATGTTGTCAGGTGCTGAATGGGTGCCGGCTGAGAGATAATTATCCACTGCTTTGAAACACACATCTTAAAGGCTGACTGAAAAGAAAAGTGCAGCTGACAAAATGAAAACACCTTTCAAAGAAATGCTTTATGGTCAGACAAGTATGAAGTGGTACTGGTGCATTGCACACAGTGAATAGCCATGTTTTCCAAGAGCCTACTCGATTTCGCCCGCTGTACTCTGATCCGCCCCGCTCGGCTTTAATCGGAACAAGTTGTTGCTTGGAAGAGGGACACGCCTCATGGGGAAGGCTTTAGCCCCCATCCCCCACCCCATGCCCCATGTCTTGTTTGCAACATTAACACTTTAATGAAATCTACAGGAAATAGTAAACAGTAAAAATAAATAATCATTATAAATAAAAACAAATGAAAGGGAAAAAATGCAAATGTTTGCATAATTGTATATGCACGATTGCCTTGGATACTTTTTAAGGATAAAATAATCCACCGGGATAAATATCTGGATCACACATCATATTAAACCAATGATAAAATAAGGCACAGCTTCTCTCTGCCTGCACACGCATTGTGTGTGTTTGCGCGTGTGAGAGAGAGACAGAAGCGGAGAGGGGAGACAAAGCTGTCTGAACTGCTCCAAAGTTTGCCCCAAGGAGTTATGATTTAGAGTTTTAGGAATTATTTGCTTCATCCATGGCGAGAGCAACGAGAATATGTTAATAGCACACAAAGCTCCAGAGCCAACCATACTACGTTATGCTTAAAACCTGGGTTTAAACAGAAAACAGAGACATTTGAATGAATACTACTAAATCTGCCAAGAAGAGTATTTAGATGTCTGTATGTTTAATTAAAGAAGAAAAAAAAAAAAAAAAAAAAAAGAAATCCTCCAGTTGTACCTTTGGATTTGGTGTTGAGCAGGTATATGTAACTGCATGTTGATGTTCTGGAGTCTCATTTATAAAACATTGCATGGAATCCATATTAAAAGTGTACGTACACCAAAGCAAAAGAAAATGGTGTATGCCAGAACAATTAAACAATCTGATTTATAAAACCACGCACACCAGCACACGATTTCTTTATAGATCACAGCTGTACCTGAATGTTTGCATACCATATTCACCCATATTCAACCATAAATAGTCAATGCAAAGCACCTCATTGATAGCAATGTGTATTCTAATTAGTCAGCTTATCTTCTTTTTAAACGTCGGATGACAGCCGTACTCTGTGTTCAAATTCTTCTGAGGCTGTGCATTCAGATCAACAGATGAGGGAGGGAAACCAGCCAACCACTTTCACTAGCATAATGCAATGCTGGAGTAAAGTGGCATTTTAACCAGTCATTATCCTTGGCCAGGAAATATTGGATGCCTGAAACCGTCTTCCATCAGTGTCAATGCATCCACCTCACAGCATTACGCACAAGTTTCTTTGACTGTTTAAGGCAATCAAACTGATTGCCGCACACCTCGTCACAATATTCTGTTAATCTGTGATACATGTCACCCTTGTGACCGTCAGAAAAAGGAATGTAACAGTAGAAAATCTGGATAAAATGTTGTGAGTAATTGTAAGGTAGCTGGGGGAACAAGCAAGCCCAATGTAAGACTCACAAAAGTGGATGAGGACATTCATTATTCAAATTCTGGTAGACCTTGGTCAAATTCAGTGTCATGAAAAAGCTGTGTCGAACCGGTCCAGGATCTTGTAGATTGCAAGCATGAGGTATAATGACTGAACCAGAAAATCCAATATTCAAGCCGGGCACGGTGTTGCATTTAAAATGATTAATGTAAATAAAACACACAAAAGAGTGGATAGGGCAGGCTGGACTCCAGGGTGAGCAGAAACAGACTGAACTGAAGACAAGCTGCTCACAATAGGTGTGACAGGCTGAACAGGCTGGTGGCAGGCAAACAGGACCAGCAGAACAGTTCAGTGAGCGAGACAGGAATCTAAACCAAAGAACAGTCCAGCTCACAACCAGAATCAAAAAGGCGATGAGGTATCCAGTGAGGGCAGGGTGAGCAGATAATTTACACAGGAAAACAGGTCAGGAAGTTGGTGCACACAAGCACTGGAAAGCAGCTCACACATGGGAATAAGACAATCTGGCAGAGACTGGCAGTGAGATTTGATGACAGAGTCTCAGGTGGAAACACCTGCAGGTAATTAGAACAATAACAGGTGAAGCTGCTAACCCAATTAGCTCAGTGGAGCAGAGCAGGAGAAGGACAGGTGCCTGTCCTTCACTGCACTCATCAGATAAACTGCCTGAGCCTCATTTCACACATTAAGGAGATTAAGGTGGTAAATCGGACTTTCTCCACCTATGTCACAATGTGCAACTTTGTAATCAAGGTACCTTCTGCCATATGCCACTTGGTAATTCATTGGGAACTTAAAACCAGGCGTAAAGGCTTGCACATACTTGTGTGGACATGAGTCTGTGGATGTCCACATGGAGTCCGCCTCGAGTATGCACAGACACCCTGCTGATATCCTCCGACAAGTCATGCTGTTTAAGATAACTGTCTGTACTCAGCGCAGACAGATACACGCAGTGCTAAGTTTTTACAACTGCACACACAATGTCACACTGTAAACTGCCACTGCCTCTCTCTTTCCCACACTGACAGGTGTTCGTGGGTGCCTGCTGGAGAAGAAACGGCACTAGGAACTCAGCTAGCTAACCACTTCATGCCACTGGCAGAAAGTGTGGGAAGTGTAGGAATTCATCACAAGAAATGTAAGCAATAGGTAGATTTGACTATGAAGGGTAAAACATCAGTGAAGAGTCTCTGCGGCTCACAGTATGCACACAGTAAGCCCACGTAGGTGGGAATCTTAATACAAGCACCTTGTCTCATGAAGGACATTTAAGCAAATTCTTCTATAGTCACTCATTGGTTTTCCACTCAGGTCGAAAAAATAAATAATTTTCTTTTTAAATGGGCTTAGACAATCCTCCAAATTTTCTTTCAAAAGGTGGCCTTTTGGGGAACAGCAGCAAAAAAAGGAGAAAATCATTTCAACTTTTTTTTCATCCTCCTGATTAAATTTATGAAGGATGGACTTCAAAGTCTTCAGAAGAAGAACCAGCCTCTGAGTCTTCAGATACGAGATGCTTCTTCAAATAGATCCGATGCCCATTTAGGTTTTCATTTTGTAAGACATCAACAATGAGCTCTTATCAGTTAGAAACTCATTCAGAACCCCAACTCAAGAGATTACCTTAAACAGTGCTTGCACGTTAGTCTGGGGGCAATCATGTTTCTTTTATTATTTTTTTCATCGTATATGGAAAAAAGGTTTTTCAGTATAGAAATAATGTCCTATAAACCCACCCAGTGGACAAAAAAGAAGGGCAACAATTTATCTTTAAAAAAAATAAGAGATTATTACTGATGCCAATTTTTGAGGAAAGAAAATCATAATAAACATATAATGGAAATTATATCCATCTACATTTCATAAATAATAACATGGGGAGGGCAACATGTTTTAAAAAGATCATCTGACGTATAAGAAGAGGATATTTATAAATCAGTAATAGGACAGTTACATTCAAATAGAGACATTTGCCAAATGGGGACCAGGGCTGTTTTTATTGGCTTGGGATTGACACTGAGTTTGTTTGAACTAACGTCACTAGTTGGTTTGCTCGGCCTTGTACATGGCTTGAAAATACAGTTTGAATCTGCAGAACCTTTAAAGACTTCTGGTGTCACTACTGAGACTTCATCTTTGAAATGTACTCTGCAGGGTAACTCTGGCTTACCAGCATTCTCAACATATGGGGACTTTGTTATTGGAGGTGTTTCCTCCATTCATTACCAACGTTATGCAGTGATTTATAACTACACCACCGAGCCTGAGTCTACTAGATGCAAAGGAAGGTTAGTTGCGTGTGTAATCTCTGTTTTCTGCAAGCTTTGTTGTGATGTGAGACAAAAAGAATTGTTTCAGAAAATGCTGAAATCTTGGCTCTGTAGTCAGAAATTGTCTTTACAGCCTTATTTATGATTGTTTGAATAAAATGAACAAGTTACATTGGAGCTTAAGTAGAAGCATTTACTTGAATGTATAAAAGCAGTTTTTGCTTTGAACTTCTTAGACTGGCTGGACAAGAATTTTTTTTTGTGCAGATGAGTCCTTTATACTTATACATCGTCCAATGGCAGACTTGTTTTTTTTTCTTTTATGTTTGATTGTTCAAATGTTATCTTTTTCCATTATAGTCCTTTATTCCAGTTTCATGTACACAATTACCTGATTTTCTGTTCAGCTTTAATGCCCGGGGTCTGCGTTTTACTCGCACAATGATCTTTGCCATCGAGGAGATAAACAACAGCACAGAGCTGCTACCCGGCATCACACTTGGATATCGGTTATTTGATTCATGCGTTTCAGTGCCTGTTTCAGCACATGTTGCATTTCAATTATCAAATGGAGAGGACCCTTTGTTCTACAAAGGCATGAATTGTTCGCAGTCTGGTGTGGTGATGGCTGTAGTTGAAGACGCAGGATCCTCTACCTCCATCAGCATATCACGTATAATAGGATCCTTCAACATTCCATTGGTAAGAGAGTAAAATTATTGTAAGATGAAGTTTTAAAACATCTGTGCTGATATTCAATTGGATTTGTTTTTCTATTTTATCTGTATAGGTTAGTAGCTTTGCCACTTGTGCTTGTTTGTCAAATAAGCAGCAGTTCCCAACTTTTTTTAGAACAATTCCCAGTGACCATTACCAAGCTGATGCACTGGCCAAGCTGGTGAAACACTTTGGCTGGACTTGGATAGGTGCTGTCCACTCAGACTCAGATTATGGAAATAATGGCATAGCGTCTTTTCTTGAAGCAGCCCTGAGGGAAGGGGTCTGTGTGGAGTACACTGAATCTTTCTTTAGAACTGATCCAAGAAGAAAGATCCAAAGAATCGCTGATGTTATCCGAAGGTTTGTAACATTGTTATTTTTTCCATGGAAATCTGAAACTTTAATGTAACATTGGAGAATGTGCTTTTAATGTATATGTATTATTTAGGTATTTTTCAGACAGGCTGGAGCCTGTGAATACAAAGCACAGGTGTTCAGTGTCATTGTTAATGCTTTTGTCTTCAAAATGAGTTATGTTTAAATGCAAAACAAAAAATAAATAAATAAACCATACATTCCAATGTCTCCTCAGATCAACAGCGAAGGTTGTTGTGGCATTTACAGCTGTTGGTGATATGAGAGTCCTTTTAGAGGAGCTGGCTTTGGACCCTCCTCCACCTCGTCAGTGGATAGCAAGCGAGGCCTGGGTAACTGATTCAGAGCTGATGAGGTTCAGTTTCTGTGCAGGTGCAATCGGAGTAGCCATTCAGCAATCCATCATTCCAGGGTTGAGAGATTTCCTTCTGGATCTCTCTCCCTCTAAAGTGGCTGCTTCTTCAGTGCTGACTGAGTTCTGGGAGGATGCATTCAATTGCAGCCTCACAGCAGGTGAGATAAATGTATCATCAATACAAAGTTGTTTTTTACATTCTTTAAAGCATTTTTAACAAATGCTTCAGTCACATATTTACATGGATCAATGTATTTATACCATATATTTTATTTTGATTATTCCTCTATGGCATCAATTGTTCTAATAATTTCTACTTAAAACAAATTAACTTCGGACTTTTGTTTTATCTAGTCTTCATTAACATAACATCTGCTCATTAAATGAACATAATATCTGGCCATAAAATATGCTTAGAGATTTTGTGTACATTTTTAGTTCTTAAATCCATTTTAAAATAATGATGTTGCCCTAAGAAATCCATAAAACAATCTACTAGCAGCCACCGCAATGAACATGTTTGCATTTTTAAGAATTTGTAAAAAAAAAAAAAAAAAAATACTTTCAATATCAAGGGTATTGTTGTTTGTTTGTTTGTTTGCCATCCTTGGCTTTACTCGTGAGCAAATTTTTGCTTTTGTTTTTCTGTCTTTTCAAATGTGCTGAGCTATACTACATGATTACAAAACAATAACGCCCATGAAAAGTTTACCAATTGCTTTTAAAAATAATTTAAAGGAGCACCTAGGTGATTCGATATTTAAACAGCTCTTAAATTTATACACAACAAATGTTCTTAATTAATTAATAGAATAAGGTAAATGCTTGCACGGACAAAGAAGTAAAAAAATATGCCTTTGTATGTATTTGTCTTCAGCTAATAATCTAAACAAGAGAGACTGTGATGGAACTGAAGATATTAAAAAGCTCAAAAGCCCATACACTGAAACATCTCAGTTAAGAGTTAGTAATATGATGTACAAGGCTGTTTATGCAATAGCACATGCCATTCACAATGCAGTGTGTCAAGAAATAAACGCAACGATTCAATGCAACAAGCATGTCAAACTGGAGCCCAAACAGGTCAGTAAATTGATCCAAAAAAAATGAATTTGAACATTATTTAAAAGACTGATTTAGTTTCTGTCTTCATGTCTGTTTTTACTTTAAAGGTTTTTAAAGAATTAAAGGAAGTAAACTTTTCCAGAAATGGCTACCACGTGTCATTTGATGCTAATGGGGATCCTGTAGCTTTCTATGAGCTGGTCAACTGGCAGAGAGGTGATAGTGGAATTATTGAACTGGCAACAGTCGGGTACTATGATGCATCACTTCCCAAGGGCCAGGAGTTTCATATCAACAGAAACTTAACCTGGATGGAAGGCGGCATCCAAGTAATAACCCTAACGAGAATAATTGAAGAGATAAGAACTTTGCAAACTGTTTTGTCAAAGCTCCTTTCATAAGAATATTAAAATATTTTTGCTGCTGGTTTTCTAACAGGTACCAGTGTCAGTGTGCTCTGAGAGTTGTCCCCCTGGAACTCGTAAAGTGCTGCAAAAAGGAAAGCCCAGCTGCTGCTATGATTGCATACCGTGTCCTGAAGGGGAGATCAGTAATATGACGGGTAAAATCATATGTGTATGTTGAAAACAGACACATTATATATACACTACCGTTCAAAAGTTTGGGGTCACCCAAACAATTTTGTGTTTTCCATGAAAAGTCACACTTATTCACCACCATACGTTGTGAAATGAATAGAAAATAGAGTCAAGACATTGACAAGGTTAGAAATAATGATTTGTATTTGAAATAAGATGTTTTTTACATCAAACTTTGCTTTCGTCAAAGGATCCTCCATTTGCAGCAATTACAGCATTGCAGACCTTTGGCATTCTAGCTGTTAATTTGTTGAGGTAATCTGGAGAAATTGCACCCCACGCCTCCAGAAGCAGCTCCCACAAATTGAATTGGTTGGATGGGCACTTCTTGTGTACCATACGGTCAAGCTGCTCCCACAACAGCTCAATGGGGTTCAGATCTGGTGACTGCGCTGGCCACTCCATTACCGATAGAATACCAGCTGCCTGCTTCTGCTCTAAATAGTTCTTGCAAAATTTGGAGGTGTGTTTAGGGTCATTGTCCTGTTGTAGGATGAAATTGGCTCTAATCAAGCGCTGTCCACTGGGTATGGCATGGCGTTGCAAAATGGAGTGATAGCCTTCCTTATTCAGAATCCCTTTTACCCTGTACAAATCTCCCACCTTACCAGCACCAAAGCAACCCCAGACCATCAC